>VZDJ01000083.1:3870-126349 GCA_008694505.1 Cyanoderma ruficeps | reverse complement strand
AGTAATAATAGTAATAATAATAATAATAAGGTTTGAAAACATCAATTTCCTCTGAGCAATTCCTGCTCTCTAATGTGTCCTTAAAATGGTCAGTTTATGGTATTTATATATTTTTAATTAGCATTGTGAACTCTGAACTACTACAGTTTCAGTACTAAAAACCCATATCAACAATACAATTAAGGCAAATTTCATATGCCACTGAGGGCTTCCAGTTTTATAGACACTATAAAATAAAAATATAAGAATTAAATATTTCTTTCCAGCTTACTAGGTCCATAGTCCATATATATAAAGAGACCATAGAAAATGTTGACATAAATATAGCTGATTTTCCTTAGCACATTTAATGCAGCCATTTTATTATTTTAGATTTGTGAATTCAAAATCGATTTTGCTCAAGAGTCATCATATAACAAACATCACCATGGCAGCTAACAACAGAAGGAAGAGTTAAGAAATGTCGACTCACCGCTATATCCAATGTGAAAAACTTGCTATGTCGGTAAGGAACTACAGCCAAAATTGGTTTTTACATTCTGATCAAATATACAGAAGAAAATATACCTAGATAACTTCAGTCATTATTAAATGAATTTATGAATTTAACTTTTCTTTGTAAAGTTTCAACATTATGCAGGATTTCAGGGAAACCGTACCTCCTCCTGAGTCCCAAGTTCATGTCTGATCTGCTGCTGATTTAACTGCTTTGCTTTCACCCAGGTAGCAATGATCTGTTGCTGTGCAGGGACAGAGACTCTTTCCTTAGGTATGGCAGTCATTGCATTTAGGGCAAATTCACAAATCTAAACACCAAGAAGAGAACAAATAAATGCGAAACACAGGAGAATGTGGAAGTTTTCTTGTTTGGAACATACTGTCCATGAGTTATTTTTAAATTATTGCACATGCATCTCTAAGCCTAACAAGATCTTCTTTAAGTCAACCCAAGGCAAACAGAAGCTACAGTCCTCAGCCCCAAGTGGGCAAGGAGCTCCAGTGTGCGTTTGGGGAGGATCTGTGGTGGCAGAAACTGTAAAAGACGGGAGCTTCCCCCCCCCCAAAGAATTTCTACTATTGAATTTATAGGAATTGTAACATATGACAGCAGAATGAAAGGGACTACAAAAAATCAGGGGTTTGTACCTCTAAGGCAGCTTTGATGTCAGGAAGACCACTAGGATCTACTGAAAAAGACTGGATGATATTTGCATTTTCCTGTTTCTTTGCTGCAGCTTTTCTGCTGCTCTCTATTGCTGTATCTTCTTTTTTCTCAGCAGGTTTTGGTTTTGGAATCCAAGAAATAATTAGGCCTCGAGCCAAAGCATTACATAACATCAGTAAAATTTCAATACTTCTGTAGAAGAAAACAAAAGTCAGAAGTGTATACTGCATCAGATTAAAAAAAAAGAAACCCAAAACACCAAAAATAAAGTTATTGATCTCAAAATGTAAGCATTACTTGAAAATCTAGTTTTTCTCTTAGAAAGCAAAATTATGGGTGTTACCAGAAAGAATATCTGCCCATTGGTAAAGCAGTTTAATGATTAAAACAACAAAACCTAGAATCAATTTTCAGTTAACATCGGTTTTTCTCACTCTTTGTGTAACTGAAGCTTCCCTTTCATCACAAGAAAAAGCCTTATATGACAGACCAACATTTAAAACAACTTTTTATTGATGGGTATATATGAAAAGAGCAACTGTTTTCTAAAAAAATATCCTAAACCAAGCCCTTCACATTCTTTATGGTTGTCATGCCAATCCACTCTCAAGCTGAGATTTTTCTTNTTTCTTTTTTTCTTTTTTTTTTTTTTGAGAAAACATGAACCTAATTACATCTAAGAGATTACTGTTAGCACATACTGATGTAAGTATCAAAATTAGTAAGCAAGTATTACCAGTCTTCATCTCTGCACAAACTGAAATTTAGAATTTATTCCCCAGTTGAAAGACACTTCTATGCTGCTGGTCCTTACTCTACCTAGTGGTGAGGTCACTGTCAACAAAGTGCCAAAATATCTAGGAATTTGTCCCATAGCCAAACTTTGACTAGAGCATCTTCTCCCCAATGGCAAATCATTCTTCCACTGCATTTACGGCAGAACAAGATTTCTCTAAACCACTGTGGAATCTATTCCCATTTTCATGGTCTACTAATGAGCACATTCGCTTTATTTATTTTGTTTTCTATTTTCTCTTATTGCAGAACCAGTAGTAATCACCTCCACACTGGTTCAAAATATTTGCAATGAACTATGTTTACAAAATAATTCAAGTTCAGAGAACTGACAGCAAGCAAATGGATGCTGTTGTGCAAATTCAGAGTCTACGAGAATTTTCCCAGTTTTCTCTCTAACTCAACAAAATGGTATTTCACATGCACATGCTGCTATTCCACATCAAGAGAAAGTAATGTTTATTGGTCTAAAATTAGCACGTTTACAGAGTATAGCAACAAAGAACAAACAAAAAGGATTAATATTTAATTTTCACAATTTACCTCCTGAGCTATGCTATATATACCAAGTCTCTTTCAGTACCAATGACAGCCAGCAATAAATATTTCACAGCACAAAGCGACTTTTAATGTTTGCAAAAGTATTTTCTATGTTTTAGAAAAAAAGAGTATGTTCATATCCAAACATCAAAATTTACCCATTGTGCCCAACAATCTTGATGGCTCCAAGAAGAGTCTGCAGATACTCAATAATGTCTCTCTGTCTTCCTGAAGAAATCAGATGTCTGTTATAATTCAAGACATACACCACAGCATTGTGAACAATCCAGGCTTCATTCAATTTTTCTCCTATTTCAGCTGCACGTTGGAAGTTTTCCATAGCATACCGAGATAAGTTGTCTATCCATAAACTATGGATAAAAATTAGCATAAAGAAGCTGTTATGCCAAAGCTTCAACACTAGAAGGAATTCTATTGTAAGGTTAAATATGCAGTACTATGTCTCAACCAACAACAAGAACAAAAGTTCAATTACTTTTCAGTTTCATTTATTAAGTTCTCATCCACTGACATATATCGTACTTTGATGAGAAGATGGTTCAGAAAAGGAAGTAGTATCAACACAAAATGAGTAGTCTCTGAAATTCAAATGATATTAGCTTAAAAAACAGTGTCTATGGTCCATGTTTCATCCACATGTTCGGGTCTTTTAAACGCACGTGTGAATCCACACATCAGTGCCAGAAACCATCAAATAACCACGTCGAGGCTCTACTTGAATATAGATAAAAGTGAGGCATGTCATCTGAGAGTCAAGGACCTGCCTTTTTTACTCAACACTGCATGTGTTCTTGTACTCAAAGACGTTTCCAGGTGCCCTGAAATGCTGTCACCGTTTTAAACAGAATAACATTTTTTGCCAGTCTATGCCATAACTTTCTTTCAATAAATTTATTTTCTTTCTTAATTATAAAAATGTACTATTAGAAAAAACAAAACTAAAAATACAGTCTTGAATGATCATACAGAATTGCCATGGTCACAAAGTCATAAAGTCAAAAGCACAAACCAACACTGGATATTACTATGTCAACAATGGTACAGGACTCAGTACCAGATCAAAGTCCTTTTTTCCTTATGGGGTTTTAATCTAATTAGGTAAATTCAAAAACAGCTGGTAGCAAATTTTGGAACAGAATTCTCATCTTCTTTGGCCCTTGGCTCTGATCAGTTTATCATTTTTCCCGTTTTACTGAACATTTGCAAGCAGACAGTGTGAGAAACTTTACTTAATTTTCAGACTTAATGAACAGGCCTAGGGACACAACTGCCATTCTGCTTTCTCAGGACATGACCACTGTAACAGTAAGGCTGGTATTACTTTGTGAATAGCAAAGAGTCTAAGCATCATCTTCAGAAATCTCTCTCCCCCTTCTTCACCTTTGCAAGAAATAATCATGTCAGACTAGTAAAAAACAGTACTTGTTATATTCTACTCTCCCAAATCCATTTCAGTTGATCAGATGGAACATACTAGATTTGCAAACCAGAATAATTCATCAAATGCATTCAGTACTATGAAATCATTATATGTATAGGAGCAATAAAGCAAGACAAAAAGAGTTTTTTGATTTGAGGAAACATACTTTTAAATACAGAATGTAATGGTCTGAGTATCAATATACAATGATTTAATAATTTTTCAGCTTGGAATACTACCTTCTAGTTTCAGAGAAATAAATGTTAAATTTAAAAAAAAATCCACACTCCAGAATGAAAGGAAACCTAAGAAAAAATATTTCAAGCTATTTTTTAGATCCATTTCCCATGACTACGTACAAAAATGAAGAATCTGGTGAACAATTTTACTAAGAAGAAATAGCTTTTGCAATTATCACTGGTGTCTAATAATAATGATCTGTTAAGAGTTCCTTGTTCTTGATATGTATTACAAAAAAGCACCTGTATGTTTTCCATTCTGGATCACTTTCAGGAAGATATGAAACACATCCTGGATAATACTGGTATGTAGCTTCTGGAGGTACAGCATGATCATTCAGTTTGACTCCCTGCAATCTTAATAAATGAACAGTTGCCTGAAAAGATACAGAGAAATAAATTGTCTACCCAGCTTGTCATTGTAAAAAGAGACCATGATGCTGTTACCTCTTCAAAAATTAAAAAATACAAAATGCTTTTTCAAATGTTGTACAGGCATGTACAAGTATATGAAATGCAATGCTTAGTACTTCATGAGCTTAAAATTGTCTACAGCTAATTTTACTAAATAATTACATGGAGAAAAAAACGTAATTTATATATGTAAACTTTTGAATCATGGTGGTACTTCAAAGATCGAGAAATGTAATGTCAAATATCAAAAATTTACAGTAGAATTTCTTGTAAAGAAGTGTTATCAGCACCTGCAGTAAAACCATTGCTATAGTTACTTTCACACGGTATTTTGATAAGGTTGCTTCATGAAACGACTTCTACCTTTACTTCCCAGGGAATAGAAAATAACTAAACTCAAAATTCCAGTGCTTTGATTTGTATATAAAACAAAACTAAACAAATATGAATGACAGTTGTGTAATGTATTTACCTCTGCATTAATAAATCTTATTTCTGCTAGTATTCTGAGTAAATCTGTTTCAAAAGAGAAGGATTTAGCAGGCAGCAATGATTCTTCTGATGATCTGTCACCTTGACCATCAACTATCATAGTTGCATTAGCTTTGATTTTCTGTGCTAAAAATAAATAAACCCATTATTATTTCCATGCAAATCCTCATCTTCATTTTTAAATTTACAAATCCCCCCATATTCTTAAATTCACATGGAATAGTTAGCAAGAAAGGATTTTTAACTATTTCAAGCAACTAACGTTTTCCTTACTACCATTTATTGCACCCAAACCTGTTCTCAGGCAGTGCTGAGGCATTCGTTACCTGTGATTCTGCTGCATTTGTGCAAAACCTTCAATACTTGCAGCATGTAACTTGCTCCAGTCATAATACGGAAATTTCAGTGTGAATAGAATGGCCTCTAGTTCAATTTTATTGCATTGATGGAAGTGGAGCATAGAACTGAATTATGCAGAGGCTAAAGTCTTTGTGCATTTGAATCATGGACTGGGTTGACTTTCTGGTAATGCACGCATTGGTAAAGAGAAAAACTAGCATTCTTTTTCTTTGGTTTAATAACAAAGAGAAAGGACTAAGATTATTTTAATATAAACACAAAGCTTGTAAGAACACACCAGTTTCTATTCATAATGCTTTTGGTGCATGGCTGCCTTCAGCTTCTGGTGCGTGTACTTATTTTTCCCTTATTTTGTTTTGAAAGAAGACAAAAGACTATAAATACTTGCTAGTCTGAAGATGCAAAACTTGCAAAAGAAAACTGGCAAATTGATGTCCTATTTTAAGTGGACCTTGGAAACAACATGGAATAGGTTCAATTAACTTTGGCTACTGAAAAGAAAAACCATTTCATCTATTCTTAAATGTGAGTTTTACAAACTCCCTGACAAAACCAATTTTAAAAGCCAGCAAGCAGAGAGTGATTTGGAAGTGCTTTTCCCCCCAAGTTAAAAACTCTTAAAGTGTGCTGGGTCTCCAGTAGACTCCCAAGGAACAAGGTACAATGTTGGATACCTCAGAGGAACCACTCACTAGTAGGGGATTAAAGGGTAAAAAATGTTGACGTGAGCCTCATACTAAGTGACTAACAGCCCCTTTTTCTGCAGCTCCATTGAGATTGAATCATGTGGACCTAGATGACCATGAGTCAATTTGCCTGTTCTTAAAACAGGCAGATGTATTTCATAGAAGTGCTTCTCTACAGCACTTGTGAAACACATCTGATGGCAGAGTATGGCTTCTACAAAAAAATGTAATGACTGATTTCTAGATTTGGAAGTAGAAAGAATATTCCATGTATGCCAACATGCAGTGCCAGAAAAGAAACTCTGGGAACTTTGGGAATGGGAGCAAAGGAAACAATATTGTCTGACTCCTTTTAGTAACTTGAATAAATGATGAAAAGGTTACTTGCAATATTGAAAGTAATTTGTCACTTACTTTTTTTATGCTTTGTGGCCTCCCTAAACAAAATATCATCATACAAGAGGCAAAATCTACACGCTGCACGACAGACATCCCACACTTCCTGTTTACATGCAACTTTTGCCAAATCTGCCCAAAGTATAATTCTACCAAAGAAAAAGCATAAATAAAATCAGTTAAAAAGCAGGATTAGGTTCCATGGTTCAGGATTGACAAAAACAATCATGTCAATAATCATGGCCATCAGTAAAAAAAATACATCTAATCAAAATCTTGTCAGCAGCAAAGGTAACGCTATTACTTTATCAATTAAAAATCATTTCCTCAGCATATCAAGAGACAAAATTCTTGCCTTGGTAATTCTATTGACATTTCAAACGTGTGACAACCCTAATTTTCTCATAAAGTAAACTAAATGTTTCAAAACTAATGTTGAGAATTTAAAAATAATCTTGAAAACAAGTCTGGATTTAGAATCTTTTAGATGCCTTTAAATTTCAGCACACGAATTTTTAGTTTTAGCAGCAAAAAAGTAGACACATCCTTTTAAATAAAGAATGACAAAATTATATATAAATAGTCAAAATTCAACATGTCATCTTTCCACAGATTAATCTTTCTGACTCTCAGAATGAACTATTTAGTTTTTTTAACAAAAAAGTTGTAGCACATGATGTGGTACAAGGACCTAACAAGGCACTTGCAAGTTTCGATTCTACATCAAGTACGAGCCTCAATCCATGCATCCCTCTCTATGATGGCTTCATATCAATAGAATAGGTGAGTTTAAGTGTACATGTGAGAGTGTAGAAACCGGGAAAGAATAAAATTCTGCATAGCATGGAAATGTGACAGAGCTTTTTGGACAAGGAATTATAGACACACTTCAATACATTGCCAGAGGCTGAAATATTCAGCCTCTTACAAGGTACCACCCACCAAAAACCTCTGAGACATAACCTTTCCTCCTAAGAGACTTCTACAAAAGATGAAATAGACACTTCTAGTCTGTAGCAATTACCTTTCTCTGCTGTTTCGATTTCTTAAGTGTTCCAAATGTTCATCAACTTTCTCCACACTTCTAGTATGATGTTGGGCTTTTGCACAGAGGTAGCTTATTTGACTATTACTTTTGCCTAAGGAAACTTGGTAAAGAAATAAAAATAAAGGCAGTTTTTATATATTAGAAATTCAAAAATCCACATGAACAGCAAGCAATTAGATCAATAATTCCTTGCTGAAACACTCAAAATCCAGCCCTTTTCTCATTTCTTCAAGCATTTCCCAAACCAACCAACATACATGAAAAAAAAGTACTCCACCAGCATCAATTTTGGTTTTTTTCCTGTATCTTGAGATACAGTTGTCACGTCCAAAACTGATCTATGCTTGTTTCATATCCAAATATCTCAAATCCACTTCCTTTCTGACAGGACATGGACTGGTCTAGTTAGGTTCATTCAAGAGCAAGTGAACCATGTAATATGTAAAGTACACATTCATGCTGAATTTTAAGAATGTTTATCTAATAAAACACATTTTCAGTTATTTTCTTTTGAGAATACTGACTTTCATTTTACTCAGTCAACAAGAAATATTACTAAAGAAATAACCAGCACAGAAATGATGCAAGGGAGAAAAGCTGGGTCCCTGAGGAAAAAAATTAGTCCAGCAGTACAAATACATCAAAAAGACTTTTTTTTTTTTTGTAGTCTAATGACAGAGAAGACATGCTTTGCATTAGAATACAAGTAATTTGACATGACTGGAAAGTCCAGTGAGTTTATACATTCACTAGAATCTAAGCAAGGGTTCTAACATACCCACAGAACAAGATTTAGCTTGATCCTCAAAAAATCTGCCAAACAATATCAGCAAATACATATGAAATACTTCTGACTTTAAAATATACACCTAAGTAGATTCACTTAAAACAAGAAGAAGGCACAACATCTTACCATTCTTGCTAAATATATTTTGTAATGCATTTTCCAGCATATGACACCTCTGTGTGACTGTACACATAGAGGAACTGACAGAACTTGTCCTGCATAGTGCACAGTGACAGTTGTATCATGTAAGAATGAAAATAATTGTGGATTAAATGAGGACATTGTTATTTGGATGTATGGGTTTGACTCTCACTAAACAAGACAAGCATGTACATCAAAACAGAATGAAAGGGTTTTTTATGCAACCGAAAAGAAAAAAAAACCCTATAATTTTATATAATAAATTGGCATATATTTTTTCTTACTCCTTCAGTACACATGTGTAAGCTCATGGCAACTTAAGACATAGAAAAAGCAAAAACTCACTGCTTGGATGAATGACAGCCTAAGAAACAACTGAAATTTTTCAGAACAAAATTTTATAAAATACTGTGTCAAATGAAGGCTTGTAATAGTTTCAACATAATAATCTCACTTATTTCAAGAACTCAGCCTGGAAGGCTAATGGTGTGCTCAGATTTATTCCAAGGAACTTCAAAAGTAATTGTACAGTTATCAAGATAAAATTTAAAAGCAAGGAGATGTCCATGATTTTAATTCTCTTAATGTCACAAATACAATAAATGTAATCACCTTAAATAATGTATGAAAGTGTTTTCCAGCAACATAGTTTTCACATTCTTAAAAGGACTGCACAGAGGGGAATAGCTGATCTGTAAGAAAGACTCTGGCTTGTAAGTGATTAGTTGATCAAGTTTGAAATGGGGACATGCAAGGTGAACTTGCTGAGCAGAGGGCATGAGAGAACTGCATGGTTTACCACAGCACACACAGGCTGCTCTGGAAGCAATGGGACTCTTTCTGTAGCACTCCCTTCCTCCAGCATAATCTTTACTGCAGGGGTACACTACCTCTACTCAAAGTTAGTAAAATTAGTCACACACACACTTGTTTTATTGCCAAGATAGTACAAAACAGTTCAAGCAATCTGGAAAGTCTGTTCCCTGTCCACTTTTCCTCAACCAGAGGCTGTATAATCACAAACTGAAGCTGTTTGGGGCATAAGGAATGTGTCCATTTATGTTGCATTTTTTAGAAAGTAAATAATGAATTCACTTCTAAATCTCTGTGCAAAACTAGAGCTCTCAGAAGCAAGACCTTAGATGAGAAAGACAACTACAATATAGAAAGAATACCCAATGTAATTAACACAGGATATTATTGGGTGAATTTTCTGAAAACACCACTTAAAAATGACCTTGGTTAAAAACATTCAGGAGTTGTACACAGTGAAAATAGAACTACTTACAGCACACTACAGCACAACAGTAAGATTCAGAGGAATTTGGAGGGGAAATCAATACCTTTTCCAGTATCACCATACAACTTTTAGATCCCTAATGAAAATGATAGGAAGCCTGCCACAGAATTCAGCAAAACTATCACTTCACCTGTATTGCAATATTCCCTCTATGTTGCCACTAGATGCTACATCCAGCCTTTAAGAGTGTGCAAAGCAAAGTGTAGTAACTTCTAGTCACATGCAGATACTTTACCTTTAGCTTCATTTTCACTGTCAAGGACTTTTTGAAATGTCTCAGGAGCTAATGCAAGACCTGCATTTACCAGAAGGGACCTCTTTTTCCTCACATTATCCTTTTGGTTTCCCCTTTTAGCCTAAATACAGAAAAGAACTCATAAGGTTCATTTTTTATTCCAACTAGATCTTATTTACTAAATGTAACAGAAGACACATCATACAACTTACTACTACCAAAAAGAACCCCATAGGAATTGTGCATCTTTAGATATCTTACACATCATTCTATGTAGTGTTGCATTTTGGGTATTACCAGTTTTCTGTATGCACCTGTTCTTTGTGTTATACTGTTTTTATATAAGTTACAATGGTTTGTCCCATTTAATCCCATGTTAAACCCTTCTTGGTTTCCCCTGAGTGATTGTCAGGTGTCGATCACAATTATGGGTCCTGTTCATCACCTTACAGCCATGCCCTGATGTCTAGAAGGTTCTAGTGAGGACGTCGAGTGATTGGAAGGTTCCTCAGTTCTCCCTTCCCTTGATTTATTGATTTGTTCTATTGACTGTCATTTATGTTTGGAGTCATTCCCTTCACCTTTTGGATTGGTTCCAAGCTGTCCCCTTCCCATTTCTCCACCCCCATACTTAAGGTGCTGTTCAGAGAGCAAACTCGCTTTTGTGGGCTCTCTCTGGGTGTGAACAAGTCCCGCATGGGCTAATAAACCCCAGTTGAATTTCTCACAAGAGTCCTTCCTCATTCCTTGCCACTGTCCACGCTTCTGTTGAAGGCAAGAACCCAAAGGATTGGGGATGTATCCCAGAAAACGAAACCGTACCTTCACTGCGGGCCCGGTGCCAGAGCTAGCCAGGAAAGGGATGCGGGTTCCCAAGAGACGCACCGCACAGTTGCAATTCTACAGTATTATTGTCATTGAAAGTGACTGTGAAACTTGTGTTGATATTCACATAATTACCAGGAATAATACAAAGTACTGTTCCTGCTTCTCATGAATCTTTACAGTTTACTCCTCAGTATATAACCTGACATTACGTTATACATTCTCAAATAAATAATGGAATTTATTTACAACCAACAGGAACGTATCCAGTGTGCAATAACTAGGAATTGCTATAAAATATAAAAAAAGCCTGGTCTGCTAAGAGCTAGTCAAAGTCTGAGGAGATGTGGGGTTTTTTAAAGCAACATTTAAGCAGAGTAAGCTTGCATGGAAAAGCATTTAAACCAGGAAAACAATCAGTTGCCAGTATGCTTTTTGTTCATGTGCTAAGCCAACACAACAGAATTAGATGCAGTAGCTCTTCACAGTGCCTATACTGTGACTCTAGAGTACATTATTTAGTGGCATTTTTAAGTGTCACATAATATTGATTTATCTCATAGCCAGCTAGGATGCTTAGCAATTTGCACATTGTGCTTCTCATTAAATAAAATACTGTTTCATGCAATGAAATCCTAATAATTGACAACTGCTATTTTTTTTTTTTTGCTGATAGTTCTGCTAATTAACAGCTCCCTGCCTTCCCCCAAGAAATAAGCTTTGAAAGAATTGGGGGAAAAGTCCGGTATTACAATCTTCAGACTGTGAAGCAGCACAATCACTTCAAGGCAACAAAACAAAGACAGGTTGCTGAAAACAAGCTGATGCTGGCTCAACTGATATGCAGTTCTGCTAAACACCTGTCTCTCCTCTGCTGGAATTTAATAACCAAGGAGCCTATTCCAGCTACAGACCTTATTCTTCATGCTTACCTGTTCAATCAACATTACTGCCTGATCCTCCAGATGCTCAGGTGACTCGTACAGCATTGCACTCAAACGAAGACGGTTAAAACTCAGCCTCAGATGTTGCTGATACTGCCCGCTGTTGTCCAGGTGCATAGCTTTTTGCAAATGTTCCAGAGCTGCCTCTAATCTATCCCCATCTTCTTCAATACGAGCTATTTCCATATGAACTTGGCAACGCAACAAAATCAACATGCTAAGGATTACAAATTTAAGTGTAAGCTGTTAAAATATGGCACCTCACCCAAAGATGAAACTCAATAATCAAAAGTGACTCTAGTATTAAAATTGATATTCCCTTTTTAACTGACTTGTTTCTTTAATTTTCACTATTAAGCCTTTTTCACAGAAATTAATAAGAAAATTTAACTGCATATTACTTTCACTGACCCTGCAGGAGAAAGCAACACATCTTGTGGACTAACTGATCTTTATATATCTGTAGAACTCTTTTTCAGTACCACTTAGGTGTGCAAAGGTTTTCAAAAGCAGTTAACTGCCAGAGAGACTGTAATGTGCTGAATAAGGACTTTTGACAGAAGTTCATTCTCTGTCCTTAACATTTAAGTAGGAGCTAATACTCCTGAAAGTCTAGCCCTGGTCATATTTGCTCAACTCTTTTAAAGATGTGGCTCACCTCAAGCATACACATTCATTCTAAGTATTGTCTCTACCCAGGTGTTGTTGACACCACTCCACGGAGCCAGCTGTTTCCAGCAAAAACCACAGGACAAAAAACTGCAGTCTCAGGTATGCTGAGCCCCCAATCCATCACCTGCCCCATGAAGCTGTTCATGACAGCTCATGAGAGCTCTACGTGCTACTGCTGGTTATTTTCAGAAAGAAAAACAAAAAATCAGATAAATTAAAGCAATGTTATGGAAAGAGAGAGAGAAGAAAAGTTTTTAAGCCTATCAAATATCATGCCATAGAACTAATATATGTCCACACCAGAGCCAGCCTGACTGAGCAAGTATCACCCTTTTCCTGTGGACCAAAGTAACCACAATTAATGCTGCAATCAAAACAAAAAATTAAGACAAATTAATAGAGACAAATTACTTCATTCAATCTCTAGAGGCAGTAGCACATCAGAGTTGAGGCTGAGTCTACTGGATTGTTAAGAATATACATGTGACAAACCCTCAAACCCTAATCTCTCCAAAATAGCCTTGAAAGCTTTGAGAGAAAAAATGTCATTATTAACACTTAGTAAAAATTCCAAAGTTGCCTGTGCCAATCTTGCATTCTCTATATAGAAAGCATAAGAAATGCTTGAGTAACAGTACAGTAATACAATATAGTGCTTCCATGCATGTGCATATCCACTCTTTATGCAACTAAAAAAAATAATTTACAAACACTGAAACTAGATTCCTCAGCTTCCTCTGCATTACTTGCAGCAGAAACCAGCTACTGTCGTGCTCAAATGGCAGACTGTGTCAATTGCAACTCAATCTACTACAGAAGGTCTGATCTCTGCTCTTAACAGTCAGACAATGTATAGGTCCAAAGCCAGTTAACTAAGTACCAAATAGTAATGTTTACTTGTCGACTCAAATTAACAAAAAAGGTGAAAATATCTAGGTGCTTAAGGTTAAGTACAGCATAGCAGCAAATAGAATAATATACCTCAAAAATAAATTTTCATCATACAGTAGGTTTTTCATTTAAAAAGAAGCATCAGCAAAGATATAAAAATGGCATCTTGCAAGAAGTACAAATAATATAGAAGCCATGATGCTTTTTCAAAAGTAATTTTTTGAATTTTATTTTTTAACCAACAAAAGCGATGTTAACACAGGAATCTAGACCACAGTCTAACACATATACTGCAGCTTTGGAATTTTCTCACATAATTTTGATTAACTAGAATATTTTTAAATTCCTAAAATATTTCAATATTTGTTACAGGTCCTTAAACAGTGTAAGACTGTGCCTGAAAGGAACCTATGTTTAAATGATTAACGGGGAAACGTATGTAACACGTAGACATGCATTTATTACAAGCTGATGGAAAATTCTCAAAGACACGTAATATCACAGAACTTGAGCTTTTAAATGAGTTTGATGCTTTGAGACCTTTCAAAAAGCTACACAGCATTGAAAATTACCTGTCAGTCTCTTCAAGGACATCAGCAACTGAGATCAATGGCTTCCGCACGTGTTGATGCAAATTGTGTTGTAGCAGTGGTAAGCACAGATTCCACTGGGTTGCACAAACAACCTGAATCACACCAGGATCTCCCAACTCAACTGCACGTTTTAACGTTAATTCAAGATTTTTTATCAATTTCAGCTGAGCCTACATACATGAAGAATTAATTAGCACTACTGCATTTAATAAATGGAATTTCTTACATGTTCCTCCAAATTTTAATCTTAGGACTGTTTTCAGTAGAAAGCAGTCCCTCAGCCAGCAGACTTTGGAAACTTTTTTCTTAATAATTCCTTTAATTTTTTTTTTTTTTAATAAACAGGCATCAATAACTAAGGAGTATTTCTTTTAGGTGCTCCAGGCTGCTATCACGTATTTCTGGCAGAAGTCTGTCAGCTAGTCCCCATTCCTATGGTAAACAAAAACTGATGATTGTGAATACTTGTGAATTCAGAAGGTGTAGTCGTTTTGGGTTTTTTCACATTCAGCTACAGATGCATTACAGAAGAGGAAAAAAGAAATATTAAGAATGGAATTTGCCATACTGTCAATTAAACTTGGTTCTTGTTAAGTCAAAAAGCCAAGGTTGCCTACAGTAACAGACATAATTCATTACATTATTTTTAGGGATTATGCAAGCAAAAAAACCCCCAAAAATACACCCACACAAAAAACCAAAACAAACAAACAAACAAACAAACCCCAGGATTTTCCACATTTAACAAGTTAAAACTTCTACTTTTCCCTCAAAGTTAAAGAACATACCTCAACAACTCCTTTGGTATAAGTCACAATTTCAGTGTCATTTTTCTTCATTTCATATTCACATTCCAGACATTCTATCTCAATAAGTTTCCCTTGTTCCTATGAAGTATTAATACACAAAATTCTGATTTCAATTACTAAAAAGAAATGCAATAAAAACTAAACCTATGCAATTACAGTAACATAGCACTGTACTTTCCTACTGAAACTCCTGCTATACTAACTCGTTAACTGAAATGATACAAAGGGAATAGAGTTTGTTGTTTGAACTGCAGCCACTTTTTACTCACTGGAGGCTGCAAAATAATTTTTAAGCTGATTATTGCCAGAATTTGCAGTAAGAAAACCAGCATACACCTAATTCCTTCTATACTGTAATTTGATTGCAGTTCTAATAAATCATAGAATCACAGACTGGTTTGGGTTGGAAGGGGCCTTAAACCCCATCCAGTTCCAACACCCTGCCATGGGTAGGGACACCTTCCACTATCCTCATATGCCCCAAACCCCCGTCCAACCTGGCCTTGAACACTTCCAGGGATGGAGCAGCCACAGCATTTCTCGGCAACCTGTGCCAGGGCCTCACCACTCTCACAAGGAAGAATATTTTCACAATATCTGATTTAAATCTGCCCTCTTCCATTCACTCATTAATGCTACTAAAAAGGTACATGCTTGGCATAAACAGGTGCTAGTCAAGACAAAAAATATTTAGCTTGATGGGCAGTGAAACTTTTAAGTGAAAAATGAGGTTAGACTTTTAACAGCTCAGGAAAGAGATGACTATTAAACAATATAGATTATATGTATGGATCATAGAAACACCTAAGATACGCTGTATTTGAGTTAAATTGATGTAGTAAGGAAATTCAGACAGCCTCTCCTTTCCTAATTCATTGTGAGCTATTATCAAATTACTCAGCGTGACCTTGGGTAATTTAACATCCCCATGACTGGAAAAGAGAAGAGATTGTGAAAAACTTAATGACAAATACACATAGAGATGAAATTCGTGTTATGTTTGAGAAATTTGCCAGTACTTGGCAAAATGACACTGTCAAATGATGCTTAGCAATCAGAAAATGGTCACTTAAAAACATTAACTCCAACGGAGAAGGCTGAAACAGAAACCAAGTTTCTCTTTTACTGCCACACAACAGATATTTCCCACTACTGTCTAAACAAGTACTTAGACTAAATCCTTGCAAATCATTGATCATGGGGATTTAAACACACCTTCGAGTGGAATGCTATGGATTTGTATATGATTTTAAACTTTCAGGAAACATTCAGAATAACGGGCCTGAATCAGACACACAGAATTAAAAAAAAAAAAATCTGTGAGGATAAGCTAAATTTTATGAGTAACTTTAAGTGGGATCATTACAATAGAAATTGGAATTTAACTTCTAATCAACCTCTTGCACTGGTAACATTCCAAAAACACAAGCAAAAATTTAGTTAATATTTATTTGCCAAAACAAACTGCACTGCTAATCACTCTAAGTCTACCCACACCCTTCTTTCTGACCTCGCATCTATTTCTCTAGTTTAGGAATAGATCAAGTATCCAAATAATTATTTATATCAATGAATATATAAATAATACACAGATGGACAGAATACTGTAGAACGATTACTGCTATTTTTAAAATGTAAACACAACAGGGATGTGGGAATGTGGGGGTGTGTAAAAAAAATACAAACCCACATAATTAGAACTTACAGTAATTGGGGCGCTCTTCAAATCAAGTATACAATGAGCTGCGAGCTCAGTGCAGTTTACTTTCAGAGAAAAATGAGCTAATTCCAGAATCAAAGCAATCCTTCAAAAATACAAAAACATCACTCAGAAAATTTGATATGCTCTTCCCTGGAATTAAAAAAACCACTATTTGAAAGTAACTGTGCAATGTATCTGAAAACCTTAAAGTTATATGAATATTAGAGGAATTATTATGATGATGTTAAATATTATTGTAATTATTATTATAATTATACCAGTAATACTCACAGTTAACAAGGAAAAAAGAAAGAGTTCAAAGATGGCTACATGAAAAATATAAAAGTTAATCTGTTTATGGAAAATAATTAGAATACTCCTATGCAGTCTGCACAAACAGTCCCTGAAGAAGACAAAAAATACAGAATGAAATGCATGAAGCACAGACATGGTGAAGTAAGAAGCTTCAAATTGCAGAAAGATTGTAGAAAATTTTGGAAATACAACTCAATGAACTGGCACACAAAGCAGTTAAATCCATCAGCGTTCTGGATTAAGTCTAGGAACTAAGAACACAGACATAGAGATGGAGACTATGTTCTAGCTGTTTGGATGTCTGTAAAAAACCAGATGAGCATAGTGTACTGTTCAGAACAGGAGAAGTATGAATATTGTCAAAGAGGGCTTACCTTAACAAGTAAAAATGTAGTATTACTTCCACATGTAACAGCTGTGATGTAACTACTGGAATAGTGGTCAGTTTAGTCTTTCAAACTTATGCTGAAGCATTGGGAAGGGCCCCAGGAAAAGTTAAAAATTAACTACAGTCTGAAAAGTATATGTCAATTATAAGACCTTTTAAAAATCTCATTTAATCAATAAGAAATTATTATGGAAAGATTTAATCATGTTATACTAACAGCTGTATGGAAGAAGATATTTAATCTTGGGTTCTGTCCTAAAGCCTAATAGGATTTTGTCCTTTGTTAAGATGACCTACGTGTTAACACAAGACAAACAACTAAGTGACAGTTCAATCTCTGCAAAGTCATCAGGAATTTTGACAGACTTCAATGAAAGCAGGATCAGCCTCATCATAAACTTCCAGGGGACTGTGATAAATAAAACTCACTTCACATTGAGAAGACATGCCGGAGGTACGTCATATTGTTTCAAAAGCACATATAAAGAATTCAGATTTGCGGTGGCATCACTTGGAAATACATTTGTGTCCCACTGCCTGCAACATAGGAGGAACTGGGTCATAATTTTTCATGAACAATGTTATTGCATTAAGAATATGAAATAACTCTCCTAACTACAGAACGGATGGCTCTTATTTCAAAGTATCAGTGGGCTACCTGGATATTGAAATATCAAGAAAAAAAAAAATCAATGAAACCTAACTTCAGTATGTGAATTAATATTTCAGACAGTAAATTTTGCTCCAGAACAAAAAAGAAAAAGTGTGTAAGACTCCTGTCCCATAATGTCAGTATAAATTAATCCACTGTTACTAAGAAAAGAATCAGTATTTTTAAAATGGGGAAATCTTGAGACAATGAAAAAAAATTACATGAGATTGTGCTATGAAGTCTAATTTTCAAATTTTTCTTATACCTTTAAAATTTAAAGAGTTTAAAAAGCATTATGCTCCATGATTTGTGCATTGTATTTTAGGTGATTTCCCCACTTCATCTTTACTTTCTTGTACACAGCTTGGGGACAGAACTGGAGTCCATTTGATATTAAAATGTCTTTCAGACTCTTAAATTCTTTCTCCTGACAATATCTGTACAACATACTAATCCCTACATTTCCAAAGAGCTAGCTCACTTTTTAGATAAGGCTGTTCGCTAGACAGACCTGTTACTACCCAAACTGTCATTTTAATTTTCCTTTTGAGGAATTAAACTCTGCAGTAGATTTTTCCACAAGCATATGGGATCCCTAAACCTGATCCTACCTCTGCAGTATACAGCATCAATGTACAAGTGGAAGGATACATTTTCATACTTACAACTTTAACACCTGCATTTTATAAACAATTGAAAGATGGGTGGAATTTTCTATTTCCTTTTCTACTTGGGAAGTATCAATTAGTTTGTGATACACCTATAAAATAACAATTTAATTGTTATTTGATTAAGTAAGCAAAGGACCAACACTCAGCAGGGCTATAATAAAGCAGGTATGTTGCCTGTTTCATGGACCTTAAGGGCAATGTGGCTACTATCATAAGCTATATTGTTCTGCATAGATAATACAAGAATCACCCAGTAGAGCTACACTGACATTCCAATAGTTAGGATCAGAACTATCAGCAGAAATATAAATGTGGAACTACCTTCCGAGTTAAAATCCTAATGAATGCATTTTTTTACACCTTCTGATAAAACTCATTCTGAAATCATCTCATCCAGCTGAGACAAACAAGCCAAATTAAATTTTTTCCGTACCTATAGAATATAGGCAGGGAAAAAAATTATGAAGACATTACAATAAACTGCAGTTACTTCAATTTAACTGTAGAGTTACACATTAATAGTGTGCAGATCATTTCTTCTGACTCTCACACTGACTGCCCACAACTATCAACACCAATTATTTAAGCTGTACTGGAACACTAAGTTTTGCAGGAGTTTTACTCCAGTAAGCTGCTACTAAAGCACTCAGTAGTTTGGATCATACTTCCGTAGCCCAAGCACAGTTTTAGAACGACTTTGTTCTTCTTTTTAAGGACATTGTCAAACAGCTTTGCCCAATAATTCTTAAAAAACAGGCAAAAGCAATTTCAAGCTTGCCCCAGGATGATTATTTCATTATTATCACACCTCTGGAATGTTGTATATTGGTTCTCTTAATTCTAATGTTAGAGAAATTTGTAATACAAATATACACTTTTGGAATGCATCGATTGGGGGGCGGACAGAAAAAGATAACACACAGTATAGTAGAATGAAAGAAAATATGCCTGCACACAACTTCAAGTTTTATTTGCCTTTCTGCTTTTGCCGCATTTGTCTTCACCCTCTTACTTCCCAAATTAAGGGCATGCAAAAAATGTGAACTATTGTCATATCCTCCAATTTCCAGAATTATTTATAGCATTCAAGCCGAATCACTTAAGTACTTATCAGCATGAGAAAAGTCAACAGATACTAAATGTGCCCTCAGTGGCATAAGTCAGGTTAAATTGCTCTCACTACACCTTCTCTTTCAATGATAATTAATCCCAAACAGAATTTTTAGGGTTAGCCACAGTTATTCCCATTATATTAGGATGTGTCAAAAAAACATGGAGCAGCAGGGAGCTCTTTAGCTTATAGTATCAAAAATACACAATTTGTGAAAATCTCTGCATAGCTACTGAATTGTTTGGTAGCTCACAAAATTTAAACAAAGAAAACATCTTATATAACAGTTATAACTATGGTCTTATGAAATGTAGACAGAGCTCCTGTCTTAATGGGAATTTAAAATATTTTTTAGCATTACCATTAAAGAAAATATTTGAGAGTATTTATCTGGAACATTTTCCTTAATAAAGACTGCTGCAGTAGATGAAAACTCTTTTGCTTCTTCCAGTTTTGAAGCATCAAGGAAGCACTCAAGTAAATTTCTGCAGATAAAATAGATGTTTGTATTAAACATTTATTATCACTTTCCAAGATAACTCTTAGCTATATTTTTTAGCACTCCTTGTATCCAAGGTACCACTTCCAAATGCAGTACAAGTGATCAGTGCTATAAAGCATTGACTCAACAGAGAAGATATCCTCTAATTTCTACATTTTTTTCTTCTTCCAGATATATACAGCTGTTAACCCGTATTTAGTGCAGATCACAATAAGAATCTTGGAAAATTTTGCGGGTTTTTGTGAAAACTTTCCTCAACAAGATATGTGGAATTAAAAAGATTAATTATTTAAAAGTGTATGAGAAAAACATTTCTGTGAGACGTATTCTAAGATTCTCCCTTAACTACTGGAAAGCCTAGTATTTCAAAGCCATTTAGCAAAAGAAAACTATTCGTATTGGAAACTGCAATATATCTACTGGATTTTCTATACTTTATTTGATTTGACTGAAAAAGAGCCTGTGACTCCACAACATGAATTAACAACAACAATAATCATAATAAAAAATTTTTAGAAATAAATACAACTTTAAAAAAAAATAAATGCAGCCATTAGTTTTATAACACCAACTCACTGTGTGCATTTGTTTGTTCTCATCAATACCCCAGCCAAGAGTTTGGTACCAAGAAGCTGCACAAATGGTATTCCAGATAGTCCTTAGCATGCCCTTTGGAATGCTTTGTTACTTCCCTCCAGTTTCAGTTTACGAAGAAAATGCTACATAGCAATAAACCACAGTCATAGACCAAAGAAACAGAAAAGTTCACAACCAGAAAGGGAAAAAACTATGGTAGAAGTGCAAGAGGAAGTGGAATCAGTCTGTTGAATAGGGGATCAAAACATCTCTGTGAAAAGGTTGTGGAGCTTAAAAAATTACATGGACGCTCCTCCTTTTGCACATAAAACTATTTTTCTCAGTACAGTTATCTCAAGGTTTATGCTCCAGCTTTGCTCAGAAAATGCAAGAATGGTAATACATTGATATTCATACACCATTTATTTCCAATTACCATCAACGACTCAAACACTACATCCAAAATGACTGAAACTTCAGATCCGACCTTGGGCACAGCTATCTCTGTCACTAAAACTTCAGACTTAAAGTAAATATTGAAATGAAGCACCTTTTATGTTTAGTACATTTATATGTCTTCAAAAAGTTATTAATTAAGCTTTTCATAATAAATACATCTACAACATTACCAGTGAAATATACATTATTAAAGACTACCTCAGACAGCGGTCCCAAAAGGACCACAGAATGCCCATAGGAAAATATACAATTAAACTTACATCATGAGTTCTGCTCGCCATTCCTTGTCTTGCTCTTCAATTTGGTTTAATGCTCTAACAATCTGTGAAAGGCTGGGAATAAGGCAATAGCGGAATCCAGGCTTAAGAAATGGCCTCACAAGCTGCCAATAAAGAACTGAAGCATTATATATCAAAAAAAAATACCTGAAAAATAAGAATAATAAAAAAAACCCTTAATATTTCATGAACTTGAATAAACATAAAATTACAGCTTGAGTACTGTAAGACACTTCTAAGAAGTTACAAAGTGCAACTTTCACTTTTCATTGGAAGCAATCCTGACTGTGAACTGAAAAGACCAGTACAGTGCAAGAAGATTACAGTAACTCTTGCAACTATACCCTACTCATTAATTAACCACTTAAAAATAAGCTAACGTGGTGCTCTCATTCTATAGATCATAACTATAAAAGGGTAAAAAAGCTGAGATATCTACCAGCTTTAAACAGGATTGTTCATCCTGTCAATGTAAGACTGCAGTATCCTTATGTTGTTACAGCACACACAGCAGTAACAGATGTCACAAAATGGAAGAAAAAACCTAAACAAAAAACCCAAACAACACAACTCCATGCTACTAATGAAAATCAAGACAAACAATTGAAAAGACAGATAAGTAGCATTTCCTGGGATTTCGAGTTAATCCCGTCAGTAGGGCCTACCTTCTGTCATGGGCTGCAAAATCTATTGCCTTCATAAAAAACAGCACAAACTTTGCAAACTCTTCCTGGAATAGAACAAAGAAAAGCTAATGCAATTTGCATATGGCTTTTCCTATTTCAATATGTTCATATTTAATACATTTTATTTTTAGACCAATCTCAACTAAAACATACTGCCAGAGTAAATTGTTGTTATAGAAACAGAATAACTAAAAACTGGTTGATAGCCTATTTATATGTTTTCCTGATTTCAAATTTTAAGATTATATTTTCAACTTACTTCATTTCTGCCAAATACTAATTATCAGGATTGAAATTTTCCAGAAATACAAAGCTGCATACTTTTTAAGCTTTCAGCAAAAAAAGTTCAGAAATATCCAAGAGCAAATCCTTTGGGAAAAAAGGTTATATTCATTTGTCCCATTAAAAATCTCGAGGAATTAGTTTCTTCAAAAAGGCTGCCACAGAAATTCATCAACAGAACAATGCGGCAGGCATGCCCTTTTTATCACCAAAGGAGCTGGGAACTGCTTTACTTATATAGGGAATTGTAACACCTCAAAGCGACACACAGAAGCAGAAGTATCCTGCTGAGTTGCTTCCACCTCTCATTACAAAAAGCAACATCCAAGTACTACATGGAAATGTTACTGATGAGTGGTGGAAGTACACCACCTCAGAAAATAACTGTACAACCTCTGTGAGGGCCTCTTCAGTCCTCCACTTCCCACAAGCCTATGAAATGCTTCCCAAATAAAATCAGTAATTATTTTAACAGTTACAGCTAATTTGGTCTGAAAGTATCATATTTACATAAAAAGTTAAGAGGGTGACTTTAATCGCCTGAAAAATTTTACAAGTATTATTTTTATTGTCTTCTCCAAAATATATTAAATATTAGTCCGATTCAGATGGTAAGTTTTGTTTACTCACATACTTGTTAATATATTTCCTTTGATTTTTTCCACAGTCCTGATTATCCTTGTGTATTTTAAATAACGCAACACATAAAAACTTAGGAACAAATACTTATAAAACCATGCTAAATATAAAGCAACCTTCATAATTTCTCACCAAATTATCTGTAGAGTGTGGAGCATGCAACTGGCCTTGGCACAAATATGCTCTGCCAAGAAACTGGTTCACAGGAAATCTTCTTTTAAAATACATCTGTAGACAATCACTGCTAATTTCCTGATATCCCAGCTAAAACACACAAAAAAATTTCAATATTTTAAAAAATGCAACAAATAATTAAGAATTGTTAGCTTTTTAAAACACATGCCTAATCAAGGGTAACATCTAACTCCATACCAGTACATAAGTAATATTCCATAGAGATGCATACCAGTTGTGGTATAAGCCCATTAAAATTTATTAAAGGCATAGTTTTGTCATTCCAAATGTATGTAAAAGAAAAGCTTCTTTATTTAACAAAACTCTTCAGTCGGTCATAGAACTGCTTAAAGTACCCAAAACTGTTTCCTTTTTAAACACAATTGTTAACATAAAGACAAAATTCTCAACAGAATTGTGGGGGTTTTTTAAGGAAGGGTGTTAGCTGGCAGGATTTGTCAGTGCTACATCTCAATTTTTAGACCACAGAGAGATTTTGACAGGATTGCAGCTTGGGGGGGGGGGGGGGGGGGGGNCGGGGGAGGAAGTTTTACTACAAACTCTGTCTGCTTAAAACCCAATCACTTATGATCATGAACTGAATATTAACAAATACTTCAAAATCAAAAATCTTTACCACATTTTATAGAAGTCATTTCAATTAGCAATACCCTTTCATCATTAGAATGGACCAGGGTTATTATTTTCATTAGTGTTCTTTTGCCTGACATGGATGTTCACAGACATATTTTCTTCAGTCATAACCAAATTGTTTAATGCTAAGTTTTCCATAACAAGAAAAAACAGGCACAGCAAATTTTTTTGTATACGTTATGGTACACCTTGCTAATTTGGATACGATTACAAACTTCACAAACCTCACTTTGCTGATTGACTATAAAGGAAGGAGGATTTACGGGTGGAGTTTTAACGGAAAATGCATGTTTAAACAATTGCTCTCCAAAACCAGAACAATGTAATACCTCCCTCAGGTACTTCTGAGATTTTTAAAGTAGTAACAGTAACAGCTGTAAATACAGTGCATCATATACATGTTTTTATTTAATACAGATAAAAGACCTAAATTACAAACCTGAAGCGCTTGCTCAGCACATAAAACATATAAATCAGTGCTGATGTTATCTGATGAATCAAGTGCAGATTGTCCTTCATTGGCTGATTTGATTAACTCGTAAGCGTTCTTCAAAGACTGAACATCTGAAATAAAAAAAGGGAAAGAATTTTTGCTTCCAGGTGCACTGACATGATTGCATTCAAATGGGCTACACGATATCCAGTCTCTGCTCTACAGAAGTAAATTAAGGGGTTTTTTTTAAGGAAAATAATGTCACACACACATTGTTCAAAGTTAGGCATAGTTCTAAGATGAAGCATTAACAATTGTCTTGCTATTTAAAATCACTAACGTTAGCACACCAGAAAGTGAATTTAGAAAACAGGTTAGAATCAAGCTGTTTTCCTCTTTGAAGTCGGATTTTAATTTCACTCCTTTCTAAGACTGTCACGAGGTCGCGACCGCCGGCCGCCCGCTCACCTCCTGCGCTCTCTGCGGCGAGCAGCCGATCCCTCACCGCCAGCTCCATGCGGCGGCCGGACGAGGCTTCACGGCGAGTGGCGTGGACCAGCTCTAAGCCGCGAGCTCGCGGCCATTCCAAAGGTCCCGAACGCTTGCCCGGACAGCCGAGGGGTGCGGCTGCCAGAGGTGCCCGCGAGACATCCGCAGGCTGCCCCTCGGCCGCTCGCGGTTCCCACAACACAGGCGCGTATCCCGGCAGCGTTCCCACAACATACGGGGACCTGACCTCCCTCCCTCCCTCCCTCTCTCGCTCTCGCCCCCAGGCACCGCTCGAGGGGCCGGGCGAGCCGGGAGGGAGCCGCGGTCCCGGCTGCGGTGGCGAGCGGGGGAGCCGTTAGGAAACCGCCGCGGCACCGGAGCGGGCACGGGCCCCGGGGCTCACCTAGGCGACGACTGGTGCCTCCCTGCCGAGGAAAGTTGTGCTAAGAAATGCTGTCACCGGTAATTTTTGCCCCCGTGTTGAGACCTTCTAACGTGAAATCTTTTGAAAAAAGGCATACACCACCAGTGGCTGAACCTTTGGACTAAAGGAGAACAAAATGCCCAAGAACATTGGGGTGATACCTGCCGGTGCAGGAAGAATTCGGAGGGGAGAGGAGGGGAAGGGAGGAGAGGGGAACCGGCTCTTCAGAGCGCCCCACTGGACACCAAGTCAAAGAATACCAGCCAGCAGCATTTCCTTCCTGCAGAGGTGGGTGACAGTGTCCAGGGATGCCTTAGGAGCAGTTCAGCCAGCAGGCTGCGGGATGTGATCCTTCCCTTCTACTCAGCATTGGTGAGGCCACACCAGGAACACTGTTCCCAGTTCTGGGCTCCTCAGTATGAGAGAGACGTGATTGCTCTGGAGAGTCCAAGATACGGCTGCAAAGGTCAAGAAAGGACTGAAGTATCTCTCCTTTTGGGAAAGACAGACAGCTGAGACTCTTGAGCCTGAAGAAGGCAGCGCAGGGAAGATCTCATCAGTAGGCATAGATTCCTGAAGGCAGGGTGTAAAGAAGATGGGTGAGACACTATGAAGGGATATTTTTGAAAGGATGCAGTGCAAATAGCAAAGCCATAGTGGAGCTGGATGAGTAGGAATGGGGTGACACCAGAGGGGGTCTCTACAGCATGCTAGAAAAGAGAATCTGAAGTCTCCAAGAGGATTTGGACTGACCTACTGAACTCTGGGATGGCATAAGAAGGGTATTGAGCAATAAATAGGAACTGCCTACATAAGGAAAAAAACAGAGATTAAATACATACTAAAGTAGAGAAGTTGCACTTGGCCCTTAAGAACACAAGCATATTAATCAATTAAGAAGGATTCCTTAAGATGGAAACCAGGATAAGGACAAATTTATCTTTTCTAAGTGAATGATGATTCCATAAGTCACACAGCATGAGATGTTGCACCACTCATACTTTCATAAATTATCTAGGAACACAGCAGTGAAAAAACTTTACCACTGGTGTGAAGTGTATCTTAAAAGACCATTACAACACACGACACAAGGAACCAAGCCTCCTTCTCAGAGGGCTTTGTTTCAGTGTGCTTTTTTAACATGTAGGAAAATACAAAAATGGTTTTCCATAACATTTTCTCACCTGATGCTCCTTTCTTTCTGTTCTGTCCTAAGGCAGCTTAAGGCCAACTTCATTATCTGTACTGTGGGTGCTGTCCCTTCTCATTACATACCGCGGAATTCATGTGTGACCATCGGGAGACTGGACATATAGATTCTGTATATTCCCAAGCTGCATATTAGTCTAGAGCCATGAATGCACATAAAGAGCAATGAAGGGGAGAAACAAAAGTTCTAGGCTGCAAGGAGATTTAGACAAACTGGAAGTATTATCTGTAGACACTATGCATCTTATTCTCTTTGTTCAGAAATGGATAATGATCACGACTTTCCATTGTCAATTCTCTGAATAAAAGCTTAAATCAATCTGGTTTTATTTAAGTTTAATTAGTTTTTCCTAGAAAGCACTTTCAACCAAATCACCAAAGCAGTTAATCTACTCAGGAGTGGGTGTATTTTCTATAGAATGAAAGACAGCAAATGGTAGGTAAATACCGGATGACACAGTGCCTCTGTTGTCTGTGCTGTCCTTGCTTGTCCAGAAAATAATGGCTTAAGGTATCTCTTCTCCATCTTGGCTTCTGATGAAAATCTAGTACACACTGAACACAGGAATGGAACTGGATCAGAACAAAAACCTAGCCAGTGAGCTTTCCTTTGACAGAGATGAGCAGTAGAAGGCTAAGGAAGAGTTTCAAACAGGGTATTGCAATGTTTCCAGAGTAAAGAATCCCTGAAGCTTCTAACAGCTCAAAAACAGTGAACTTGAGCGGGCCGTGTTACACTACCTGCATTTTTATTGCCCTTGCTTCCTTTCATGAATTTGCCATATTTGACTTCTTGAACACATACTGACTTTTTAATCTCCACTATATTGTGCCAGTCAGATTCAGATGTTAAATAAATACTGCATGAAAAAGAACCTCACAAAAAGTACCTCGAAAAATATTTTTATTTAAAAGATACAACTATAAAAGCCCAACTCTCCCAGGACTTATCTGTGTGGGATTTTAGCTAAGCTCTGGCATTTGTTTGGGAAAAATTTTCATGATGTCAAAATTAAGAATCTTCTCCCATCTGGTCCACTGCGTAGAAATGCTTATGATACAGATCTAGAATTAGTGAAACACTGTGGTTTTACCTAGACAGCTCTGCAGACCAATTTATGCACTCTAACATAATCTAAAACAGTGATTGCTTAATGATCCACTAAATTTATATCATTTAAATTACAGCAGAATAGGGTAGCTCATGTTGAATGTTAGACACAACTGCTCTTAACGCAATCATCGTGCCATAATATGAATTCATTAACAGTAGAGGATTTCTAGCAGCTGTCAACATAGACTAGCTACCACTACCCGAAATCAACTCTGCAACACGCAGACTAGCGCTGCCCCGCCCCTCCCGGCACGGCCCCGCCCCTCCCGGCCTCGTCCCCTTCGGCCGCGCAGGCGCTGCGGCTACGCCGTGTTCGCTGCGCTGGTGCGCGGCCATGGGCGCCTGCGGTGCCCTGCGGTTGTGGCTGCTGCTGCTGGCGGCGCTGCCCGCCCTCAGCCCCGCGAGCGCGTCCCGTCGCTCAGGCGGCAGCAGGTGGGTAGGGATGGGCTTCTGCCGCTGCTGGCGCCGGAACGGGCCGAGGCGGGCCAGGAGACCGGGCCCGGGCCGGGCTCCCGGCGGGTTGACCGCCTGTGTTTCGCGGTGGTGTTGCCGCGGCCGCGGGCCCAGGACAGCTTAGCGTTGGGCCGGCGACTGGGAAAAGCTTCCCGGGGCCGACAGCAGTGGCGGAGATGAAGCGAGGCTTGGTGCCTCCGTGAGGAGGCAGCCGGCGGTAGGAGCTGGGAAGTCTGGGTTTAAGAAAAAGGAGCTTTGCCAGTGCTATGAGGTCAAACAATTACAGACCGCGAGATGCTGTTAGTGAGGAAGACGGTCTCAGCTATTAAGAGAGTAAAATCTGTCTTAGCAGATTGCCCTTGGAATGAGGACCTAGAGGAGCTGTAATATATGGGCACTGATTTTGTTTTTAATCACTTTTTCTTCTAGGAAATGTCAGAGTGATTTCTAATTACACTAACCAAGTGTCCACAAAGTTGCTACAATGACGAGAGGCTTTCTGTAATTGATTATCAATGCAGATTATACAACAGCTTATCTAAACTGATGAAAAGTAATACCGTGTTGTGTTGTTGGCATTATTTAATGTAAAATATGAAATTATGCAAGTGTGGTTCATTTTACAGTTTGCTGGGTGGGTGGACTTGTCTTTACAGGTCTGTGAGTCAAGTGTGTGTGGAAAAGTCACTGATTTTCAGAAGTAACACCCCTTACTCTACAGACATCGTTTCTGATCCTGGTGGACGTGATCTGCTGTTCTGTGTGCAGCTGGATGACAGTAAGCAATCTTTTCACGTATTTTGTAGATAGATTGCTTCTGCTTAGGTTTTTTTTTTTTTAATTGAACTGCACGCTTTAATTGTTACTAATTATTTTGGCTGTTACGGTTTCAGAGAGACCATAGCGAATCAGGGTCTGATCACCAAAGACGAAACAAAAAGATTATTGCCCTATTAATTAAGGGTGGGGTTTCTGGCTGCTCACAAATAAGTCTTTATCATTTGTTTATGTATCTGAGATACCTTACATAGTTGGCTACACATAGAGCAGCAAATAAGAGTTGACATTTGAATTATCCCACTACTATAGTTTTCAGAAAGCATTTTCTTATTGTGTCTTGGATTCTTTATTATATATGCTTATTTTCATCCTTTCTTCTCTGCTGGTGATGGTTTTTTTCACTGGTAGCCATATATCCTGTAGGGTATGCCATTAACATTCTTTTCTCTTTCTGCTTTCCATGTTGTGCTTCATTTGAGTGATCCAGTTCCTGGCATTCATTGCAATTGCTATGGTCTCACGTTTGAACACTTAAAATTTTCTCTTTTGAGTTATTTGTCTGGGAGTTGTAACCCACAGTTCCATCTGTTTCTGACCTAAATCTTTGAGTATTTTAGGTTGGGGGGGACTCAGGAGATTAACAGGTGCAACAGATAGTCAAAACAAGATTAACTTTTTATTATCTTGTCCTGCTGAGGGAAGAACAAAGAAATTATGAAAGCTTCATAATATGATAGGTTGTAGCGTTAGAACTTTACCCATTCCGATTTTCAGTAGGTCTCACAGTAAAGATGAATTTAGATTAGGGCGTAACCACAACTTAAAGTGCTGTCAGGCTCCTAGGCTTTTCAGCCTGTTACTTGAATCTAAATTTTACCCTTTTTCCACACCACTCATAATATTCTAAAAATAAGATTAAAAGGATTCTGAATTTTTAATATTATGCACAGAATCATCCGTGTCCAGATTGATGGAACTAGATTTTTTTAGTCATTTGATATTTGGGCCCTGTATCTTATCACAGGATTAGGCCCACTGAAGAGGCCTAAACATTTGACTGCATGTATATGTGAGTTGTACACCTGGGAACAGAATTCACTGTTCGCATGGCCTTTTCCTTTTCTGTGCTTGTTGTTGGAAGAATGGATGGGTTGGACTTTATATGGGATCACCTGAAGGATCATAATGTTTTCTCCCTAGTGGCCTTTCCCATGGAAATACAGGAACACACATATTTTATTCAAGTAATTGTGGCAGCAGCTTTTCCAGGATGGTGTGACAAGCTACCATTGCCAGAGATATAATTGAGCCTTAATGAATTATCATGGCCAGTGAAAGTGATGCAAGATTAAATAGCCTTTAGTATCTAAACTTAAGCAGTTTGAATATCTGAAGTTTTGCTACAGAAGGTATTTGCTTCCATTTTTCAGGCATATTTTGCATTATGTAGTGTTGTTAACCTGTGGTAGCAAGTATTCAGCTTTAATAATGGAAGAGTGTGTGATGAACTGGATTCCAGATAAATTAGACAGCTGTGAGTAGCACAACTGCAAATATTTTCTTTTTTGGTCTAATGATGACACCCTCAAGTGATTATTTAGCGAGCTGCTTTGCACACCTATTTTTGTGAACCTTGTAGGAGCTTAGTATTCCTTTGACTTTTACCTCCTTGAAAGATTTATTTGACTGCTTAATTAATGGTGTATTTGGATATTAAAAAGCTTTCATTTCTGCTAGCTGTGCTGTTCCTTTGAGCATCTGCTCTGCCCTTGAACAGCAGAATTATATTGAGAGTTTAAGATTCTTTTTTTACTGTTCTTTTTCTTTCCCCCAAATCTACTGGATTACATAAATTTTTTTTGATACTACTGTAATCGAGAATACTGCTGCTTGTTCCTGTTGTCAGTAGGATATGTAATCCTTGAATCTTCTAAGATGCTTTATTTGAATGCATTGAAAAGTTATTCATATTATGAGTCTATGTAGCATGCTTTTAATAATTTGCCATTTTATAACTGTGCTTTAGCAATAATAAATTAATACATATTAAAAATAAATAATAGCACCATAATAAATTACTAATAATTAATAAATTATAACATCATAATCATACCATTGAATACCACCGGATCAGGGGGGAATCACTGTCGGATACCAATAGAAAATCTGGATTTTTAGGATGCCTGTTGTCTAGTCATACTTATCTTGAGTTTTACCAATTACCAGTTTTACGTAATTATTTTGAATCCATTTAATGTTGCTTTTAGTGAACTCACAAATGGGTAGTGTTTTGTAATTGAAATTTCATGTGTGTCTAATTTGGGCATCTCAGGGACATTACAGCACATTTTAACATAGCTGTTAAGAAGTGTCATGCTTTTTGGAAAGTCACTTTGTGTATAATACCTATTTCCCATGAACCATGATATCATCCTGTTTGTAGATCATATTAGCCTATTAGACATGTTAGTATGGATTAGTTAATATAAGACACCGGCTAGCTTGAAATTGCTTAAGTTAGTTATTCCTTTAAAAAGTATTGGCACAATATTTACTGTTATCTTTTCTAGTAACTTAATGTTGGTGGATTTCCTTTTTTTCTCTTTTCAAACTCTAGCAAAGTTGAACCATTTTCCACAGCCACAGGATATCGAAGAATCGGATTTTGTGGAGGTCTTAGAGAAGTATGGGAGGCACTCTTTCTTAGCACCATCACAAGTGCAGCCATCGTTCTCTGCTTTTTACCGTGTGAGTTGAAAGAAAATAGCAATCAATTTGCACATATGCTTTTACTAAAGCCGTCTGTAATGTCATCTAATGAGAACAGATTGAAAGACTTTTATTTTGTACCTAAATGCCATATTATCACAGGATCATAGCATATCCTGAGTTGGATGGGACCCACGAGGATTATCGAGTCCAGCTGCTGGGCCTGCACAGGACAGCCCCAGCAATCCCACCCTGTGTCTGAGAGCATTGTCCAAATGCTTCCTGGGCTCTGTCAGCCTGGGGATTGTGACCATTCCCTGAGGAGCCTGTTCAGTGCCCAACCACCCTCTGGTGGAAGAACCTTTTCCTGATATCTAGCCAAAGGCTCCCCTGAAACACTTCAGCAATTTCCTTGGGTCCTGTCCCTCGTCACAGAGAGCAGAGATCAGTGTCTGCCCCTCGGGAGGAAGCTGCAGAGTGCAATGAGATCTCCCCTCAGTCTCCTCCAGGCTGAACAAGCCAAGTGACTTTCGCCATTCCTTGTTTCGCTTCCCCTGGAGACCCTTCACCATCTTTGTAACCCTCTTTTGGATGCTTTCCAATAGATTACTGTCTTAAAAGTGCCCTCAGGGTTCAAGGTGAGGCCATACCAGCATGCAGAGCAGAGTGGAACAACTGCCTCCCCCTAGCAGCTGGTGGTGCTGAGCCAGGTGCGCCCCAGGACACAGATGGCCCTCCTGGTTACCAGAGCACATTGTTGATCTGTTTATCTCTCAGTACTTTCAGTGTATAAAAAGTTTCTGGTCAGTTGCCTTGTATTTAAGAGGTTGGACAACCTTTTAGGCAAACCTGGGTGTACACAAACAAGTATAGGTTTGTCTCTTGCGTTTGGCCTTCGTATTTTGCTGTAACTTTGTGATTTCTCCAAATTGTCTTTTCAGGCTGGTGATCCAATCCTAATCTACTTTGATTCGTCATCTGTATTGAGCATGCTTAGACAGCCAGTGAAAATGGGAGCCAGTGGACTTTGTGTTGATGGAAATCCTGCTGGTTAGTAAAGAGGGAACAATATCTTAGGGTGGTTTGCTTCTGTTTTATCTGTTGTCATGTCTTAACTCACCCAGGCTTCCTGGACAGTAAAAGCACAAGTTGTACTCGGTTTTTTGCCAACTTGAGCAAGAGCTGCATGACTGACCCTGCCCTAGATGCTGCTTCCTACTACCGTGACTTCACTGTGCTAAAGGTGCATTTAATTTTTCTTGCTTTTGTTCAAAATCTTAGTTGTTTGCCTTCCACTGGGACTTCAGGTAACTGTAAAACTGAAGATCATCTGATATGTCATCCCTATCTCCCAATGGCTGAGACCTTCTTGCTGGAAAACCTGTTAAAAATGTCATGACTGGTGATAATCCTGCAGTTCAAACTACTTTCCAATAAATTTCAGTTATTAGCAAATTCTTAATGTATTTAACAGGTACTTCATTGATACTTCATAGTTCTAATGGTTTATCTAAAATTCTCTCACATTTTAAACGGATTGTTTATCAGAGTATTCCTGTCCCATCAGTTTGGTCAATCAAGCACTACATGTCCTCAGTAAAGAATTAGAGTGGTTTTTTTACATAAAGTGTTATCTCTAAAATCATACTGATGGCCCCTTATTAATATTAGCTCTATTTATATCTGTATCAATTTCTCTACTATTTATCCTGACAATAAATGTAAAGTAACCAGTTTACTGTTTTGGGTTCCTTCTACTGGTCTTACTGACTGCTTGCATGAAAGTGTCTTCTCTCACCTTGTAGAATTTTTCTGCTTTTCCAATTGAAAACAACATTCTAAATAGAAGTACTTATTAAGGCTGATGACTCAGTTCACTCTTATACTGGAAATCTAAATCTTCTTAAGTAGTAGAGAATATTTTATTGATCAGATTTAATTCATGTTTTCAGGGCTTTCTTTGTCACTGTTTCCAAAATTCTGTTTTTGCTTATCTGGAAGCTGAAGTACTTACTTGATTGCAGAAGATGGAGTTTCAGGAATGGATCAGAGATGTGACACTTTGAAGTACCTGCATTCTGCAGGACATTAGCTGGGCCACGCTTAAATTTGTCTTTCGGTATTTTAAAATGTCTCCTGTGGACTACGTCTCTGATTTATAGATTACAAAATGATGACAAGTTTTCACATATGGAATAAACAAACGTAATTTTGTCAATGTAATGCTCAGGTTCTTTAGTAATGATTTTATGGCTTTAGTCACTTGCAAACACAGTAATTTACTCAGCTTTTTATTGATATTGTAAAATGGTTTGCTTATTTTCCCCAGGTCCCAATTAATGACACGATTATGCGGTCCATGAAGGTCAGTCTCTGTTGCCAATGAAAAGAACTTCTGCTTCTGAAAGGAAAATGGGAATGTGCTGTGTCTGAGACAAGATTTTTCTTGACAAAAGTAGGACATTATAGGAATAAAAGGACATAAGTAAGGGTGTATTTTTAAAAGCATAGGCATAAATAGGACTAAAGTCAGGGAGGTAGCTTATTTTCCTGGAAAAAGATTGGGGATCTGGAGCAGTGGGATGTGCCCCCCAGATCACAGCAGGGAGGTAAATCTGACTTGGATGGAAAAGCAGTGAAAAAGAGTAAAAATGCACTCTCCTTTTAAACAATTACTAATTGTTAACATGCTTACTGTTTCCAGGTAAATGTCACTGCAGTGTCACCACCTGGAGCTCCCCACATGAAAGACAACACATGCACCAATGTTGTTTCTGAGGTATGTGAATCTTCTTTCCTTTTAGAACAGCTTAACACAAGTTTAAAGTCATTGCCTTATTACCTTACTCTGTCTCCTGTCATTCTCTAAACTGCAATTTCAGGTGATCTATGAGATAGAATATAGTGGCACAAGTGGGATTCAGAGTGTTTCTGTCCAGTTCAAAGTGACCAACATCTCTGAGAGCTCCAGATCCTCCCTGCAGCAGCACTTCACCATGCACTTCTGGGTTAGTATCCCCATCCTCCCTGGAATTCTACCAAATTTGTAGCTTGTGACTCATTTTTGTACAAATGAGACCTGAAAAGGTTAGAGTAGTGTCACTGTGATATAGTAGTAACAGAACCCTGGGGTACAGATGGTTGAAGACAAGAGGAGAGGCATTTCTGGTATCAAATAAACCATGCTAGTAGAAAAATCCAGGCTGAGCACAAGCCTGCAGTTCTTCATTGCACGAATTTCAAGGAGCTGATAATTTTTATATGACTTTTTTTGCCCTTGGCTTGGTGGTTTGGTTTTAGGTGCTTTTTGGGTTTTTTTGTTTGTTTAGGGGATTTTGGTGGTTTTTTTGAGGGTGTGTTTTTTGGGTTTTTTGGTTGGTTTGGTTTTGGGCTTTTTGATTTTTGTTTGTTTGTTTTGGGTTTTTGGAGGGGTTGTTTTTTGGTTCGTTTTGTTTGGGGTTTTGGGGGGTTTTTATTCTTTTTTTGATTTTGTTTATTGGAGTAGAAGGGAAGAGGAAAGTTAGCAGCTTGGTCTTGTGAAGGAAAGGGTTGATGCTAAGGCTGTATCTGATGTGTTCAGTGTTTGTGAACAAAGTTACTGAATTTATTCCAGGTACTTACTTAACTTTGCCTGTGCAGCAGGAAAGAAAGTTACTTTGAAGAGGTAGAAATCTGGGAAATACTAATGTGTGTTAAATTCACATAAATCATGTCCCATAGAGGTCATGTAAAATTGGGTAAGTGGTGACCTCAGAGGTTGGTAAGTGTGCAGTACAACCTTGTTGAAGTTATGCCCAGAGGCTGTTGACATACAACCATTTCGAAATGGAATGGTCCTCTTAGAATCATGGTCAAGACAGGAAGGTTATTCTGCAGTTCTTCTGTAGTATTGCCCTGATTGATCTGTTTACTTCCTCAGAGACAAAGGTTGAGCAATAGCAATTCGTTATGTTTAGAGCATTCCTGGTATTACCCACATTTCAGGATACTTACATTTAGTTTTTTACCTCCTGGACTGCAAATGAAATTGGCCAGGTAAGAAAGAGCCTTGGAAACAAATAGTTAAAGTAGTGTATAATAATCAGTCATTCAAAAAAAAGCTTACATTTACGAGAATGTGAATTTGATCTTTGGAGATTAATGGATGTCATTGGTGCTAAGATTTTCCTCTTTTTCTATTTCTTCCCTTTGCATCTTTGTAGACCAGGACTCTTTCCCATATGTTGCCAAGAAGTGGAAACCCTGGCTATATCACTGGAGCACCACTGTTGATTGCAAACAGTGGTGCCATGCAACATGTATCCTTTTTCTGCTATGAGTTTTTATTTGTCACTGGGTTGGTTTTTGTGGGATCAGGTTTTGGTTTTTTGATTTCTGCACTGTCTGGACTTTTATAGTGTCCTGATAGGGATAAGGAGGAATATGGGGTGAGTGGATTGTTAAGTACAAGATGAGTGTTTTATGTTGTCTGTTTATACATCTGTTTGGCTTCTTGATGTGCAGTCTGTCAGATGAGCATATTAAGGAGTGAAAGTGATGGAAGTTGTTCACGGTTCCTCAGACACACGGTGCAATTTGGAAGGAATATGAGAACAGGCTGCAAAATAAGGTAACAACACACTCTGCAATCATCCTTTCTGACAATTGGAAGTTGTGGACTCAGCATGTTTTTCTATAGTCTCTCATGTACTGCTGTGAAGCCTAGGTCCTTCCCTGAGGTCACCAGTGGGTCTCTATAGATCTTTCATATACTTCTAAGAGAACTTGAATAGAGGAAAGATGGTGGACTGCTAGAATAATCTGAACATTGTGAAGGTCTTCTGGGACATTTTGAGGCTCTAGTCTGGCAATATGTCTTGGGCAAGAGTAGACCTGAGGAGTGAATCTTAAAAAGTGGTTGTTTTGATGATTTGGATCATTCTTTTGACAGGGCAAGTGTAGGACCACTGATTCGATAAGATGTCTGAAGAGCTGTCAGTTTTCCTTATCATGCATTACCCTGCGATAGTTTTCTCCTTTCTCATTGCAGAGAGGACTGAAACTGCATCTTTTTAATACCAATACTTGTTGATTCGTAAGAGAAGGAGAAATACCTATTGCAAAGAAAGAATGTTGATAGTGGTTTGCATTTGTTTTGTTTTGTTTTGTCTTGGAAATTATCGCCACCCGCCTTGGTCTTCTTGAGGGCAGCGACCTTCCCTAGCGAGTTGCCTTGAACAAGGCAGCCTCAGTCCAGGTGGTGCAGGGCACCTCGGTGGAGTGATTTCAGCTCAGTTGTGAAAATAAGGCCCCTGCTCAGGAGCCGGGGATGATCTCTTGAGAGGCTTCTTTACCGTCTCAGCGCCAACAACTCAAAGACCCTGAGGCATCTAGCCATCGGGGTTATATACACATAAGAATGGGGGTGGGGTTTGGTTAACATCCAATGGGATTAAGGATTGAGAAAACGGACCAATCAGGGAGGATTTTAATAAACAAATTAGGGGATTGAAATTTGGACCAATCAGGGAAAGGATCCAGGATTAACCAATCAGGGAACAGAACTGTGGTACAATACATTGACCAATTGGGAACGAACTGATTAACATACAAGGAAGAACCTCCTAACTGTGTCAACAAAAGTAGCTAACTTATTCAAGCATTCATGGTTCTCCAAGGGAGTGCTGGGCGCACTGCCCTTTCCATGTCCTCCTCAGAGGCATGGTCTCCCACAGGAATTCACTTTGTAAAAGGTGTTCTTTTCTCATTTCCAGCCTATCCCCAATACTGGAAGATAGTAACTGTAGTTACATACAGCAGAAGTTATACAAGGCTTTTCAGGGGACAAACAGAACAGAAGACTTTGCTATAATTGGCAATGCTCATTCAACCCAGGCAGAAGAGTGGATGACCATTCTGATTCAGAACTGCAGTGTGCAAGTAATATGAATGCAAAAAGACCATCTGTAAATATTTTTCTTTTCATATCTTTGTATTGCCTCGAGGAGGTGGGGATATCTGGACTTTTTTTGTATAATGATCCTATGACTCTCAGAGGTCTTAATACGTGAAAGCAGTCATTATGGTTCATATTGTTAGAGTACTTAACAAAAAAACCTCAACAAACCCTGACAGATTTCGTATCTCTTGAATCCTGTTCCTGCTATTTAAATGGGCATAAAGGGTTAAATACGGACTCCCGCGTTATAGTTTTCTGACATTTCCTATTTATTATTATTATAATCCTTCCTACTTTTCCAGAATAGGGAATATTTTTGTAGGAATATTTATATCCTATCATACTACCTAATGAGGTTAAAGTTTGTAGGCCAGTTGTATTGTAATATTTGTTAATCTGTCTGGGGATGGCTAAGTGGAATGTGAAATCCAAGTGGGAAAACTGAGACAAATTCTAATTGGAACTGAGATGACAGTGAGATAGATGTAGCTCCAAAATGGGCAGTTGACCTGACCAGAAGTTATGGAGTTAGTGCTGAAGTGATTGATTCAGGTTCTGGGACCTGCATTATCCAAAATATTAGACTTTGACCATAATGGTTCTTTATCACTTTTAAAATACTGTATTAAGTTGATTAGGGTATATTTTATTTTCAGGCTGTGAATTGCACTTCCTGTTGTATGGTTCCTGTGACCCTGGAGATACAGATATTGTGGACAAAAGTGGGCCTCCTGTCCAACCCACAAGCTCAAATACTGGGTGCACGGCACTTCTACCAGTGTCACCCCCTCAAGGTACAGAACTAAAAACCCTCCCTCACACACAGCGGTAATTAAAGGGGGTTTACAGGTTATTTGAGAACCAAGGAATCAAATGGTCTTGAAACTAAATAAGTTGAGATTTGTTGAATTTTCGCAGTTGTCTGGCTGCAATGGTAGCCTTCTCTAGAGGAAGGTTTTTTTGTGGTCTTTTCAGTACTGTCCTCACTCAGTTGCATAGCTGGGAAAGGTACCTTCTTTCCATCCCTAAACCACTTTCTGCCACTTACGGACGCAATCTTTAAACTTTCAGTTATGGTTGGTATGAAGTTGTAGTTACAATCATTCAGTAACTCCATGTTTTAATTGTTTCTTAAAGCCTTGATACGGAATTTGAGTTGAGTAGTATTTCACAGACTCCACAGAATGCTGATAATCTGTTCAAGAAGATATTTCTGTTCCTCTAGAGCTTCTGAAATCACCAACAGGTAGCTGAGGAAGTGACTAATGCTGATAGCAGCATATTTGGAGAATTGGGGAGGAGGGCTATAAGCCAGAAGGAAGGTATTCAAGGCTAGGTTGGATGGAGTTCTGAACAGCCTGGTCTAGTTGAAGCATCCTTGCTCATTACAGAAAGGCTTGAACTAGGTGGCCTTTAAAGGCCCCTTACAGCCCAGAGAAAACTGAGGCCTTAGAGGTTCAGTCCTCTGTTTGATCTTCACTGATCTGTTTCCTTCCTGAAACAACATCCTAAAATATGAGCAATAAATTTATTATTGTATTGGGTCCCTGCTTTAATTTATTGACATTTATTGATAGGATTGCATCTTGTTGCAGTTCTTTCTGGTAGCAAGTGCTTGTCCAAAGAGCCAGGTGGTTTTTATTAAAAAAAAAAAAGCTAGCTTGCATCTGTTCTTATTACTAACTAGCTGGTATGTCTTTCCTCTAAGTAGAAGGCTTACTGTAGCAGAACTTGAGTCACTGCTGCCATTTTGGAGATCTGTAGCATACGATGCACAGTTGCTACTGATCTTTACTACACCCTCAATTTACCTGCTAGGTATCAATATTGGGAAAGAGGGATTACTCCGATGAAACCTTAGGACACTTAACTCCTGCCATCCCAAAGACATCATGCTTGCCAGTCATATACAGTGAGTCCCCATTAGAAAGTTAAGGAGGGGTAAGCCTTTTGTATTAAGACTGCTAAACTCTCGCTTCCCTTCTTGTTGCAGTTTCTAAAAACAAGCATGGTACCTGTGACAACTGTCGTTGCCTTCACTGACATGACAGATTGGCCAGAACCTCCACGAGGCCAGCCCCAAATGCACTGGAAGCTCCCATTTGACATCTTTTTCCCATTCAAGATAGCCATGAACGTAGAAAGAAGTTACAGAGGTGATCTGGCTGGGTATTTCTTGTTGATTCTAATAATGTCTACTATTTTCTACTTTCGAAAATAGATGAAGCCTGTATTTAAAGTTTGGTGAGTGAATTCATGTGTGAGTGCCCGCCGATATGATCCTGATGATGGACTTTTGTCATCAGGTGTTTATACCATGTCTGTGATATCTGTGTGCCTTCTGTTCTTGGATTAAGCCATGCAGACAGCTTGTCCTCTCATGTCCCTATTCTCTGTATGTGAACCATCTGTGAATGTCACTGAAGTGACACACTTGAGAAATGTAGAGATCCAGGAACATTGCATTAATGAAGGACAAGGAAGAGAACGTTAAAATGATTAGTCTATGTCCCCAGAAACCAAGAATGCTCTCTAAACCAAGGACTATGGAGAGGGAAGCAAAGTTCAATCAAAGCATTTTGGAGCTGCTTTCAGTTAGCTCCCTATTGGAGGAGCACCTGATTTTTCTATATGGAACTAACTGAACATTTAAAATATAACCTATCCTTTTTAGGTGATGACAATCACACCTCTATGACATTTTTTTTGAATTTGCTTTTCTGTGTTTTTCCAAATACAGATATTCAATTGAAATTTTTGTCGTTTGATCACTGTTTACGTTAGCAATAGTGTTGCACAGAGCAAAGTAATTGTAGATGCCACATACTCTGAAATACAGCTGAATTTCAGTGGTCCTTCAAAACATCTTCCTTGCTGATCTTTTTTTCCCCCTGGAAGAAATGGGCCTGAATAGAGTTTTTTCCAGATAAGAAACATGCTCTTGTTCAGATAGGAACTGAACTGGAAATTGTAACCACTAAAAATCTAGTAGCACATCAGAGGGACTTGTGAATAGTTCTGATGCTAAAACATTGAATATTTTAGAAAAATTTGTAGGTGTATGATGAGACTGAAGCTTGCTGCAATACCTTACCTCTGGCTCAGTTTCTGGGACCAGGAAATCAATTTATTATTTTTGAAGTTAAAGGTGGTGTTCTGGTGATCTAGTCTGCCCTCTACCATCACACAGAAAATCTGCTTGATTGTTCCAAGAAGCTGTTGGATGAAAGTATATTTTTTTAGCAAAAGATTTTATTATTTGCCTTCTTCGGGTGATGGAAAAATCTGCCCCATCTGATGCCAAGTACTCCAGTGGAATCAATAAGGGCAAAAAATATCAGAGCCTACTTTTAATAAAATGTATTTGTTGCTTTTGTACCTATATGAAGCATAGCAGCCCTGATGCTCCTCCTCATTACAAGCTTAAAAAATAAACTGAAAAACTTGTAATTAGTCAGGATATCAAAGGAGATTACACAAATAAAATAAAAGTACAACACATCTAAAAGCTTCTGGGTTAATGTCACATATTTGTCTTTGTGATTGTTTGCATGGTTTATTAGCTGGGAACGAATTCTGTGCAAGTTCTGCAGCATCCATGCTTATTCTGGGGCAGCCCCACCAAGCTGGTGTGAACATTTAGAACTGTGTGCATTCCAGTATTACACAGAACTGTACTGTTACACAGTACAGCAACAACCTTTGAATTTTAGATAGATGTGGCTTCTCAGATCTGCCTGTAATACCTTTGAAAAGCTTTTCTCAGAACACATTTGTGGTGTGTCCCATGTCCTCTCATGTCCATAATCTGTGGCATCCAGGAAATTAATTTAGAGGTGACAGTAACTGAGTTACAAAGGGTTAGCTGGAGAACCTTCCCAAATGTCACATGTCAGTGCTAAATGTGTTGTGATAGCACTTGAATGAAAAGGGTCTGGTATCCTTGTTTTCTATGTTTTTGAGGAAATTCACTTGGGTATAACCACAGAGATACTGTTTACTCTATAGGCTGCAAATACATGAAGTGCTGAAGAATACATCACCTTATATTGTAATTATCTGCCATAATTATCTGACTTCCAACATGTCCTATTTTCTAGCTCATGTTTGGCTCCTTTCACATTTTGTCATAGCAAGAAATAGAGCTGGAAAGAGCCTTGTCTATAACCTGGTCCAGCATGAATTAAGGCATATTCAAATTCTAGCCACATGGCAACAGCGCTTGTAGGTTTAGAATCTGCAGTTTGCTATGATGGTGCATTTTTGTGTCTTATTTTGTCATGTGTTTTTCCCTCCTGCCTGGTCTGAAATACCCTGTGTTCCAATTTGGTTTCAAGCAATATTATGGCAATATCACACAGAAGGCAGACTCATATGTCAGATATACAGCAATGGAGTGTTTGCACTTCATGTCAGAGGGCTGTGACAAAACTCTTAATTTCTCTGCTGCCAGCATTCTAGGTAGAGCCATCTTTCCAACATCTCCCTTTCTGGAGGCAGTAGGTCTATTTTTACACTGTCCGGGTGAAGACCATCTTTACCAGATAATTTTTAAAGTCCATTCCAAACATAAAGCTCGATTCTTTGGAAGACGTGATTTTAGATTTCAAAGCAGGAGCAATTGTAGAAGCCGCGGGCTGGGCCGGAAGCGACGTGACGTGGCGGTGACTGAGGCAGCGGGAGCGGAGCCGCGCCGCGCAGAGCCAGGCAGGTGAGTGGGGACGTGCCGTTCCGAGCTGGGCACAGCAGCCTCAGCCGTGCCCAGAGCGGAGAAGTGGGCTGGGCTGCGGACGCGGGGTTGCTGCTCGGCCCGGCCCGGGCGGGCGGAGGTGACAGGGAGCGCGGGGGTCGCTTCGCGGAGGGGCAGTCCCGTGCTGGGTTGTGCCCGCCGTCCGTCGGTGCTGCCCGTTCCCCGTCAGTGTTGTGAACCGGGAGCGGCTGCTGTGTGGCTCGTGACAGAAGGTTGAGGGCTCTGGAGGGAAAGAAGTGAGCTCAGCCTTAGAACTGCCGGGGTGCGCCCGCACACCGCCGGTCTCTCGGACCCCGCAGACTTTGCAGAGCCGTACAGATTAGGGGTCACGTTTTCTCGGCCGTCTCGGAGCTGCGGGGAGTTACCGGCAGCGTGAAATCGCAATTTGATCCCCTGCGAGCACCAGACGAACTGGTAAGAGCTGCACGGGCCTCGTCCATCCGGACATCCGTGAGAGCAGAGCTGTTGCTCCTTTTGAGGTTTCTTTTTCCTTGCCGGTCTCTTGTGCCTAGTTACAAGATTTCTCCATACCCAAAGAAAATATTTAAACCCTTCTGACAGTTGCATGACAGCTAACAGTCACTCCCTAGGTTTTGACCCGGGTTTGTGATAACCCTATGTTCTTCACGTACTGTTTCTTCACAGCAGACAGAACAGGATCAGATGAGAGCTTTTTTTAAGTAACCTGACAGCCCTCTGAAGAGAGTAATCAAACTCTAGATAACGGAGACTTAGGCAAAGCTTGCATGCTTTACCGAAATTATCTGACAACTGTTTCTATACTGTGAAATCAGGAGTTTTATTTTTTTCAAATGAAAAATAATTCAAATATTTCCATATGCTTATAAAAACTTTACACGTGCTTCCACCTGTGCCGACTCTGTACCCTAAAACTGATGGGTACTTGGAGTGTTTACCTTCTTCCTCTTCCCAGATTTGCTCTTGAGGATACTGAGAGGAAATTTACAAAGGGTTACAATAAACTTTTTCTTTTCTGTTCTGTAGTAAAGTATTTATGTTTAGAACAGAAACAATATTACCTGTTCCATATTTGTATCAGTGAATATTTTTTGTTGTGTAAACTGCTTTGCTGATATATTGTTTTGCTCTATTTCCTTGCTCTTCTAAGCTGCTATTTTGTCACGGTTGTCAAAGATTGTGTCTAATAGCAAAGTAAGCATCTTTCATCAGGTTTAGCTTCAGTAATTCTTCAGCTGTTCTTACTGCATGTTGTGTTATGAGGAATACAAAAGCAATGGTATTTTTATGTTTTTCTGCAGCATCTGGGAAGAAAACATGTGAGAGTCGCTGTGCATGATACTCTGAAAAGTCAGTTCAAGATGTAGTGAAAAATAAAGTAAATAGAATGGAAGAAATTATCACTTAAGGACTGAAATGCAGAATAAAAGAGCATATTATGCCAGTATATTAATCCTTTCTCTGTCCAAATTTGAGTACTTTGTTCTCTATCGGAGTTCTGGACTCTCCCTTGGCTAGCATGCGGCACTGTGTTTGGGCTAATCGGGGAGGTGGAGGAAGAGCAATGGAGATCATTATTTATATACGAAATAGCCTTGATCTATGGAAAGCAAGAGCATCCTATGCTGATGTATTAGTGGCAGTGTAGTCTAAGGAATTGCTGTGCTTCTCTCTTGCTGGTGCTAATTCACCTGTATAGACGGGTGGGTCAGTCTCTGACCAGAATATTACCATGAGCAAACTGTCTTGCTTGGGGACAGAAATTGCAGCTTTGATCAGAAAGAATCGCAAAACTGGTGCACCTCTGGTGCTAGAATTGTTCAGGGACAACTCAAGCATGATAGCAGATGGAGGAATGAGGAGGTAGGTGCACTGCAAGTCTGTAAAATCATCAGTAGTGTGAAGGTGAATAACCCCAGTCTCCACAAAGCTGGAAACTAGGAGAATATTCAACTAGTTTTGATTGCTTTCTTGCCCTACCCATTTATTTTATCTGGACATCTGACAGACTGCTGTTCTACCTATGAGTTTTATTTTATTTGTTTTCTTGAAAGATGTCTGGAAATTGTCCAACCTTCATTTGATGGATGTAGGGAAACTGGAACAGAACTAGTTCTAGAAGCTAGAACTAGATGCCAGTTGTATGATTTATATCTTAACAGCTGGTGGAGCCTGATGTGTTGCTGCTCAGTGCTCAAAACAAGCGGTAGAAGAAAGTCACAAGATTTGATCGAGGCAAGAGTAAAGAGATGATAGGAGGAAGGAAATGCTTGAATGAGCTAATTAATCCTGTCTAATGGATTAATGCTAATTAAACCTTGAGTGGTTATACCTTGAGGGTTAAACCTTTATTAGTGATTTAATCATTCTTGAATAAATTAACCTGTCCTTATATTCTTCATTTAGAAAGTTTGATTAAAGCAGCTACTCTGTGATTTTTTTTTCTTCTTTTGTCTTTTTAATTAGCTGGGGAATAAAATATTTGGACAGAGATGTACTTGTGTTTCTTGCAGTTATGTCTGAGATGCAGGTAGGTGGACTGGAGCATGTGTGCCTGCACATACAGTTATTACCATCAGGATCGTTCCATGCTTTTTCTTGAAGATGGAACTCCCTTTAGGATAACTGAACGTTCACTACCTTTAACTGTCCGAAACTGCAGTTTTACATTGCTCACTTCTTAGTATGCTTGCAAAGTACACTGAGGTAAGTAACTGCTGATGACGTAGGAAATCTAGGATTCCCTACCACTAACAAGGATCATTCCATAAAAACTACTGGTTTAGTGTGGCAAATGAAAGTACTGATTTATTTTGTATGCATTTTCTCTTACCAATTCGACATCTATTTGAGTATCTGAAAAAGAAAAGCAGCTCCTCAGTATCTCCAAATGCAAATGGGAAACCTGTTGCTTTTTATTTGGAAGCACAGTTTAAAGAAGTTGCACAAGCTAAAAATTGACCAGGTGAGCCTAAAATGAGAGCATTTCCGTTTCTTGTTAACTATGGAAATGAATCACAGAATATTGTGAGTTGGAAGGGACCCATAAGGATCAGCAAAGCCCACCTCCTGAAAGACTTGACTTACTTTAATAAAAGAAGTTTTATTACCAAAAAAAAAAAAAAAAATCAACAGCTGTGGTATACCTTTAATCACCATTCTGGGTTTTTTGTGAATGAGTGACCAACATTCTGGTGTTGTCATTGGTTTTATTCTGTAATTGCTAATAATTGGAGTGGGCAGGAGGGGAGAGCAGCAATATGATAATTAAACCAAATTCAACTTCTGGCAAAGTAAAGATCTCCAAATAGTCTTCTAACAAAGTGATGAGCTTATTTTTGAGGTATTTTTTTTTGTTTGTTTGTTTGGGGCTTTTTGGGGGGAGAAGGATGGGGAGGATCTTGTGGTTTTGGCATTTTTTTTTCTTTTTAGGAGGAGCTGGGGGTGTTTTTAATTTCCCTTGTTTGGAGCAAGTAATATGTTAATGTCAGATAATTGGATTATGTGAATTGGATTTTCTATTAATTCTTGAGACACTGAAGTTTTTCCAAATGTCTTGAACTCTACTTCCCACCACATGAATATTCTTCATTCTTTGTGAAGTTTTCTCCACAATTTTGAGACCTTAATTTAAGATTGTTTCCTGATCCCAGAAGGTCATGTGTTAACAATCTAAAAAACTAAACTAAAAAATAAACAGTCCCCCAAAAAATAAAAATAGCCCACAGAACAATTCCCTTGCAACAATATGGGAATTGATACTCTTGTGATTTGTTTGAATTCTAATGGGAATATAACTGGTATTATAGGTGAGGACAGAAAACTGTGTAACTAGTGTCTTGAGTTAAATTGGGGGACTACTGTGGATTTTATGGTGCCTTCTAAGATGAAAAACTAGATTTGTGGTTTCTGTCAGTTGCAGTTATGAGTGCTTGCAGATTACACTGAGTTGAGCAGGACTGTTTATCTGCTGTTGTGCAGGAAGGCTCTGCAGAAGGATCTGGACAGGCTGGGTTGATGGGCCAAGGCCAGTGGTATGAGGGTCAACAAGGTGAAGTGCTGGTCCTGCTCGTGGGTGACAACAGCCTCATGGATTGCTCCAGGCTGGGGTAGGAATGACAGGAAAGCCCCCACTGGGAAAGGACCAGGGGGTGCTGGTCAACACTGGCTGAATATGAGCCCAGGTGATGAAGCACCAGTGGCGCCTGGTTTGTATCAGCCATGGTGTGGCCTAATGCCCAGGGTAGTGACTGTTGCCTTTTACTGGGGCACTGGTGATGCTTGCAGCTTTAATCTTGAAGTCAGTTTTGGGGCCCTTCACTGTAAGAAGGACAGTGAGGGACTAGAGTGTGTCCAGAAACAGGAATGGAGCTGGGGAGGGGTGTGGAGCACTCCTTTATGAGGAGCAGCTGAAGTAGCTGAGGGGCTCAGCCTGAAGAAAAGGAGGCTCAGGCAGAAACCTTCTTGCTCTGTACAACTCTGTGACAGGAGGATGCAGCCAGGTGGGAGTCTGGCTCTGTTCCCCAGGAACCAACGATGGGATGAGAGGAAATGGCCTCAAGAAACACCAAGGGAGGTTAAGGTTGGATATTGGGAAAAACATCACAGGGCAGTCAGGCACTGGACCCTTTTGAAAAGAATGGGGAAGGGCACCAGGTACTCTTTAATACCTTTATTAGATCAGCTCTAGGTGAGGGCTCGAGGGGTTGCACACACCACCGCTGCTCCCGATGGGGGACACAGAGAAGGAGGTGTTCAGCTTTGCCGCTGGCCAGAGGTGAACCTTCTTCCTCACGATAGTTCCTGAGACAGCCCACTGAGCAAGTGCAGGTCGGCCTGCCTGGGGATGTCTGTCTGATCGAGGGCTGTTAAAGTCATGGTGACGAGCTGGAACCCAGTTCTGATTGGTGTGAGGTCCTCTGTGGTTCTGCCGACCCTGAGTGGTCATTCTTAGTTTTTGTTTTTGTGTTGGCTCGTTGTTTTTTAGGGGTTTTATGTCCAAATAGTGTTCCATGAGCACTTGAGGCTTTTTCGTTTGCATGTCGGGTGGTGTAATCGGTTGCCATGCGAGGAAGTGGCAGGGAGAGGCAGGGGCAGTTCGAGGAAAGAGTACAGTTACAAAGAAAGGGGTCTCAGGTATTTAACATTTAACAGAGAAAACATTTAGGAAAGGTATTTCCAATTACAATAACAATAGGTCTGAGCTAAACGGTACTTAACAGAAAAAAAGCCTTATCATAGGCAAGGTAAACAGTATCCAACTGAGAAGGCACTCAACTGAACTCAGAAACTTGTGTTTTATTTCTTACACCTTTCACTGCTCACAGCAGTGGTAGAGTCACCATCCCTGGAGGGATCTAAAACACTTGGCAGTGCCTGTGGCAGCTGACAGTGCTGTTTCTGGCTGTGTAGATATGACACTTATGGTTGGATTAGGGCCACCACAGTTGTGGATTGGCTGCATCCAAGGCTGCTGCAGACAGGGATTGGTGGACTTGGTAGTGTTAGGCTTGTGGTTGCACTCAATGATCTTAAAGGTGTTTTCCAAATTCCTAAATGTGTGCAGTTCACACCTACTGTGTGCAGTTCTGGTGCCATAATGTAAGGAATATACAGAGCCATTGGAGAGTAACCAAAGAGAGCTGCACAGATGGTGAAGGGTCTCCAGGGAAAGCCATACAAGGAGCTGTTGAATGCTCTTAGTTTGTTCAGTCTGGAGGAGACTGGGGGGAGACCTCATTGCACGCTGCAGCTTCCTCCCGAGAAGCAGTGGAGGGCGAGGCAATGACCTCTGCTCTCTGTGACCCGTGACAGGACCTGAGGAAACTGCTGGAGCTGTGTCAAGGGAGGCTTAGGCTGGACATCAGGAAAAGGTTCTTTCCACCAGAGAGTGATCAGACACTGGAACAGGCTCCCCAGGGCAGTGGCCCCAAGGCTGACAGACCTCAGTGCACATTTGGACAATAGTCTCAGACACGTGGTGTGATGGTTGGGACTGTCCTGTGCAGGGCCAGGAGCTGGACTTGATGATCCCTGTGGGTCCTTTAGTGTTCAGGATATTCTATGGTTCTAGATTACCCCGATCTCTTAATTAAGAAGTGAATTCAAATGGGATATGGGAGGTAAGTGGAAGGCAAGCCAGCACTCTTGCACTTGTGAAGAGGTTTGGGCTGCAGTGGAGAAAAGAAAGGATGTAAACGGCCTAAGGAGCTAAAACCACTCTCATCTGCTGTCTGCACCAGACTGCAAACATGTGAGAGCGAGGAGAATCCAGGTTAAGGCAGGCCGCTGTGGGTAGATGGCTCAGCAGCTTGTGCTGTGGGTAGGGCTGTCTGGACTAGTCTGGGGCTAGACTAAACAGTTGTTAATGCTGTAACCTACAAAGGCCAGGATTTTGTGCTGCAACGTGGAGTGGAATTACATCATCTGCCGGTAGCGCGGGGAGGGAAGGAGCGCGGGCGGGGACGACGAGGCGGCGGTCGGTGACTGGACGTGGCTGCTGCCTTCGCCGCCGCGGATTGGCTGCGGCCGAGGCCGCTCCGGGCGAGGATTGGCTGTGGCGGGGCCGCCGTGGCGGGAGCGCGCCCGTGGGTGTCCGGGGCCCCGCGCTGCTGCTCCACGGGCCCGCGGCAGGAGGCGGCGGTGCGGGGGCGCGCGGGGTGCGCGGCGCTCGGAGGGGCCGAAAGCCGCGGGGAGACCCACGCGGCCCCTCGGCTGCCGCTCCGCAGGGAGGCCCCGGGGGCCCGGCCCTGCCGCCGGTGCTGCTGCTGTACGGCCCCTCTTGTGCTGCAGAACTGACTTGTAGACTGGGTCTGGCAAAACAGACTAACATCAAGCCCCTGCACGTACTGCCCTGTGGGGCACTCGGAAGGGTTCCGAGGCCAGGACAAGGTGCTGCTCCGCCCCTCCAAGCAGTACTGCCGTGACCGCGCTGTACTGCTGGGATGCGTTCGTGAGAGAAAGGAGTCGCGTGGTACTTGCTGCTTTGAATTGCCTCTTCTCTGTACGTATACCATCTGCAGAGCCCGGGTGAACCTATATGCAAGCTGCTCTAAACACCGTTTATTTGAAGTTTTCCTCTGTTTTAGTCAGTTCTTCTGAACTGACTTCCCTCTGAGAATATTTCTAGGCTTAAAGTTTGCTTTAAGAAGAGCTGCAGATCGATTTTTTCCCCTTACAGAAGTTTCAGTTGTTAAGGTAATGAAGTGGTTTAAATAGTAAAAGCCTCTGAATGTTACAGAGGACTTAAAATTTGTGTTGTGGGAAAGACTGACTTCACTGAAATTGTGTGGATTTCCTAAGTGTTTTGCCAAATAGTTCTATCGATCAGATTTTGATTTCCAGATTTTCAGTTGTGGAATGTCTTAACACTCAGATATTTATTTGCCTTTATATCTAAAGCTGTGAAAACAGTTTATTTAGTTTAATTTATTCAATTCGCTGCAAATAATTGTGGACATGCTCTGCAGCCAACAGACTAAAAAGCAGTGTTATAGACTGTTGTTTTTCAAGGCACGAGTTTTAGGATTTGAGATCGCCGATTGCTTTGGAAGGTAACAAGTCTCTTTACACTGATCTGGAACAGCATCTAAATGTACTGTGCTACTTAACAGCTGTTTTTATGATAACAAATGCATGAAAACTGGGTCATGGTATTGCTTTCTATGAGCAATAATACAAGGATAAGTTTCATTATTTAAAGAGATAATAGGAAAAAGATATTTTTAAAGTTTATGTTTTTGGAGACTAGTTTGGAAGAATTGGGTTTTTCTGGTAGTGAAAAAGCTGATGCTAGGAGGAATACGTGAATAATGCATTTTGGGGTTTTTTTTAATTGCTTCCTTCAAGTAAGGCAGGAAAGTTACTTTTTTAAAAAATATTTTTAATTATACGCCTTCTTAATTTGTTTGTCACTGAATGTCAGAACCATTTCAGCTATGGAAGTGGTGAAAATGTGAGTGGAATGAAAAATGAGGATTGAAATTAACTTCAAATCCTCGATTGAGTGAGAGAAGGAAGTTTGATTTGCCTGTAGCTTATATCATACCGTAAACTGTGCTCTGTGCTTTCTGGCGGCATCCATTTCCGTTTCACATACTGATACCTGCTGCTGCTTTAAACTCTGTTTTCTTGTTAACTTGGTCTCTTTGCCATTTCTCACAAGCTAGTTTCAAAAATGTGCTATTTTTTCTAATCTTTTTCTTTCAAAAGATCTGCACTCTCTTTTCACTTCTCATTCTTCATTGTTTGCCTGCTTTTAGCAAAGTTGACTCTGGCAAAGGGAAACAGGAGACAGTCTTCCCGAAGGACAAGGTTGCTCTTAATTGCAAGCAGCCTGTAGTGAGAATGTGAAGTGATTCTCCCGCAGATCAGTAGGAGCAGCCAAGGAAACGGCACAGCTTGATCTGGCCAGTGTGGGTCTGCATTCTGTGACAGCGAAGCGCCAGGTGAGGTAATTACTATAGCAGGAGTTGAAGGTCTGACAGGAGAAGTAATAGGAAGTGTCTGGAGGTGAAACTTAAGGTAGAGGGCCTGTTTCTGTCTCTTAAGGGGCATAGTCTGTAGAGGGAGCTGAAGGGGAGCAGGCAGGTTCCACTCAGGGTATTTGTGGTGGAAGGGGTTCTGGATAAAGAACCTGGTGTTTGCCGTGTCAGCTCATTTCAAGAGCTGCTGGATTTTGACTATCTCTGGGACCCAGCTAAGACCTTCTTGAGAAGACAGTGTCTGACGGTAGAGGTCAAGGTGAGCTTCGAGGTGAAAGGCTGAAACATGAATAGTGGGAATTGTGCAACCTTGGAGGCAGGCGCATGAGATGTCTGGTAAGGGTTCAAAGGGGGAATGTCTAGTTAGTGCTGTTCCCCAGCTTCTTTAAACTTACCCTGTTATGAGACAAGAACTTTGATTACTTGCTTAGTTGCATGATCTGCTCAGAGTCCTTTGTCTACCTCATCCTGTCAGTGGCCAATATTGGCATTTCAGATGAAATACAGAACTGGAGGACATTGCAGATTAATGTAATTAAAATGCCATGCAATGTAAGCTTTACTAGACAAAAGAGGAGAAAGAGGAGGAGCATTATGTGCTGGTAGCTGCCTTGTCTAATGTAGAGGTGTATATTTTGGTAAGGATTATAATGAGGGATGATAATACACTGATGCAGGGTAATCAGGGCCCCTTCAAGTGTTCATGTACACGTATGCCAGAACTGTCAGTTCTGTAAATGTCTTGGTATTTTGTAATAGCAGTCTTCCAGTGCAGTTACTATAAGGTCTCCTTGTCCTCTTTTTCAATGTTTTCTCTGTACCATAATTTGTGCAGTTTTGTTTGCTTTATTGCAATGGTGCTGGAAAATGGGTTGAAAGCAAGTAAAGGAAGCAAAGCTTTGTAAAAGGGGAAGGAGAGGTTTTGTGGTTGAAATACTGTCTGGGAGAACTGGATTCTTCTTAATCTCGTTTGTTTCCTTGGTGAGATTAAATGCATTGCTTGAACTAGACCTGTCATAGGAAATGGCTAACTGTGTGTCTCTTGATTGCTGTGTACTTGCTCTAGTGAATTTTATACTTAGAAGAATCCTGAGTGTTTGCAGGTTCAGTCAAGGGAAATTAATGCCAAGTGCTTGGAAATTTGTGTCCTTGTGGAAATTTGTATAATTGTGGATAAGATCCTGCGATTTGATAGTGCTCAGGGAAAAGTGAATGAGCATATTTTCTGTAGGGCTGAGATTCATGAGAAGTATAGTAGATGTTCTGTTGTGGGGTGTACAGAGAAGTCTGTATAATGAAACCTCTCTACTTTTTTCTTTTTCTTCCAGGCTTCTCCGTGAAAAAAAAATACTACTTTTATCCTTTGTAGGTACATTCACTAATAGTGTTTTCCCTTCTCAGGGAGCCATGTTTTATTCTTTACCTTTAACAAAGATGTGGCGGCAGGTAGGGAAGAGGGGCCTTCAGTTCTTCTGTATCGTAGTCTGTGTGCAAATTCTGGAAAATGGAGAGTGAGCACGAGGAAATTGTATTACGGTGGTACAGGAAAAGAGGAGCTGGACTGGGGGAGTGGGCAAGGAGAGAAATATAGATGGAAAGTAATTGATATTTAACCAGTTTTCCCCCTTCTTCCTTTTGTTTTAACTTGCAGACATCCTTGATTTGCAGAAGGCATCTCAAAATGTTGTGTCGAGCTGCTCTGAGCCCTCTTGTCCGTCCCCCTGGATGGTGCTTTGTGTTACCGTCACATGCCATCGCTGCCATTTCCCGTTTATGTATGTATGAGAGAAAGAACACATTTCTAAAATGTTGGTCAGTATGTGTCTGGGCATGCCTATGCTCTTTCCTTTGTTGAAAGGAAAATCATCTCATTAACCTCATTCAAAACTTACAACCTCTGAAGTGAACTGTAGTTGAGGCTTTACTTTCTCAATGTTACTTTTTTGCTTAATTCAATAATATTCAGATGGATGTCTGAGTTTGTGTATTTTTCATTCTGACATGCATTTCAAGGAAAAAAAATCAGTTGTAAAAGTACTGCTGCTGTAAGAGTTCTTTATTTCAACCTCATACATTCCTGGAAAACAAGATCTGATTATGTCTGTTTGCCCATCTGCATTTTCAGATGTCATGAGTAAAGCAAAGAGCAAAACTCAAATTTACTTGGATTAAATTCAAGTGGAAAGATGCATGCAGGAAACCGGAGTATAAATACATAGGCGCTCTGTGTAGTTCTTCCCTGAAAACCTTATTTAAGAGAACCATTCAGTGCCTGCTTGATTAGTGGTCTGAAATACAAAAGGCAAGGATAGATAAACTCTAATATTAGATCAAGAGAGTAACTGTTTACAATTGCATGCAAAATTAATTTCCCACTGGTCTGTGTATTAGCAGTTCTCTTTTATAAATAACTATATGAATTAGATGTTAAAATCTTGAAAATTCTAAACTTTTTCTTTATGAGCTAAAGCTCTGTTACTTCTGTATTTGTAATACTTCTAAATATTCCTCATTTTCTGAAGTCAGTAATTTTCACAATGCTAACTATGAGAAGTTTATTTCCAAGTATTGACAGTATCCAGCAGTGGAGCAACTCTTGTCACTTCATCAGTTGTGATCTAAAGCTGGAGTGATCATTTATCACAGGGATTTTTTTTTTTTCCCTCCACTGTTTTCCATTTGTTCTCCATATTTTTTTTCTGTTCAGCTTGTGTATTTTGAAATTCTGCTTCTTTACTCTTGGGAAGCAAGCCTTGTGCAGGCTACATAGAAGGATCTGCAATGCCAAATACTTAAGTATGTTTCATATATGTCCCTTTCTTTATTAAGGAAGTTAAACTGTTGACACATATGGGATATAAAAACTGGAATGCCTTTAAGCCTACTTGTCCAAAACCTGGACTGGATGGCTATGTGAGTTCCTTCCTAATTGCATGTGGAGCAAGTTAATGGGCTTGCATCTCCAGAAAAGTTTTGCATGTGTAACGTAAGAGCTGATTTCATATCTCAGTCCAATGTAAAATAACTAAAAAAGGTAGATTTATGCAGCCATAGAGCAAGATTAATGATTAGGACTTTAGTGGAGATTAATTGAATTCTCTGCTTGTTCTAGAACTGTTGTCTTTTCCCTTATTTTTCTTAAGAAAAGTAAATGGTTTCTTTTCAGATACTGATTATCTCTCAGTAGCTACTTTCTTGGAACCTTCTAAACCCCGAAGCCAAGAGAACTGGAAATAAATTCCTTTCTGGTTATAGTGTGTAGGTTAGGCAAATACAAAATAGTAGTACTAAACAGTAAGGTGTAATGCTGGAAACAACAGTCAAATTGTACTCCTTTGCCCAGTCTTTCCTATGTATTGTAGACTTTATTTAAAGTCACAAGTGTTCCCTCGTGAAAACTGGGGCAAATGAAACTCCTCTAAATTCCATTTTCTTTTATAGTATGTGACTTGTTAGTGCAGCCTTCACTTATGATTAGTCACTTAAACTTCTTCTGTGTGTATAATGAGTGAAAGATTTATTTAATTAAAGTGTTGTTAAATTGGAAGGAGGTTTTTTAATGTAGCACTATGTTTATTCCTGTCTTTCTTCAGTAACGCCAGGAACAGTCACTTTAACTTACAAATGGATCTACTGTGTATTACAAAGCACCAAAATCAGAGATACTAAACATATGAAATATAATTGGGTAACTGACCATGGCATAGGATTCAGTTCACTGATTTGTAAAGAAGGCTCTGCAACTTCAGATGACACATTGGTTAGGATTGACTAGAATAGAGTAGCTAGTTGTAAGACTCTTAGAGTGGTCATCTAGTCTCACAGCCTGATGCTTTAGAACTGCCCAAAGCTAAAGCACACTATGGGCATTGTCCCAATGTCTCTTGAACATTGATGGGCTTGGAGCACAAACACACATTCAGGATGCCTGTTCCAAGGCTTAATGTATGTCTGTCATGCCGCTTCAATTCTCCCTAGTTGAGCAATGTGCAAAAATACCTGGCTTAGAGATGTTGCAAAAGCTGTGTTTCTTTTCTAACAGTCAGGCTTTCTGCGCTTCTTCAGACAGGAAAAGTCTTAACTGTATCTAATGAGGCAGAGCAAAGGAGATTGTTTTTAAAACTAGTCCTTGAGATGTGAGCTATATAGGCTATTGCCTTCTGTACCTTAGGGATGTTTAGTGCTGCTCAGATATTCCTGTTTCTCACTGTTTTGGTGAATTGAAAGCTAGCTTGTCATTCTCAGTTACTGGGAAGTGTGTATTGTGAAGGGTTAAAAGTCTGAATGAAACACTTAAAAATGGGTTTTTTTCTCTTTCTTTCTTTCTTTCTTTCTTTCTTTCTTTCTTTCTTTCTTTCTTTCTTTCGTTCGTTCGTTCGTTCTTTCGTTCTTTCGTTCTTTCGTTCTTTCGTTCTTTCGTTCTTTCTCCACAGATCTCCCTTGCCATAACCAAAGATTAAGGAATGAATCCATCCGTTGTTGGAGCAACATTCCATTTATCACTGTGCCACTCAGCCGTGCACATGGAAAATCATTTGCACACCGCAGTGAGCTGAAGCATGCAAAACGGATTGTAGTAAAGCTGGGTAGTGCTGTTGTTACTCGAGGGGATGAATGTGGTTTGGCCCTTGGGAGGCTGGCTTCTATTGTAGAGCAGGTAATTCTGTGACAATCTTTGTGTTAACTTCAGGTACTCAGTGATTGTTGGATGCTACAGAAGATTGCAGTAAACCATCATAAAATATTGATACTCGGTGAAACTGTTAGCCATTCCCTTTTCAGCCCCCTGTGCTGAAGTACTATAAACCATGTAACTCCGTAAATTGTTTTTGAAGGTGTGGTGGGTTGATGGTAACTATCAGCTAAGCATCCACACACGTTCTTGTTTGCTCCCCTCACCTCTGCCCCACCACCAGTGGTATTGGGAAGAAAATGGGAAGAGCAAAAGTAAGGAAACTCATGGGTTGAAATAAAGATAGTTTAATGAGTCAGGGTGAGGGGAAAATAAATCTGTGATGCCAATCACTACCTCACACAAGCAGACTGATGCCCTGCTAGTTCTTGAGTGGTGGCCACCTTGGAAGACAACCTCCTCCGTTTTATTGTTCTGCAACTCTATTACTGTGCATGACATTATATGGTGTGAAAAGTCCCTTTGGCCACCTTAAGGCCAGCTGTCTCAAATGTGTCCTCTGTGAACTTTGTGCCCAGTTGCTAGCCTACCTGCTGGGATGGGACATAGTGGAACAAGGAAAGCCTTGATGGCTGTGCAAGTGCTGCTCAGCATGGGGGAAAGATAAGGCTTTAATGCTGTGCAAGCACTATTTAGCAATAGGCAAAACATTGGAATGTTATCAAAACTGTTTTAGAGCTGAAATCCAAAACACAGTATCATACAGACCCATATAAAGAACGTTAACTCCATCTTCGCCAAACCCAATCTAGAGGGAGAGATTTGCACGGAGGTTTTTGTGCAATAAGTAAGACATGGCTGAGGCATTAGTCGTCTCTAGTGGGAAGGTGGCACTGAAGTATGTGAACTCTGCAAAGCAAGTCAACCCTTCTTGATCACCTGAGCATTTGCAGAGTTCCTCCAGAGAAAAGCCTGAAACCTCATTAATTGTAGGAAAAACTAATGGGATCAACTCCTATATTTCTTCTCCAAAATGAAAGGGTTATCTTGGTGAGTACTGGTCATGTCCTTTCTGGGAAGTAAAGTTAATATATTAAAATCATGTAAGACATTTAGCTGTCAGGCTTTGAAAGGAATCTTGCCAGATACATGTAAGGAGGAAGTAATTGAAAACTTTATTATTGAGAGTTGGCCTCTTCACTTCCAGAATTCAAAGTTACTGTATAATGGTAGCTTTGGGAATGGATGGATTCAAGCAATTTTCTGTCACAAAAGCTGTTATTGTGAAAAGAAGGTTTATGAGAAGTTATAGATTGCATGCAGTCCTTGGCATGGCTCCCAAATGGCTGGGAAGGTGTGCAGAAGAATCATGAAGGGTGATTGGCTTGCTTTGCGCATCCATAGAGAAATCAAAATGCTTGTGTCAACAGGAATTGGTGAGCATAAGGCTGTAGTAGCCAGGACTGTCTTGTTCTCACTGATCATACGCCAGGCCTTTTTTCTTATTTCCTTTACTTACAGGTCTCAATGCTGCAAAATCAGGGCCGAGAGATGATGATCGTCACCAGTGGGGCTGTAGCTTTTGGAAAGCAGCGTTTGCGTCATGAGATCTTGCTTTCTCAGAGTGTGAGGCAAGCACTCCATTCAGGCCAGAGTCAGCTGAAAGATATGGTGAGAGGCTGGTGGCATTCCTGCTTTTCCTTGACTGTTGGGTACTACCTGTTCAAGTCACTGCCTCACAGCTGCTCTTTGTCTTTGTAGGCTATTCCAGTCTTGGAGGCCCGAGCCTGTGCAGCAGCTGGGCAAAGTGGACTAATGGCTCTGTATGAGGCCATGTTTACACAGTACAGCATCTGTGCAGCTCAAGTAAGGCGTTCCCTCTTTCTGAGACTGACTTGCTGCTTTTGGAGCTTATTATTGTCACATAAATGGTAGCTTATACAAGAGTGCCGTGCTAAATATTTCTGAAGCGGAGTTATCTATTGTCAAGATAAAATGAATATGCTTTTTCTCTTGGAGTTCAGGTGTGTCCTGCTCTTTTATAGCAGGGAGAGTCTGTTAAGATCTCTTCACAAAAGCTGAAGTTGGTGGTCCAAAGTGAGGGTTTGAAACCCACGAGTGACTAAACTGCGACACATTCTGTAAAGCTGACGGAAATGCATATCCACACTTCAGAATTTGCTGTCCGTCTGCTTGTCAAACATTTCTAACTTGTGGGTGATGGTATCCCTGGCCTGGATCTTATACTGAAGGCTGCAACTGTATCAGTTGAACTACGCTAAGCAGACTTTGCTTCTCTTAGATAATCTGAAAATATAGAATTGCTTTAACTGTAAAGTCTTATTTGTATAGATGCTTGTAATGAATTTAGGAGCCTAGTATGAAGTCTTCTTGGAGGAACTTCTTACTGTAATATGGTAGAACCACTATAGCCAAATTGTTTATAATATAGCTAAAAATCACTAGGTCATGCTGGATTGTAATCTTGTTCAAATCTGTAGATAACTATCATTTCTTTGATATAAAAGAATTAATTGCCCATGCCAAAAAACTTAGCATACACATTGATTCCAAGCGCTATGATACATTTGAGTGGTGGAATTGTTTGCTTAGTTTTCAAATGTCCAATGACAGAGTAAAAACAAAAAGAAGCCTCTCCAGAGCAGACACTGAGGGTGTTTTTTGTCTTAAAATACCAAAAGAAAGGGGTGCTATCTGTGTGCAGGAGGCAAGATCGTTTCAGAAGAGCAAGTGAGTTCTAGTTAGTGGAAGAAAAGTCTTGATGTAAAGCATCCCTTCTGCTTGCTACAGGTAGGAGCATTAAAGTGGAAGGAAAAACTCAAAAGGCAGCATGTTGAGCAATTTACTGAAATTGTCTAGGGTCTTAGTAGTTATCATGAGCATCTACTTTCTGATTACAGTATTTTTTTCCAAGTTCATTCTTAGAGTGTGTGACCAACCAGCTTGAGATAGGCTATTACAGGCTTCAGTGGAATAAACCTGATAATATTGTGGAAAGAACATTTCTCACTTGTATTCTCTATCTTTTAAATGCAGCTTTTGTTTCTTTAGTGACCCAAAAGGCATGGCTGTTCTGTGATGTTAATACCTAAGTTTATATGATGTTCTCATAGGAAAGGTTATCATTACAATTCAGGACGGCTCATGTAACGACACGTAGAACTCCCAATTTCTTCAGAGGGCATTATAGCAAAGTTTGTTGAAAGACAGATTCTTTTTATATAGTGTTTGGGTACAAGGGATAGGATTGGTCCTTTAGGGCACCACCTTTTTGTAAACATCTCTTCCAGTAAACAAGTTGGAAAAACATCAGGGTCAGGAGGAGGAGATCTACAAGATGTTTCGGGTTCCTCCTTATGATTTCCCAGGCCAGACTGAGAGAGTTCTGTACTTGGTTTTCCCACAGGCTTGAAGATTTTGCCTGGAGCCTAAGAATCCATGTTTTGACCACTGTCAGTTCCCACAAAAGGTGGTAGGCTAAGTAGTTTCTTTCTTCCTTTTAGATTTTAGTCACCAATCTGGATTTCCACGATGAACAGAAGCGTCGAAACTTAAATGGAACATTACATGAGCTTTTAAGGATGAATATTGTCCCAATAATTAACACTAACGATGCAGTTGTTCCACCTCCAGAGCCAAACAGTGATCTGCAGGGGGTAAATGTGGGTAAAGTATTGCAAGGGGTGGGGGAGTCCTGCTTGCGGATGTTGCAGTGCTAATGTGTACTTGACTAATGCCATAACTGGGGACCTCTGAAGTCTACAGCGGAGAAACAAAGATACAGAATTAGTACATGAACAGAGGGTTCTGGAAGACTGTGTTGACTTGTCTGTATTGGACATGATATAGTGTTGTGGGGTGCAACCAGGGCAAGTATTGTCTGCTTTACCAAAAGCAAGCATGCCTCTGCAGGTCATCTAATCCAGCACCCCTTCTTAAAACAGTGTCAGTTAGTGCCTCTTGCCCTGTCACTGGTACTAAGGTGGAGAATGCAGGTACTAATGACACCGCTTGTCATTTAGATACCACTTTACTGAAGCATATGTACTTTCACACAAAAGATTACCTTTGAAATTTTCAGTGGGTGTGAAAAAAGTAGCTCAGAAGGACTTGTTAGTGCTGAGGTAGATTGCTCTTTTATGTTGGCACCAAATATTTCTTAGTTCCTCACACTATTCACTGCTTCTGATATGCATGTGTATTGCAGGTGATTAGTGTGAAGGATAATGACAGTCTAGCAGCACGACTGGCTGTGGAAATGAAAACTGATCTCCTGATTGTTCTTTCAGATGTAGAAGGTTTGTGAGTAATTTCTTTAATTTCTGGTTTTAGTGAAGCACATCAGATTGTCAAACCAACCTCTTTTCCTGATTTACTAATCTCTTCAGTTCATCTCTTTTACAAGGACAGTTGGAATGTACTACAGGAACTCCTTAAGGGCTGTACCCAGTGTTGATGCTGTGGCATAAGCTAAACACTGTCTGACACACTGTTGAATCTGGGTGGGTAAGAATGCATGTGAACCTGAGACCTGTTCCAGATCCCAGAACACCACATGTACTTTGGTACTTCAGCTAGGTTCTCAGAGTTGTATGACAGTCGGGAATAGTATGCAGGATAAAAGCTATGTGTCCTGAATTAGGAGTATAAACCAAATACTATTCTACAATAGTTTGTTTCTTCTGTCAGCAGGTTCTATCTGAATTATCAGTGAATACACTGGTAATCCCGGTCATTGCTTTCCAGATACCTGGGTCTTGCTAGCTTTTTATGTTTCCCTTACTTATGGCTTACACTGCTCTAGTCCTTCTGAGCTGTACTGTTGTGACATAAACCTGTTACCTACGGATGTCGAACTTCCTTTTCTAGAGTGAGGAGGGTAGTGGGTACAGTTTCAGATCAATGCAGTCCACACCACCTTAAGTCACATATTCTTTTCATCTTCTCCAGATGGGTTTCTTTCAGTAGATCCTGGCCTTCAGCACATGCTCGAGGCCCTGAGGAGGAAAGAGGTGTCTTTCCATAAGCACAGTTTCTTTTAGCAGATGCAGCCAGGTTTTCTGATTAATTGTAGTCAAAATGACTGTCTTAGAACAACTCATAAAAGCAATAGTCAAAAGAATTTGTAGAAAAGCCCAAAAAACCAGCACGCCTGTCTTCCAAGCTTATTCATTCAATGTGACAGCTTGTTTATGGAAAGATGTCCTCCACTTCCCAAGCTATCAAGGGTTGGGCACAGATGGACTGCACTTGTGCTCTCTAATTTGTTGTGGCAGTATTTGTGCACATAGAATTTCTGGGAAGTGTAGTGGTGGAGTTGAAGTTTAATATGTTAGGTCAGCCAAAGTGTCATTCAACTCCAAGCATAGTGACATTAAATTACTTGATTTTAAAAAATGCTAATAAGAGAATGTCTCTGTAGTGTTGTGTTCCTTCCTTTTTAGTAGAATTCAATAGTTACCCTTTTTACATATTTCTGAATTGCCTGTTTTCTCACTGTTCACCCCACCATTCAAGACTATCATCTGAGTCTTTGGTGAGGAGGACTATTCTTTGCCCGTTCAGATGGGGGTTTGTGTATGTAAGCCCTGATTTTGAACCTTTAAAAACTGTCTCAAACCTCAACCCAACGTCATTACCTCCCAGCTTGCTGGCTGCTATTCAGCATGTGGGGTTTTGGTTTCTTATTTTTCAGGCTTTCAATCAATCTATACTTTTTGGGTCTGCCAGTTAAGAATTTTGTGCTTGCAGTCCCACAAAAAGAAGGGTTCAGTGGAAATTTTCAATCCAGTGAAGTAGAACACAGCTTTGTAGCCCCATGTTGGTCGGTCGGTTGGTTGTGTGTGTGTCTTTTCGTGTTTTTTGTTGGTTTTTTTGTTGGTTTTTTTTTTTTCCCCATGGGTGAGCTTTCGACATGAGGGTATATGACTAATTTTTATTATTTATTTCAGGACTCTTTGACAGCCCTCCAGGGTCTGATGATGCAAAGCTTATTGACATATTCTACCCAGGAGACCAGCAGTCTGTAACATTTGGAACCAAATCCCGAGTGGGAATGGGTGGCATGGAAGCCAAGGTAGAAATATGGAACATTTGCTTCATAATCGGGAAGGAAAGGGAGCTACATGAGATGATTGTGCTTTGTGCTGCTGTTCAGATGGATCTTGGCAGGCTGCAGGAATGGGCAGGCAGGAACCTTAGGAGTTCAATGAAAGGAAATGCTGAGTCATGCCTAGGGACACTGGTATGGGCTGGAGAATTGACTGCCTTGAATGCAGGTTCAGTGAAAATGGAACAGGGGTCCTGGTGGACACCAGATGGAACGTACACCAGCAATATGGCCTTTGGGCAAAGCAGGCCAACAGTGTCCTGGTTTGTATGGAAAAGAACACAGCCAGCAGGTCCAGGAAAATGATTATTTTCATCTACTCAGCTCTAGTGAAACATCTACTCAGGTGTAGTGAAACTACATCTGTAGAGGTGTGTCTGGTTCTAGACGCTGCAGTACAGGAAGGACACGGCAGGCTACAGTGAAACCAACAGAGAGCCATGAATGTGATAAAAGAATTGGAGCACTGTCGCACTAAGATGGGCTGAGAGCTAGGATTGTTTACACCAGAAAAGAGGAAGTTTGGGTATAAGTAGCTGAAGGAAGGGTTTAAAGAAGGCAGAACCAGATTCTTCTCAGTGGTGTCCAGGGAACAGACAAGAGGCCATGGGCACAGGATGAAATACCAGTGATGAAACTGAAATGTAAGAATTTTACAATGAGGTTGCTGAAATGCTGGTTGCCAAGAGAGCCTGTGGATTCTCTCTCTGGAGATGTTCAAAACCTGACTGGATGGTATCTTGAGTAACTTGCTCTAGTTGACCCTGCTTTGAGCAGGCAGTTGGACTATATGATTTCCAGGGATCCTTTCCAGCCTCAGCTATTCTTTGAGTACTGTAAAATGGTATATGGGTCCTTTGGTTTTCTTTTAGGTCCATGTGAATTGAAAAGAGCAAGTAAAGAATTACACTCCAGTAGATTTTAAAAGGTGACATTTGGAACTGTATTTTAGTGTTTTAAATTAAAATAAGAATCAGTCCTTGATTCTTTCTTATGTGATAATTCAAAGAGTTTGGGAATCCCTGTCTCTTAAATCTGGTATGGTACCTCCCTCTTCTTTCTGAGTTTTTACCACATACTGTTAGCTTTTGAAGAATATATTGGTGGAGACCAAGGTACTTTAGGTTTTGAGTGCAAGATTAGTAGAGGTGGGAGGGCTAATGGGTTTTAGTGCTGTCTGCAGTCACATGGTCTCAGGATTCATTGCTGTGGGTGCATAAATGTGAGTGTGTTGTGCATCTTCAGCATATGTCTCTCATGAGGCTGAGATATGCACTGCTGTAGTATTAATTGCTGCAGGTTTCTCTGGGATGTATCTGGAAAGTTGTCTGTAAAAACCAAAGCAGATCTTGACTAAGTAGGAAAAGACCAAAGTAAAATTCTCCACCAGTTACATTATTGATTATTCCCTTTTCTAAAGAATCAGGTAAGACACACTCTTAAGTATCAGAGCATGGACTGGAAGGTGGCAAAAAGAGGAAGCATTTGTTACTATGGGATGTACAAAGCTTATTCAGAAATGTCTTTCTCTTATCTGGCTTCTAGGATAGTTTAAACAATTCCAGGTATTGAAGGTAAGGCTGCCAAGGTCAAAGAGTACTTTTATTGTAAAAGTAATAATCAGAGTTACTTGGTGTCTTTTGAGCCACCTAGAGGCAAATCTGGATGCAGGTGTTGTAACAAAAATTTGCTACAGTTGAGAAGGTAGGTGACATTTTTTGAAAACTATAACATCAATAATAGATAGTGGCTCAAAGAACAAATCTCGATTTTCAGCATGAAATTTGAGCAATAATGAAGCAGCTGATGATTTTTTGGTAGCTGAGTTTGATGTGATAGGTCTGTCTGACATTTGTGTCTCACAGTGAGACTGTAATACCAAATTGTAGAACCATAGTAATACCAAATTGTAGAACCATATTAGGAAAGCATAGAAGTGAGTAAGCAGAGAAGCTTTTGCGATTAAATAAATAACACATTATTAAATATAGTAGTGGATAATATTGCCTATACCTTGACCTGGGAAAAGAAATGAAGGAAACCACTGGCAGTACCTCTTCAGCAGGTAGCATCTGGGATTTGAGAGAAATCGTATTCTGCTCAAAAATGTGCAAAGAGGCTAATCTTAGGACCAATCAGTACATAGCGATTTCAAAGGATCCTTATTAATTAGTTAGTCCTGATGTAAATTTAACATACTGTAGAAGGATTAAGCAAATGCCTGTATTCCAACACTGAAGTTCAGAGATTCCTGAAGTTTGTTGAATGCTCTTTGAAAGCATAAGCGACCAATCTGGACATCAGAGTGGACCAAGAAGTCTTGTTGAGAGTGGTGATTCAAATAGTGAATCTCTTGCAACTGGCTCTGTCCTTTCTTGCAGGTGAAAGCAGCTCTGTGGGCCCTGCAAGGAGGGACTTCAGTAGTGATTGCAAATGGAACCCACCCAAAGATCTCAGGTCATGTCATCACAGATATTGTAGAAGGGAAAAAAGTTGGAACTTTTTTTTCAGAGGTAAAACCTGCAGGTGAGTACAGAGTTAATGTGTACTTCACAGTTGTAGCAATTTCCTGAAAAATGAGAGTTAAAATTTTTCTAGAGCTGTGCAATAACTGGGAAACCAACCTCTGCTTGCAAAATGGATTCTGAAAGGTATTTTCTAAAGTAGGGATAGAAACTGCTGAATTCCCTGCTCCTCTTCCCTCCAGCTGATACACTGGTGCATCAGACGTTCATTTGAAGAATGGAATGAGTAGAGTAAAAGTTTTACGTTTTGTAATCTTTAAGAAATATCATCAAGTATCCATGATTTCAATGTGAAAATATGGATATAGAATGTGCTACTGAACTGAGGTAGTGTTTAGGTTTATTTTGTATCATTCATTTCTTTTACGACTCAGTCTTCTGGTATGGTAGGTAGGAATGTTTTCCTGCCACTGCATTGGTGGTACTGTGTAATAATTGCTGGATAAAATTGGACCAAAGGTCTATGACCTTGGCAGAATAGATACTGGAGTGATATTTGGGACTTACACTTCAAGTCAATTGAATTTCTTTGTGTATAGTAAACCGTAATGGATTTCTTGTATAAATATGTCAAATCATCTTTTAAATGCACTTGGTGTCATTATGCTCAAGTGCCTTTTTGGTTAGTCCCACTATAAGAAGTTGGTAACAGCAGTAAAGCTTTTAATCTTGTGATCCCATTCTGAGTCACAAATATGGTAAGTCTGTCCCTGTGGACTGTTGTGGTATTTACTCCGATAGTCTCTTTGTCTTCTATTTTCCAAAACCCACACTAAGTTTAAAAACCAATTGTATCTGCTTAGCTTACATACATAATTTTTCTCCAAGAACACTAAAAAATGCCATGTTTTGTAAATTATGATATCACTTCAAAAATCAGGTTTAAGATGTGTTAAATTAGTCTAATTAATCTCATGTCCACAAGTTCTTTTCTTACACTTCCTACTATACTTCTCTGTAATTTCTACTCTGGCAATTTCATGAGACTCTTCTTAGATGGAAGCTGGGTTCAAGTCACCTGGTTTACAGGCTATTTCAGGAGAGTTAAAAAGGGCAGTTTTTCTGAGCTACTTGTGAATTCTTTGCAGAAATGCTACCTGAACATGGTGACTTGAAACAGAAGCGCAACATGTTTTATATAATTTCATCACCTTGCTTCTAAAATGCATACAAAGACAGACAGAGGGAAAGTAATTTTTCTGCAAGTTGTTATTAGGGTTTTGGCTTCCATTGTTGTTTGTGTGTTCCCATGCCTGCATTCCTCAGCTGGATACTTAAACTTTTCAAAGTTTATCTCTTTTTCTTTCAGTAGCCTACTATGCGCTAAAGACTTAGCTATCATGTTGTCTTTTGCCCTTTGTCAAGTCTTTTTGATATGTGCTGCACACTTGCTATGATGCAGAGACAGAACCTTTGTGATGATTTTTTATGTAGGGATCATAACAGTATTTTTGTGTCAGGTACGGGCTTTTCTGTCGTAAGATACATTTTTCTTGCATTTGTTAAAAACTGTACCAGCTTTCGTGCTCTAAACAAAGAATTGAAAGACAAATGGGCTAGTGCTCACTTCTGTCTATGCTATTACTTTGTCTGTATGGCATATTCTTGGGTTTTTTGCAGGCCCTACTGTCGAACAGCAGGCTGAAATGGCTCGAGCTGGTGGCAGGACCTTGGCGGCTCTACAGCCTGAGCAGGTGACAGAACAATATGGCCAAATTGTTAATACTGTCCATGTGTGGCAAGTTTTACAATATAATGGGCCCCTTGGAACAAGAATCTATTATTTCTGTGCCAGATTCATTGTTTGTATTGTAGCTTGCTTAAAGACGAGAAAAGCAAAAAGATTGTGTTCCTTGGGGCGGTGAAGTAATATGTGCTTTCACGTGGAGTTTATAAAAATTTTGATAGCATCAAGTAACACACAGAAGTGAATTGTGATCAGAAGTGCTGAAGAATTGACTGGAATAACTTGCTCCGTTCATACCTGTGTGGAGTTTGGCATATGACATGTATACAAAAGTGGAGCTGTAGACAATTAATACTCTGCAGCTGGGTCCATATGATGTGGTACAAGGTGCTCTTAAAGGAAGGACAGTGAGTTTGGTGAAGAAAAGCAAGATAATAAAAAGCAAGGTAAAGGCTGAAGCAGCGTTCGGTCTTCTTTTTCGACGTGATGCAGGCTGGAAAAATCAGCTGGCCAAGTATCAGGAGAGTTAAGATAGTGAGACGATGTGGCCAGCATAAATGGATCGTAGGAACTAAATGTCAAACAGCATGGACTTTGTGTAAAAAGTCAGTTCAGAAACTGTTTTCTCTTTCAGAGAGCAGAAATTATTTATCGTCTTGCTGACTTACTAACAGACCAGAGAGAAGAAATTCTCTTGGCAAACAAAAAGGACTTAGAGGAGGCTGAAAATAAAGGTACTGTTTCAAATCCTTCCATGGTAATACTATCATCTTGGACCTCTCTGGGCATCAAGACAAATGAGTAGAATTAGAATCTTCTGTCACCTGGGATTGGGCAATATGGCTGACACTGATTTTTGAACCCACAACTTTGGAAGCTTGTCAGTCTAAACAGCTGCAGCCTCCTCCATTGCATAAAACAGATGCCTTCCTAAGAGAAGATACTGAGGCAGTGCAAAACAGTGGTGTATTGTTAAAAAAAAAAAAAGAATGGAACAAATATCTCTGTTACTGTCGTGCATACACTGAGTGTGTTTTGGGCTGGTTAATGGAATGTTTGGTTCCTGAAGGGAAGACTATAATCTCTACACTTAAATTGATGCTCACCAAAGCATCAGTTGTCCCCTTCTGATTGAGGAAGGTTCTCTTTAGGTGGCTCAGATGAAATCCATTCTTCTGTGTTAGACTGATTTGTTCATTGAGAAGCTGAAATTGAGATGTGTTCATGTGGGCACAGCAAATACATGAAAAGGACACATCATGAATAGTAATACTCTCTGGAAGGCACCACTGACCAGATTATTTGAGGGGACATTGCTATTTAACTGTTTGAACGTGTTCAGACTAGAAAATTCAAGTTGTTCTTGCCCAGTCTGCACAGAAACGCTATGCATGTGTCTGTGCTCTGGTGTTTCTGTTTGTAAGACAGAAAGATGAAGTTACTGCCTGGACTTTCCAGAAATACTGCAATGGTAGAAATCTGTAAGAAATTCAGTCATACATTCAGTACATGAAATAGAACAAACCTTATCTTTCTGGATGTTGGTGGTTTGTGCAGTTGCTTCATACAAAGTACAAAGCACTTAAATCTCATTAACTGAAAATGTGGTGGGTGAAATCATCATCATATTTGAGGGGTCTTATTGTGACTACCAGACTCGATGTTGTGCATTTTTAATCTCAGGTAGATTACTTGCTAGGGTGTGGGAAATATCATAATTTTTCTTAGGTTCAGCACTCATTCAAGTCACTTCCGCTTGAGCCCAAGAAGACCAATCTATCTTCAGCAAAACTTTCTTTCTTTTAGGGAGATTAGCACTTCCTTTGTTAAAACGCCTAAGTCTGTCTACTTCAAAGCTGAACAGCTTGGCTATTGGTCTGCGTCAGATTGCAGCATCCTCGCAGGACAGCGTCGGCCGTGTAATTCGACGAACTCGAATAGCGAAAGACCTGGATTTGGAGCAAGTGACGGTGCCAATTGGTGTCCTTCTCGTGATCTTTGAATCTCGTCCTGACTGTCTTCCACAGGTTTGTAAGGAAGGTAGATTACACTGTTGAGTATTTCTGTTGGTGAGCGAGCAAGAGACTACAAAAAGTATTGTTTCAAAGGACTCTTGCTTGGATTCATTGACAACTGATTTTGTTGACATCCCTATTTTTTATGTAGAGATCTTCTCAGAACTTGCTTCTGCAGTGTTCAGTTCATCATTTGTCTTATGCCAGGAATAAGGCAGGTATGTTAAGGGCAAATGCCTTCCCCTGCAGCAGTGTGTGGAAGTGTTGCTGGAAGTAAATGCTGTTATAAAATGCATGAAATTATGGGTGCTGAAGTAATGTTGCAGAGGCAACCTTGGCCTTACTTTGTAACTCCCAACTACTTTACCGAGCAACTGAAGTAGATTTTAAAATGAAAACCAAAAAAACCCCCTGATTAGCAACATTTCTTCCCACAATTAACGTTAGATATCTAGGAAGCTTGATTGAGAAGTTCTCTTAACATATGAGCAGGCATTTGAGTAAAAATTGATGGGTACAGCCACTTTAAGAGGATGTGAGGCTCAACCAGTGGACAGCTTTGTACTTCATGCCAGATTTTTGTGAGTAGTCCCCATTTCACGGTGAAAAAGAGTATGCTGTAAGAAAAGTTTCTGTGAAACAAGAAGGCACTAGTCTCCCTTGATTTCCAGCTCAGTTTGTTACAGATAACCGGTATGTTACTTTGTTGACTTTGCATCTGTCTTCCTGGACTTCAACCCAGGTCTCTTGCCTTGCATAGCTGATGTCTTCCTCTTCTCTTTGCTGTATCTTAAAACTTAGACCAGACTACTCCTGCTGGCTTTCCTGCCCTGCCCTTCCTTCCCCTGCTTTGTTTAAGAGACTTTAGGATGGGTTGTCTTGGTAGTTGCTTTGCTTCTTACCAACCTCCTGTCCTCATACTCACGTAAGGTTTCCTGATTGTCTTAGTTAGAAAGGCAGGTATGTGCTAGGGAAGGCAGGAGCTTCCCTTGGAATGGGCAATGTAAACCCCTCTCCCTCCGAATGATTATAATTTTGAAATTAAGAGGTTCTCAGGCAAGGATGAGGTAGGAATAACAGTTTTTTACTAGTACGTATAACAAGGCAAACAAACAACAATAACTATGGCATTAACAACAAAACAGAAACCAAGAACCTCTTGACAGCCTTCTTGGCCAAGACGGGAAGGGATGGAGGAGAGGCTTTGCTTCACAAAACCCTGGGGCAGTCTGATCCGGGTGCCCCTACAGGACTCTGAGGAGCACCAGCTGGAACGGCAGGAATGAGCGAAGTCCCGGGCTGGTGGATGAGATGTATCAGTAGCTCCGCGGTGGTAGCTGGAACTGCAGGAGGTCACAATAGGGCGAGGGGTGTGTGGCTACAGCGTAGCAAAGACCCAGGGCAGTGCCGGAGAAGCTGCAGGTGTGGGACAGGAGCGGCTCCACTCCAGCAGGGTGGGGAAAGGCGAGCTCAAGATTCCCAGGCACACGAGCAGATGGTGGTAGGTCCCTAGGACTGGGCTCCAGTGATCACAGTGAGTTCTCCCCGCAGTACGCAGTGGCTTGACCCTCCTCTTTCCGATGCCAGAGCGAGAGAGAGAACAGCTGCCCCCAAAACTCTGTGGTATCTTCCCCCTCTGAGAGAAACTCCCAGAGACTGAGAGAAACTCCCAGAGACCGAAAGAGGTGAAGCCAGGTGCTACACTCCTCTCCTTTGGCCGCTTCTTTGTTTTTTCTCAAGTACCCATAAGTACCCAGTAGTTAGTTTCCTAGCAACTTACAACTTACGGGAAAACCCCCCAACACTGATGCAACTTCAGAGGAACATCTTTGATAACTCTGTGTTCGAGTTGCATGATTACTGTCCCATCCTGTACCTGATAGTAAGGAGGTCTCTGATTGAGGAGCAGTTCCCTCCTCTTAGTTTACTACTGCTTCTCATGCTTGTTTGGGTTAAGATTTAATAAGCTTCTAGTCAGCATATACAAACCGCATGTTTGCCTCTAATACTTACAGGGTGAAATTGAAAGTATCCTTCAAGAGACTGTTTTGTATAGATTCCACCAAATCCAGTTGTTGCTCTGAAGTAAAGTCATGTTCTACTAGTCTTTAAGACTGAACCATTTTGAAACCCCTTACCTTGTGTTCTGCTTTTAATCGCACAAGTTTTTGGTTTTTCTGTCTTAATTCTTGGTATTCTTTTCATTTTTTCAAACCAGGTCAAAACCTTTCTTTTGATCTTATGCCTGTTTACTTAAATAATCTTATTTGTTTAGTTTTCCTTTGTGATACTGATCTGGAGGGGCAGATACTTAGAAGGTACTTTTAAAATACAGTCAGATGGCTTTTTAATGTCTAGTCCTATAAGTTAAAAAAACACACGATAGTTCTGTAAGGCAGACTTCCCAGACAGTTATTCTTCATTGTTCTTCATGTTTTTCTAAAGTGTTTCTTATTTTTTAATATTCTTTTCAAATGAGGTAGAATATCAAGCGTTGTGATTAGTATTACCCATTTGATACTAGAAGGGGGAAAGATGTATCTGGCTGGTTATTTTATGAATCGGGATCTAAAGTGTGCCACCAAGCTAACTTCTTGTTAGGCGTGAGCCTGGCTAATTTTGGCATCAGCATCTCAACAACATACAATAGATACTCTCTCTAATGAGTGTAGGTTTGGTGATGATAATGATACATATAATCTTTCCCAAAAGATAGTAATACAGCAAAATAACTTAAAATACTGAGTTTGTTTATTCTAAAGGTTCTGGAGAGGAGGTGATTTTGTTTTCCTAAGGAGTGGATGCTTTCAAACTTTTTTTAAGTAGGTGGACAAATTGTGAGGCCAGTGTCAATGAAGTTGGGATGAGGAATACAAAAAAGGATACCGGGGAAAAGAAAAAAGTTTTGAAAACGAGCTTTATGGCATCTGACATACTCCTTGGTAGAAAAGAACACAAACCTCTTGCATTGCTGGACTTAAATGGTTGCAGCCTGACACCTTAAACAGAAGGGCAGCAATATCTTTTGGTTTCTTCTGGTGATAAACATGGAAGCAAAGATGATGCTGGGCCTATTGTCTCAGATTTTTTTTCTCCACACTTAGAGCAAGTGTTGTCTATTTATGACTGCTGTTTTAGACAGCATGATGAAAATGTTTTTCCTGTTCATAGGAGAAACTTTTATTTGCCACTTTCTGCTGAAATGGTTTTAGGGACAAGAGTTCTTGCTCCTAAAATTATTCTCCTTGGGGTAATTACCCACACAGCTATCCAGTTCATATGAAGCCCTGTGTCCATAGTTTCCTCTGACTTGTTCACTCTAGTTTCCCCATGGCATTAGTGACACCCTGAAAACTCAAGTTTGTTCCTGAAACTAGCACATTTAATTTCTGGACTTGAATGTGCTGGTACTTGTAATGGTTTTTCAGAGCCATGAAAAGGAAAACTGTAGATTAATATTGAGTAAGTCAACTGAACAAAAAAATCCTGTTTTTATTTTGTGGGTGTTATTCTGACAGAAGAACCAGATTGCATTTAAGGTTTTCTCTCCCCCATAATAAACTCCTTTGACAGGTGTCTGCTTTGGCCATAGCAAGTGGAAATGGCTTACTACTTAAAGGAGGGAAAGAGGCAGCACATAGCAATCAAATTCTTCATCATCTGACACAAGAAGCACTCTCTATTCACGGAGTCAGAGATGCAGTGCAACTGGTAAGTACCTAGAGTAAAATCAGCTATTTCTTTGCTATGGGATATATAAAAAGTGTGGGCACAATTTGAGAGTTCAAACTGTAAACTCTTTGTATTCACCACAGGTGAATACAAGAGAGGAAGTAGAAGATCTCTGCCGTTTGGATAAGCTGATAGATCTCATCATTCCACGTGGTTCATCACAGCTAGTCAGGAATATCCAGAAAGCTGCTAAGGGAATTCCAGTGATGGGACACAGTGAAGGGATCTGTCACGTGTATGTTGACACGGATGCCAGTGTTGAGAAGGTCACACGAATAAGTAAGCTGTGAGAGGGTGACTTGAATTTTCATGGGTGTAATTGAACTTTGGAGTATGCAATGTAGTTATGGTAATTTATAATTTATATAATATCCAAAAATCTTTGTTGTAAATGTTATGTAACCAATTATCTACTCTTAAACCTCAGTCAGAGACTCAAAGTGTGAATATCCTGCTGCCTGTAATGCTCTGGAAACTCTCTTAATTCATCGCGACTTGCTGAGAACGCCATTGTTTGATCAGATCATAGACATGTTGAGAGTAGAACAGGTTAGTCTGTCATATGTGGGTTTTGTCTGGTTTTTTGCTAAAACTTTAGAAGCATTTGGGCTGGCTGGTGTAGCCATGTTTACGTGGCGTAACGTTTCAGTTACCCATATGTGTCTTTGTACATGTCAATGAACTTTGCTTCTCCACACAGCGTCAAGTGTTGCTGTAGAAATTATCTGAAAGCAGCTTATTTGTGACAGCTGCAGGCTGTTCCTGGGATACCTTTGCTATATACTTCCTTATATATAGCAAAAATAATCTTCTGCCATAAAAGCATATACACAGCCCTTTCTCTACCCTTTCAAATTCGGCCAGATGCAAAGCCTCATCTTCCTGAATTTATTCATATAGCTTCTTGCGCAAGTGAATTCCCTTCCTGTTTTTATCCTTTCTGAATTTGCTTCATACATGTGTTTTTTAAAATTTTCCTCTTGCATGCCCTTTCTTCCCACCAATTTTCCTTCCTGGTATGTGAAAGGATATCAAAAGGCTAGCATATTAATTAGTTGTTCAGACAAAAGCAATGTTTTTTCAGTAAAGGTAGCAGAGATGCATCAAGAAGAAGTATGGATATATCCATGAAGTAGTATGGATTGCACATAAATCAAGGGTTTTCACACAGCACTGTGCATTTGACAAATAGAGCGCACAGGCAGTGATTAATGCAGGATAGAGAGGTCATAGATTTTGATGATGTTAAAAGGATTATAGTAAAAGAAGCTGATAAGTAGTCAAGGAGCAAGTTCTCAATGTTTGGGGCTTTTTAAGGTCTTGTTTAGTTGTTTATTGGGAAGGGTAGAGTGCAGGGTAGATGTTTTTATTTTGGATGGGAGGAATATGAGTACTAGTGCATTTCCACCTTCTACAGTCCCCCAAAACACCCACAAGATAGAGCTACTTGCTGTCTGTCACAAAGAAATCAATGCCTAGCCAGTCTCTTGAGCAATGCCTACCTTCTTCAAAACCCCCCTCCCCTCCATCTGTATTGCTGCACATGACATTATATGGCATGGAACACCAGTTTGGTCAGTTCTGGTCAGCTGTTGGCTGTGTCACCTCCCAGCTTCCTGCATGCTCCCAATCTTCTTGCTAGGGGCACAGAGATGGAGCAGGGGGGAAGAGAGAACCGTGATGCTGTGCAAGCTCTATTCAACAACAGCCAAAACATGGGTGTGTTTTTAACATTGTTTTTGTCAGAAGTCCAAAACACAGCACCACAGGGTCGGCTGTCCATCCCATATTGAGTATAAGAAGCTACACTTTCACCTGAAAGGCTCTGGTATGGTCAGTAGCCACAAACAAAACGTTTCTGGTGTTGCAGGTGAAGATTCATGCTGGACCAAAGTTTGCATCTTACTTGACATTCAGTCCTTCAGAAGTGAAATCTCTGCGCACAGAATATGGGGACCTGGAGTGCTGCATTGAGGTGGTGGACAGCGTTAAAGAGGCTGTTGAACATATCCACAAGTATGGAAGTTCCCATACGGATGTTATTATCACAGAGAATGGTTAGTGACCAGGCTCCTTCTTTAAGCTGCTGTTTTGGTTTGACTGCTAATTCCTGGTGTTAGTGCAACTAACTACATTGTAGTAGTTTGTCTCTTGGGTCTGTGCCAGTTCAAAACCTTACTTAGAGCTGTGCCAAGGCAAAAGTTGACTCTCCAACCAAACCAAGCCCAGAACTTCTGAGAATCAGCTGCACTTAAGGTCATGTTGATCTGCAGCTGGCCAGTGTGAGTCAAGTAGACTTCTGTTTCTGTACCTCTTGCTGAGCTTAAGTGCCTGTCACTAGATGCATTTGATACCATAACCACTGTCACAGGACCTGGTGAACTAGTGATTTATACTGGAAAGAGAGTTGCTCTTGAATGTCTGTCTTGTTGCTAAGGGCTACTGGCCTCTAAGTTCACATTTTGCATGTGGCATTTCTGCATTGTAGTTGTCAAATATTACCTGCAATAGCACTTGAGTTTAGGATTTCTCAGTATTTGGAACAATTCCGTGTTTGAGACTAGCAGAGAGCTGACCATAGCTTAACTGTCTTAGTTTGAATGACAAATGCTATTTGGGGCAGCCATTCTTTCTCCTCGGTCATGCAACTAAGTCTCCCTGACTAAACTGAAGGGAGTTAGAATTGGTTTTTGCTTTCTTCTAATCTTTGCGAGCTTCTTCTAAGATTTCAGTTGTGTCTACTTGATAAGCATACTGTGAAGAAGGTAAAAATGAGTGTGCCTTAGCCCAGGCTAAGTACTGTCTGATAAGGTTGCATGTTAAAAGTTGTATTGTTACATATGTTACTGTTTTATGCTGTGTTTATGGGAGTAGATAATGGATTTTATTTTTGTCTCTGCCTCTTTCCCAGAGAAAACAGCAGAGTTCTTCCTTCAGCATGTGGACAGCGCTTGTGTTTTCTGGAATGCCAGTACCCGATTCTCTGATGGCTACAGGTTTGGACTTGGTAAGAGGGAAGATATTGCAGGGTTGTGGCTGCAGAATTTTCTGGTGTGTGAATAGTGTGACAGGATGAGCCCTGAAAGATAGAATTAGTCTCTTATCTTACTGTCTGTCTAATAAAAGGTTTTCAGGAATGGTACTGTACAAAAAGTTGAAGCCTAGAAATTTCATTCACATAAAGATGTTTTGGATTCTTTGAAGCTCTATTCAATTGCAATAAAGTATGCTGCATGCATATAGTGATAGAACAATGAAATACAGGATGTGAAACTGCTGAACAGCTTTCCTTTTGTTTCTGTTTCTAATGATGCTGTAAAGAATGCAATGCTTCAGTCCCGCTGGGCAGGTTGAGATCCTGTCCAGTGTGCCAGTTCTGCAGTGTTAAGGAATGAAGGGCAGGAACCAAACTGAGTATCAACTGATTAAATAAACAGGTGCACCTACTGTGAATTGCAGCAGAGAAGGGAAACATTCCTTGATGAGGTGGAAAATCAGAAGTCTCCACTACACACTGTTACTGTGTCAGCTGGAACAGCTGACAAAAAATTGCAGTTAAGGTCTTCCAATATCTCCTCAATGTGATAAAAAAGGACATTAAGATCATAATCTTTACTAGTTTAGCTTTTTTTCTTTTTTTAAGGATTATGCCTTTAGATCAGTTTAAGAGCAATGTAAGAGATACCTCTCTCTCTCTCTTTTGTATCTTTCCTTCTGAAAGTTACTGTAGCAGCCAGAAGTATAAACATTACAATTTATAATGTAATAGTTGATCTCTTCAAGCTTCTCTATCAGGTAAATGGAACTGGTATTTGGAGAGGAGCAGAGAATGGCAGGTCCCTGAAAGGCAGGCAACTTTTTTACTTAGAGGTGCAAAAACATCTAGTATGAAGTAAACATCATCAGATGATTAACTACCTTATCTTGGGTGTTTCCTACAGGTGCTGAAGTGGGAATTAGTACTTCGCGAATTCATGCACGTGGACCAGTGGGAATTGAAGGACTCTTAACTACGAAGTGGTTGCTGAGGGGGGACAATCATGTTGTTTCTGACTTTTCAGAGCATGGAAGCATGAAGTATCTTCATGAAAGCCTCCCTCTTCCTCAGAGAAATGCCAGCTAAAAATGCTGGGGAGAAAACCCAGGGGTATAATTATTTCCTGAAGATGTTCAGGCTTCAGGATAATCTCTGGTGAAGGAGTTTGTTTTTCAGAATCTTCAATCTTCAGAAACATTGTCCTTGGTCATTTTGCAGTACAGTGACTACAAAATGATCCCATCAATGAGAATCCCTTCCCCCGCCCCCCTTCGGTTTCCTTAGACAGTATCTGCAAACTGACCTCATTTCTCCCAAAGAAAGATTTTTTCAAATCATACATAAGGAAGGATTTCAGTATCGACTACATTCCTTTTTTATCCCAGTGCTCCCTGTAGCAAATATGGTGGTGGAGCTTAATTTTTTTTTCCTAAGTTTTGTTTTATTCAAGTATCTGTTCTGGAGAGCACACTCAGTAGTTCTAGTTTTGAGGGTTTTTTCTTCAGTCTTAGGATCATGGCATCTCTTGAGAGCCAGAAAGCTTTATGCTTAATTTCTTTGTATTTGATCAGTCTGGAGATAGGGGACAGATGTCCAAATGTATAGTAAGCTTTTGACCAAAAAACCTTTTATATCTGATTCTTTGTATTGTTGACTATTGTAGATAAATAGCATAATTGTCTGCTACATTAATTTTGTTACTTATTTGTATCAAAAGTTTATTTTTCTTCAGTTTTATATAAAACTTACTTCAACAGCAGTTCAATGATGATTTGTCCGGAATGAAGCTCTCCACCTGCACAAACGAACGCTTCTTGTGGTGCACTGCAGCCCTGCTGCACGACTGGCGGCCAGAGCTCTCCGCCTGCTGCAGGACGTCCCACTCTCAGTTCGGTGCCACCAGGGGCATCCCGGTGTGCTACCGCCCCATCAGGGTACCGTTGCCTTTCCTGCCCGCTCCTCTCCACTGCTGTCCTGGCATGGGTGGCGGATGTGCTGTGCTTGGGATCCAGTGCTGCTGCACCCTTTCTTTGGTCACAGGGGCATCAGGACGGGCGTGGGGTGCGTCTCCCCTCTGAGCAGATGCTGAGGGCCAGAGGATGTGGGTGAGGCGAGCGGGATGCCTCGGTAGGTGTGGCTCACTCCTGCTCACTGAAGGGGAGCTCAGATCAGCACCTGGGGATTGCAGTGCAGAGGCTATATAAGAGGGGCTTTGCCTGGTTGTGAGGGCCATGGTGCTGTTGTGACCACGGGCAGTGCGTGTGCTCAGCCCCCGGTGCACGGACATCCAGCAGCGGGCATGTCCCAGAGCAGGGCACTGGTACTGAGGCTCCCCTGCCTGGGCTTGCTGGTGAGTAGCAAGGAAGATGGCTTCAGAACCCTGTTCCTCCAAAGTGAAGGTGAAGGAAGGATGCTAAGGGGGGAGGAGACAAAGTTGGGAATTGCAAGTCAGTGTAGGGTTTAAAGTCACTGTCAGGAGCAGTTCCCTTTGAGCAGGTCATAGGAGCATGTTAGTTCTCAGCATGATGTAAGGACTGTGCCTAGGAAGGCAGTTTCAGCATGTGTCTGTGTTGTGTAAACTCTTTTAGTCTGTCTTCTGCATTGTACACTACCTTCCTTGGGTCTTGATGTCACCATAGCTCTTAGTGATCACTAGGCACCTTGGTAGCCCTTTCACAAGTCACAAGTGCATTGCCACATCAGCATAGTGCCTGTCAAGCATTTCTTGTCTTGCAATTCCAGCTTAAGGTGTGGATCTGTCTGGTGTCCATCATATTGCAGATGTTTCCGAGCAGTCATCTCTCACTGGTGAGTGGTGAGCCAGGTGGCATCTTCAGTTCCGCTTCTGTGAGTTCTCTTTTGTCAGAGTGGTTTCTGGGGATTGCATTCCCATGTCCATAACAGCCTTTTGTCTTAAAGCTTGGCTTCTGGCTCATCCATCATTCTGCTTTTGATGGCTCTCATCCACAATTCCTGATGGCTGCAGCAGTCACCACTTTCCAGGGCTGCTATAGAGCACCTGCACTGCCATGGCACTGTTGGACCTCTCTGCAGGTGGGTGCCATAGTCCCTGTGGAAGCCATTGTCACTCATGCGCTTATCGCATCTCAGAGTCACAGTGCTTGTGGTGTTGGGTGTCCGTGTCACACTTGAAGCTGCCCTGCCCAGGGGTGTAGCAATACTAAAGACAAGGTAGCACAGCCTCAGAGTGGTGTGGTAGTACATTGATCTGTCTAAATACTTTTGGCAAAGACCATACAGTTCAACTCTGGTCTGTAGTCAGCTGGCATAGTTATCTTCATTGTCTTTTGAGGGTGCCAGGCTCTGGCCTTCAGGGAGCAGTAGTTGGTGTGGCAGTGGAGTGGGCTGGGTCCTGAATGTGCCTTGGCTTTTACAGGTGAGGCTCAATATCTGGGTTGTTTTAGCTGTGTTAGTGTAGAGTAAGCTAGAAATGGAAAAGTCAATATTTGATAGACCTTTACTTGTCCTGAATTTAAAAACAAAATGTAAATTTGCTCAGGCATTTCTAATGAATTTTTAAAGCCTACAGGCTTTTGGATAAGGTAAAAACTCTACTCCTTTTAACTGCCCACTTGCCTGATGAATTCTTTGGTCAAAGCCTGAAATTTTATTTTTCAAGGTTTGGAAAAAAGTTACAAAAGAAAGCCTTACAAAAAAGGCTGTGTGTTGAGTGTGAGAGAAGGAGAGTAGTGATCACGTTTTGTTTAACTGTAAAGGTTAACAAAAACTTTTGAAGTTGTTTGTTTGTTTCTTCCTTATGGTTTCCTTTGCAAGTGCACTTCTTTTCATCCAGGAAAACACTGTTTAGTAGATAGAAACTTACTCTTTTTCCATGGTCTGTAGACAAAATGGAATTGTCTTCAGAGTTTCTAGTCTCTTACAGACTGAGACAGCCTGGGAATTAATTTGTGGGTGATATTGCATAGCAGTGTAGAACACTTCACTCAAGATTGAAATCCTGTTAATATGATTGGAGTTCTCTGATGAAAGTTTGGTCAGTGTAATTTCCTAAGTCGGTTGTGGTTTCTAAAGATCTTGTAAGATTATAGGTTAAAAATGTGTGAGTATATGGAGTGTTTTATAATGCAGGTGTATTTAATGCCAGAGACAAAATTGTGCCTAGTCAAAATATGAATTGAAACATTTTAGTGGTGTATGTTACATGATGCTTATACAAAGCAGTGTTAATATTCTAAAACATTCTTACAAGTGCGTGTTTAAGACAACTACAGAGGTAAACAAGCATTGAGGTTACTTTGGGGATCTTTTTGTATGCAAACTCCTGAGCAGGAAGAAAACATTGCTGAAGTTCCTGCTAAAACAGTCTGAATGGTGAAGAATTAATGCAGGGTAAATTATGTTTAAATGCTGTACTCCTGCTTTGAAGAGCAGAGCAAGCGCATTCCTTGCGTTCTTGTGGCCCTTGCGTATTTGTAATGAAACCCGTTGGAGGGCCAGCAGATCTGTGTACTGCTGTATCATTCATAGCTGCAGCTCGACAACTTTTACCAGCAGGCCCCACCTCGGAGTATGGGGGGTCGGCCCTAGGTGGGCGCCCTCACAGCCGGCTCCGGGTGCCGCCATTGTCGGCGGTGGGCGCGGGCCCGCGTGGGCCCGGGCGGTGCTGAGGCGTTGCACCATGGCGGGCGCGGGGGAGCGGGCGGCCACCTCGGCCACCTCGCAGTCTTACACGGGCCGCAGCTCTTCCACGCCGGGCGTGGGCGGGCGAGAGGAGCAGACGCCGCGCTACACCCTGGGGCTTCTGCAGACGCCGCACAGTTCGGAGAGCACCGGGGCGTCCTCCAGCGGCGGGGCACGGCCGGGCGGCTCCAGCGGCGAAGGCCTCGCAGCCGGCCGGACCGCCGGGAGCAGCGCGGTGAAGCCGGCGGTTTCCGAAAGGGGAGGTACACTGTCTGCCCGGGCCTTTATCTGTTTCTTTATCCTCCTTCTCTCTTTCCTCGGGTCGGGTTCCTATTAAAAGTGGTCCTTACTGAGATGGGACAGCAGCAACTAACTGTCTTAACGACCTTTTTCATTTAGCCGGCCAGAACAATCAAAATCGTTCCTTGCATTTCTCTGAAGAAATCTCTCTGATTTTCTTTACATAGTAGTTGCTGAGTTTTCTGGCAGGATCAATAAACGTGTTTGAATTACTGCACAGTGTTTGCTTTTGGTTTTGTTTTTATTTTTTTGCCTGGCCTTTGGAATAGTTTTAGGTGCCTGTCGGTCTCGATGTGTGGTAAGAATGTTGTGCACCTGTAATGCAATACTGCTATTCGCCATCCTTTACAAAATTCTACTATCAAAGTCTGTGTCTTGGCAGACAGCCAAAAAAAAAGTTACAATTATGATATTTTTAGACGAAAAGAAACTATGAAAAGAGTTGGAAATTATTTTAACGCTGCAGTGAATTCTGATGTACGTATGTATAAATGATGTATTAATTGGAAATTAGGTAAAATGGGTTTTTTGGTAATATATATTATTACTGAGGAATCCTAAAAAGAACCCAGATAGAATGCTAATTCGAATGGGGCATGACTTAAATGTTGGGTTTTAGAAATAGAGGTGTAGGATTTGGTTCATCTGGTCTTTAAAATTACTGTTTTCCTCCTGTTACGCCAGATTCGGTACCTTCTACAGGAAGTCTCTTCTGCCAAAATTCTGACTGAACTTAGACCAAAATCTAAGTGAACGCTATTTTTAAAAATTTATCAGTATGCATTCCAATGCTTATGTCTCCACTCTTCAAGAAGTCCCCAACCAAAGAGTCTGAGCTAATATTTTTATCGCTTGTCACAGTTTTGAGATTAAAAAAACTCCCAACCAACCAAACACAAAGAAAATCCCACCTCACCCTCCAAAAAACCCAAACTCCAGAATCCCAGTACCGTAGATATTTTTGTACCAGTGAACTTCGATAGAGTCATGCAGTTAATTGATAATCTAAAAACAATACTTAAGTATTTTGTGTTGTGTGTCAGTTTTTAATGTAATATAAGAAACAAATATTTATGTTTGCATGTTTTATAACACTTGCAGTTTTTTAAGTGGATCTGCTCTTCATGTTTCCTCTTTTCTTTAATCTTAAAAAGCAGTTATCTAAACTAGGTTAATGGTGTCTTCGGTCATCTGGGGAGAATAAAAAAATGAGTAAATTACTTAAATAATTTATCGGAACTTAAAAGTGTTCTGAGACAAAGACATTTTGCAGGACTTAAAAACATTGGTAGATCTTAACTACATTATGTTTGTCTGCTGTTAACAAATACATCCCAGATTACTGTACGATTCCTGAGAGTTGATCCCCATCAATTCAAAGGGTTATCATTCCCAAATGGTTCTTCATTTTATTGTCCTGTATTTTAAAAGGAATGCTGAGCTTTTAAAAAAGAGATTTCATAAACACTTGTGCAGTTTTAGGTAATGATTTTTCAAATGGTGGGCAAATGTGAGACAAAGTTGATTTATAGCATTCTTTTATAAATCTAGAATTCACTAGAATATGAAATGATACTTAGTAAAGTGACTTCTGTTGTATTATTTCAGTTCAACAATGTAAATCATTGGGTTTTTATTGGCACTGCAGGTAATCTCTTTGTAGAAAATAATCATATTAATGCAAGCTTTTTTTCAAAGCAGGCTGACTTTTATGTCATTTAATAATCTGGAGAGCTTTCATAGAATGACATTTTTTGATATCTCTCCTAATAAAAAAATGAAGATTTGTAAGCTGTTTTTTGTATATTGCTTTCTGGATAAAAGTTTGTTGTGGCTGTTTTCATAATTTACTTATTTCTCTCTCCCCTCAGAATCATATTTTGGGGACAAAAGTTCCTGTGTAGAAAATGCTAACACATTGAATCTCACGAGTTCTTCTTCTGTGCGAGGTCTGAATAGCACATGTATAGGGAAAACACCTCTCTCTTCTGGTAGATCTGGTTGCAGAAGCCATACCCCTCTTATGGGATATTCGGGTAAGATTAACAGCTCTCAGAGGAAATAGTCCAACTGAGTTTATTTCTGAGTTTATTTTATTAAACACTTTAATTTTTAATGTGATATGTTAAGATATTAAAATAAACTCAAAACACAATGTGTTTTGTACCGCAGAGAATGCTGCCAAGGAACAATACACCAACAAGAAAATACTACTTTACATACTGAGAAGATGTTTTAGTATTCCAGGCTCTTGCTACTTACTTTGCATTCATGTATGAATTATCAGTGTAGTTAGAATTCAGACCTTTTTCAAATTGTCCAAAATAAAATTATATTTGTGGACATATGTGGACATGTAGTGTGGTCACTAAAGAGCCCAAATTCATGCACATCTCTAATCAGGGTTTATTTTTAGGCTTGTAATGCATTGGACATAATATATAGCATAATGCACAAGTTTCTTGATGCAAGTTTTATGTATTTTATGTTGGCATGTTCGGAGGTATAGAACACTAGTTCTTCAGAACACTTAGACATTAGCTGATGGTACATTTTGCAGTGCTTTGTATGAGCAAAATGGTGTTCCAGGGTAATGATGCCTAGTGCCATGTTATATGTATCATATATGCTCTGGTAATGCAGAAGTAGTGGGATTTAAAGTTAGTTCTTTCACAGTCTAATTATTATCAGTTCAGACTTTAGTGTTCTTAAAGACAGAACTGGTAATGATTCTTTTATGTATCTGTATATTTGTTTATCCTTGCTCTATCGTTTGTGATGCTCCTTGATCAATCTTTCATTGATCTGTTTTGAATGTAACTGAATATATACGTTATGATGTTTTACAGCTACATCTTCATCTGCAGTTTCTTCTCATACTGTTGCATCAGTTATTGTAGCTGTAGTAGAAGGAAGAGGACTTGCCAGAGGTGAAGTAGGAATGGCCAGTATAGATTTAAAAAATCCTGAGATAATATTATCACAATTTGCAGACAATACAACTTATGCCAAGGTATTTTATGGGCTAATTATTGTGACTTACTTTCTTGAAAAAAGCTTATAACTAATGGGAAATTAAATTTCTATTTTGTGAAAGAGATTTCTCAAAAGTGGAAGTAACAATTTCTAGAAAATGCAGTGTTGAAAAGACTGCTATTTTCCATACTGTGCCTCAGATATTAAAAAAGAATGTTTTTCAAAAGAAAAATAGCCTTTCTGCAACAGAGATTGTCTGTGGGACTGAGATGCCTCATTTTGAAGAGCACTGGGCAGTATATGGTAGTAGAACTTCCAAGTATTCTTCATCAGGCAAAAGAACTCTGAGAACAGAACTGCATAAATGCGCGCACGTGTGTGTGTATGTGTGTGTGTGTGTGTGTGTGTGAGATAATTATAGTTCTGGCATTGGTTACATAAATATTCCGCCTCAGTTTGCAATGAAATACCCTCAATTTACAGGCAGCACTGCATATTTCACATCAATTTGATGAGCAATCTCTGGTTTATGCAGCAACAGCATTAGTGGAACATGTTATTTCATGGTTTTGTTGTAGTTAAGCATGCTAGAAAACAATGTGACTTGTAGCATCTTTACAATATTCAAAGAAACAAAAGCTCTATTAGGACAGTAAGTAGCTCTGACTCAGGATATAAACAAACATCAAATCTGTTTACTAAAACAGATGTTGTAATATGTCCTTGTACAATGTATATTGTACAACGTTGTACATTACAGTTCTTGTATAATGTACAATGTTGCATAATGAGTTTCTTTGTTTTGCTTTGTTTTTAAGCATTAGTACTTTTAGAGCCTGTTCTTGTCTTAACACACTACATATTGAACATCCTTTATAACTACCTCTCAGGCCATGGTTAGATTGTTCATTGTTTTCCCACCTTACCATTATAAAAGCTGACAGTTTTATTTGTACACATATGTTCCTAATTTTCCATTTAGATTACTGAGTTCTCTGTTGTGCTCATACCTGATACTGCATTCACCATCCCATCAAAAAAAGAGAGACGCTTGTGTACAACTACTTTTCCCCTAAGGTCTGATTTCTTGCCTTAAATCTTTCACACCTTTAACAATGTGTGAAAAAATTCATGTCACCAGAGGTTTCTGTCCACGGAGGAGACAGGAGTCCTGTACCTTTCATTTTTGAACAAAGTGAGAGGCCATGGGGCATTTCCCCATGGGGTCTCTCAAATTGTTGGAGGACTGCAGCCTCCTTTTTATTCTAATCTTCCCAGCTGCAGAACCTTTGCCCATTCCCTATTGGCTGAGGTACTTGGGAGGTACAGACTTCCTGATCTGCCTGCTAAATGTGCCCCTTAATATGCTCCCCCATGTATAGCATATGATACATGACCATTAAAATGAACTTTAAGTCCACTCTGGGTGGGGAAGTGAAATATTCATAAACCTGTTAAGTCTTTGTTCTTCTCAAAGTTCAGGAGTTGACTATGACCTTGGCTAAGCAGCAGTCCATGTCAATTAGTAACCTTTTTGGAAATTGATGGTTTGTCCTGTTACTTCTTTATGTACAAGTCTCTGGCCCTATCTGCAAGCAGATTCACACAATCTGTTTGTAAGGACACATTCATCTTATTCCTTTCAACAATTCTGTCTGATCTGTTGATTGGCTGTTTTCTTACACTCTCAGAATCCATGCTTTGCCTAGTGATTGGTATCCAGCCTGCTCTATTTTCTATTCTTTTGCATACTTTTGGTTTTGAATGTTCTGCAAATACAGTCAGGAGAGTTTTCTTGTATTCTTTAAATGCTTCAAGATCTGCTGAACTGTGATGCTACTGGAAAAAACCTTCCTAGTGCTTAGATATGAGGGGCAGCGACAGCCCTCCCATCCCAAATGCCCTTAGATGACTTTTTTTGTGTATTTTTTATGCTTGTTTACTTTTTTGTTGGGACATCATCTGTCCCTTCTTGCACATCTTAACTTCTAAGCAGTTAAAATATAATCTGTTTTTTCATGTTTCTCCCTTGAGAATTTGTGAATACTGGTATAAATGAACATAAATGCATAATGTTTGTCCTTTCTTATACAATAGAAGAGCATATAGTCTACTAGGGTTAGTAGCATATAGTCTACTACACCTACAGGGGGTGTGCATAACGTAAAGCTGGTAAAATATGCACATATTTGGCCATGTTAATACTGAGACAAATGTTACTAGAGGAGGTTAAAACAAAATAAAAAACTAGTCTCAATCAAAAGATTGATAGTATTCAGACATGTTGGATTTCTTCATCATACAGAGCACCATTAATCTCCTAGCTGCAAGACCAGAAAGCTGCCATCTGTTAAAATAAGTCCTCCTCCCCCATCATAGCCATGGAATATAGTTTTGAATATTTATCTCTTGCTTCAACAGCATGATTCTGTGTTCAGATAACAGGGGATAAGCTCTAAATTTTGTTCTTTTGTTTTTAATTTAGTTTTGTATATTTTTAGATACATATCAATTTGACTCATTAGTGCAGCAGTAAGCAGAAAATTTGAAAGTTGAACTGATTCTAAAATACAAGGGTTCAGTATTTTTTACTGCTGTTCATTATCATGTAAAATATTGTAGAATATATAATTTTAATTGAATTATTTTGGGGGTTTTTGTTCAGGTTATTACTAAACTCAAGATTTTAACACCGCTAGAAATAATAATGTCAAACACTGCTTGTGATGCAGGAAATACAACAAAATTGTTCAATCTGATAGCAGAACATTTCAAGGTAAGATGTAAAATTTCATTCAACGTTTTAGAGTTCTTGTTGATCACTTTTATATGATGGTTGATTTGAGAGTTTTGTGCAACTTTTAAATAAGCGCAGACAGGTTTTGTTTTGTATGATTTTCAGGTCTAATTTTAGAATGATAGTGAGTAAACTAAATGGAGCTCCCATGCTGCCACTTCTAATACAGTTACAGAGATAGGTATACTGCTGAGGAAAGGTGAAAGTTTCGAATTTGTGGCATTGGGTAATTTGAGTGATACCAAACCTAGGAAAGATACAGAAATTTAAAAATTAGCATTCTCCTTTGTTCCTCCCTTGTTCTCTCAACCTGATAAATCAATGGGACTTATGTATCGTAGAACAGGAAAAAGAGCACTGTCAGGGTAAAAGAGGATGAGATGAACTAGCATAAGTAATTCATGAGTATTAAAGCCTCAGAATCTTTAAAAAAAAGTGTTAATTACTACCTGAATTACTTCATGCCTGAAGAGCTGATGGTTTCTTCATGAGTGTTCTTCTACTTCCTGACTTCTCAAATAAATCACTTGTGCATCAAACACCTTCAGTTACATTGACCTACTTGTGCTAGTAAGCTAGAATAAATGCTTCTATGAAGACAGATTGTAGAATCAGTTGCTAGATTTCTTGGAAACGTATCACTAGAAAAATACAGAAGTCTCTCTGATGTAACTTTTAAAACTGTTTGCTTTCATCCCCATCTTCACAGAATGTGACTTTTACAACTGTCCAGAGAAAATACTTCAATGAAACAAAGGGTTTGGAGTACATAGAACAATTGTGTGCATCTGAGTTTAGCACCATTTTCATGGAAGTCCAATCAAAGTATGTTTAAATAAGGAAAAGCATACTGTGTCCAGATGAGTTTTTAACAAAATCATTTTATGTACTCATTACGTATGTCTGTCATGTTGCAAAAGTTAGGAAGTCATAACAGAGCAGTCTTTTTATTTTGCCCTCCAGGGTTTCTGATATATCTAGAAATGTAAATAGAAAGGCTGTTACATAATGGGATGGTTTTTTGAGTTTTCACAGCTTTCCACTTTGTAATTTTCATCCTTTCTTTAAAGATACCTTTCAAGAGCTATCATTTTCTATGTATCAAGAATTTTAGGTGTTGATACTTGGTTACCAGGGTCTTCAAGTCACATGCGTCTGTTGAAATATGTATGTTCGCTATATCAGTAATATAGTGTAGGTTATCAAGTATACAGAGATTCAAACGTTCATGAATATTTGATTTGTATGAATATATGTTTACTAGACATGGGTTCATGCATATTTGAAATATACTGCTTTTTCAGTGCTATCAATCACAGTAGTTGCCAAGCCACAGTAGTATGAATGTTATTTCTGCAGTGCACTACTTTTCTGGTATTTCAATAGCAGTATTCAACATTCATAAAAGATTGTTTCTTTCCAAGGTATTACTGTCTTGCAGCTGCTGCAGCTTTGCTAAAATATGTTGAATTTATTCAAAACGCCGTTTATGCTCCTAAATCACTAAAGGTGCGTTTCCAGGGGAGTGAGAAAACTGCTATGATAGATTCATCATCAGCACAAAATCTTGAACTAGTGATTAATAACAGAGATTCTCGGTAAGAATAGTTTTTCCGAGTTATGTTTTTATAAAGATGGATTCGCTAAGTTTCCTTGACATTTGTGTCAAAGAGCTGACCATTATATTTATTTCTATATGAGAGAACTTGCATACCAGTCAGAGCTTCTAAAAAAAATATTTTGACAGAGAAATATATTACAGTTCAGCACAAAATTTCCAGCACGGGAAATCCTAAAGTGAATTGTAGAAAGAGATGATGCATAATCATCTTTACGTTGATGTGTATGTTTTATTCAGTCTTTAAAAGTTTATTTATGTGAAATTTCAAAAAGTATGAAATGAAAGAGGCAATATTTCTGCAAGTTTCTTATGTTGGATTAAAACACCTACATTTTACTCATTTTACATAAGGTACATATGAAAGGTTGTTTTGTTTTCTTTTGGATCTAATAGTGGGAAAGACAGTAATTTCTATTATGATGAGAATGTGCAATGTGGTATTGATTGCATGGTAGTTTTCCACATTGAGATCAATGCTTGGAGCACTTCCTTCATTGGGAGTTAGTTGCCTCGTAGGCAGAAGAAGCTTCAAGGCTTACCTTCTCCAGACTGTTACACTTCTGGTTTTAGCAAGAGAAGTACTTGGTACTTGCGTTTTGCTGCCTGTCAGGTTCTGAGATCCACCTGTGTTTAGATGTCCACTTAATGACCCTGATGTAAAAAGAGCTTTCCCCTTGGGGAGATATAATAGACCCACAGAACGCCTTGCAAAGGAAAGTACTTTTGGAGCAATATTTTTCTGAAAAAATACTTCTCTGTTCCTAATTTCACAATAGATGGTTTTGAGAGGAAGGAGGAACTGAGCATCAGTAAAGTGCTCTAAGTTTCTCTGGGGTTTTTTTTAGCATCATTGATGCAGAATTTTTGCTGATCCATTAGCAATTTTGAATCAGCTAAACACAGCTTTTTTTATTACACAGATCTTACCCCCAAAGCCTGGTTAGATACCTTTGTATTATGCATCAGAACGTAAAAGTTAATAGTACAGGCTAACCAGAAATACCTAAGTCAAATTGTGTGCCAGTCTTAATTCTGGAGGGACTTTTCTTTCTTCATTTAACTGTGCAGGGAAATAAGTCCTCAGCTGCCTAAAGATAGGCACTGTGGATCCTCTCCCAAATGTAGAGTTCCGCTTAAGCGTTGTCAAGGATTGCATCGTACAGTAAAGGCACCTTTAATACAACTGAGTTTGAATTTCCCCCCCTTTCTTTTTTTTTTTTTTTTTGTTTAATTCTTTTGATTATTGCTTTGCTTTTTTTATACCATGGTATGTCAGGGTGTTTCTGCTCACTCTGTCTATCTGTCTACCTACCTATGTAACTACATATCTATCTTCATGATACTTGTTTTGTGTTCTTGTATCTTCTTATTCAAGTTCTGGTTTAAATCAATGTGTTGTTATGGCCCTGGTATTTCACAGGTCTTCTTCCAGCCAATAGCATAGAAGATTTCAGGTTTTTAAAACTGTTTAACTGTGTAGAAGGTGTAAATATTATAGATGGCTTATTCTACATAGATGCAATCACCCTTAAGTGTGAGACCTTGGGATATGTAAAAGCCATGAAGATGAAACTAATACTTACAAATTACAGGCATGTTATTTAGCTCCTGTATTGACTGAAATATGTTCTTTAAAAGAATAAAACCAAAAATTATTTCTCTTTTTGACTTCTAAGTATTTTAAATTATTATTAAAATATATAGAGATGTATTTCAAGTAAATTGTTCTGATTAGTATTTGATCTCTGATTATAACTTGATAATTTGCCTCCTTGTGTAAGGTTGATGTGTTCATTTTTAATTAGCTTAATTTAGAGAGAAAATGCAAACTTTACCACTGCAGTAGCAATGGAATATTACTGTGTACAAATCTACATAGTACTACTCGGTACAAACGTGTTTCTACACTTATATAATTGCGGGCTAGTATTATATTAAATTACATTGAATTACCTAGCTTCCTAAACTGCTGTAGGTCATATAATATACGTGGCAAACAGGGAGATGATGAGCATGCCAAAGCATGCCTCAGATTTGTAGGATACTCTTGCGTGTAAATGTCTCCTGACACTTGCCATCTCTTTTTTTGGTGCATGTATTCTTCATATCTATTTTATTTTCAAAGGAATGGTCACACACTTCTTGGTGTTCTAAATTATACTAAAACTCCTGGTGGAAGTCGAAGACTTAGATCCAATATCCTGGAACCTCTAGTTGATGCTGAAACAATTAACATGAGACTGGACTGTGTTCAGGAGTTACTCCAGGATGAGGAGCTCTTTTTTGGTCTTCAAGCAGGTAGTAGTTTATTTTGGAACACCTAATACTATATGTTCTTTTTAAACAATTTTTCTAATATAGGTGTTGCTGTTTTGGTTAAAATTTTGGGTTTCCCAGCCAGTGCACCATTTAAATATAGTCTTTCATCTATTCTTCAGGAATCTCTTGTTCTCTATGGAATTCTCCCACTGACAATATAAAAAAAGTTCTCTTGTGGGGCAGAACTCTCACAGAAACAGCCGCCTGGGGAAAACCTGCTTCCATGTGGTCTCTTCCCATTAGCACTTTCCCAAGCTGCTTATGGGTCATAGAATTCAGGTGTTTGGGGTGTCACTTTTTAAAGATAAGCAGCTTCAAGGCAAAGGATATCTCATCTCAAGGAACAGAAATGTCTTCTCACTTCTTTCACTGGTGCAGGAGCTTCTCATCTCTTTCTCTCTGTTCAGGCATCTCATGGGATCGTACAGTCCATCACAAACACCTTTGCTCAAAAATCCACAAATCATCTTCCTGAATGCATATTTTTCCATGATTTAAAAGACAATCTACCAATAGAGTTCATTTCCATAGCTCAAACAAGAAAGTCCAGCCAACCCTAACCCTAACCCTTCATCCTTCCTCTAATTAATTCTTTTCTCACTCTCTTCATCTGACTGTTATGCTAAGTCTTCTCTATGCACCATGAATTTTTCTGTTCTCATTCTGGGAAGAGCCAGTGCTTTGGAAGTGCCATCTCCTGGCAGGAAAGAGTTAAAACTTGCCCAGACTTGCCGTGGTCATGTGATCTCTGCAGGCGGCAGCTAAGAAAAGCCGCAGGAATGGGGGAAAACTCAGGCGGGTCTCAGAGCAGCCCGGCTGATGAAAGGCTCCTTGCCCCCAGCCCTCGGTCTCATCCAGGGTGGGCCCAGCTTGGAGCGGCTGCGGGCTCCCCTCCCACTGCGGGGCGAAAGGGCCCAGGCCCACGGCCAGGCCTCGGGCTAACTCCCCCCACCACAAGGAGAGCGGCAGGGTGTTTTCCAGCTGCTAAAAACCGATCCGGCCCGGGATGCGGGGCACATCATCCCCTCTCCCGGCCTGGGAGTCACCGGGCCAGGCGGGCCTCTCCCATGAAGGCCCGGGCAGGCCGGGCCGTCCCGGGCCCCTCCAAAGGGAGAGAGCCAGGACTGCCTTACCTCCTTTGAGGGCAGAAGGAAAAGAGAGCGATCCCAGGCTTCCTTCTAACTTTTTTAAGGCTGTGTGTGTCCCAGAAGTGTATCTCTGCATGCAGTTGGCTATTCTGGTTGCCAGTTCAAAAGAAATCACCAATTGCACCTCACCATCTGTGCTAAACTAACACAATAGGAAAGTATGTAATGTGACTCAGTGTGTTTGAAAGGTATTTTTTAATGGTTTGTTAGGTAACATAGTGAACATTTAATTTTTTAAAGTAATCTATATTATCATAATGATAGCTTTCTCAAGTATTTTGCTTAGAAAAGTTGAATTTCTCTGATAAAGTGTATAGAAGTCTGGTGAGCCAACAGCATTTTAGAAGAGTTGGAATTTGTCCCTTTACCTCTGTGGCTGGGTATGCATTATGTTTGATGTATACAAGTATATATAATGTATACATGAAAAAGCAGACACATTGCTTAAGTAATACTTGTGTATAAATATTTTTTCCTATTGCTTCCTAAAACATATGGTACAGAGAAAGGTAAAATACAATACTAGAATTAGTCCACCTGAAACTAGATCATATAATCTTTGTCTGTGTCACAAGAGAAATACAATTCAATCTAAGAAAAAAAAGTATTTCCAAATTGACAGATGTCTACCTATACAATAATCACTGCATGCTTAGGTATAGTAAATTGTAAGTATAGTTATGACAAAATACTTCAGATACTAGCTATTTTTAAGCTAGTTTTTACCCTGTAAGTAATTTGTGACAGTAGAATGTAAGGAAAATATTAGCATTAGTATGGCTAAGTAATTCTGTGCTTTCAAAGAAAATACATCTTCTTACAATTTCACTTTAATTTCTGATGTGTATACTTTTTGTTTTACAGTTATCTCAAAATTCCTGGATACAGAACAACTGCTTTCAGTTTTGGTACAGATTCCAAAGCAGGATACAGTATGTTTCAAAATACACCTTGGAAAATCAATTATCTGTCTGTAATCTGCAATATATAAATGTGATGTCTATAATTCATCTTAATTTATGCAAATGTACTCCTGAAAATGTTTGCTCTTTGATCACTCCCCACCTTTATTCTTAATAAGTGTACATTTTATTCAACAGTACTCAGATGAGAGGAATTTTCTTCACATAAATGAAAAAAGTGTTTAGTGACTTAGAGTCCTAGTGACCGTTATGTCTAAAAGCAAGATTATTTTTTCATCCGATCATGCCTCATATATCAGTCTGTGTGTTAACACACGTAATAAAAATACCAAAATTGAATAAATACATGTAGTTCACCAGTGCATCTTGGTTGAGACCAGACCCAAGAGTTAACTACTGTGAGCTTAAGGTTACTGAACCTCAACTTTGTTTCCACTAAGCATATTGACACCATGGTGTTAAAAGTAACATTTGCCTACTGTACTTGAGTTGGATATTTCTGCCACTGCTTTTGATGATTCCTTATGTTTATGCTTGTGTGCCAGCATTTTAGATACTCACAAGTCATTCACCTCTCAGTGTCTTCTCACCTGCTGATTTACCTGCTTAGAGAAAGGATTTGTCTAATTCTAGTTAAAGAAATCAGGTACAGACTGAAACAGGACAGTAATAAATGCAGATAAATCTCTTTAATGATATAATCAAAACCCAGAATGTTTATTGCTCCCAGCTTTACGTGTAGAAATGTGTAACATTATTTCGTGAGTTCATGTGTATGACTAAAACTGTCACACAGGATGCTTTTATGTATGCATAGGACCAGGTACACCAAACATTTTTACTGCAGTCTTTCCACTGTTGAGTGATTCCAGTATAGCAGAGCTTAGTATTCATGCAACAGACAGCCTTATTCAAGTGCTAGCTCAGTTGCTTCTGTCAAATGCTAGATGAGGTAATTCAGTATGTTTCATTCTTACTCTCCATAAAAGTTTTCATTGTAAACCTTCCACCAGTCAGCAGATGAGATGCACATCTGAGAAGCCTACAGTTCCAGTTACTAAATGTATCAGTGGTATGTTCAGCATGAGCATTCTCTCATCCTAAGGAGGCTGTCAGTCACACAGAATCACAGAATCACTAGGTTGGAAGAGACCTTCAAGATCATTCAACCCATGCCCTAACACCTCAACTAAACCATGGCACTGAATGCCACATCCGGTCCTTTTATAAACACATCCAGGGATGGTGACTCCACTACCTCCCCGGGCAGACAATTCCAGTACTTTAAAAAATAGGTTTGGAAAGGTCGACTTCTTTTTAATAACTGCTCTATCTCCATGCAGTTACAAAGTAGCTAGGAAAAAGCATGAGTTTCTGGGAGGGACCAATTGTCTTTTTAAGAAAAAACATTCATATTCATTACATAAATAACATCTGGCATTTCAAGGGGACTCCAAGGGACAAAAGCCTTACACTTCAAAAACTGCTTGATCCAGTCTTGCTGAGATGTGGTACTTGAAAAATTGTGTCAGTGGTGAAATCATTATACTGCCTTTGGGATTTAGTGTATCATGTGCAAAGATTCCCTTTTAACCCTAGTTTAGTTAAAGTTCCTGTAAGAACTAGTTAGTCAAAGATCCATTCTACTACCACTTTTTCTTGTATGGTCACATCAGTTCTTTTGATCTCTGATTCCTTCATGGGACTGAGAGCCCATGTTTATTTGGAGATTAGCATTCTTCTATTCATGCATTTAGTACTGTTTAGTTCTATCTTTTACAGAAAAACCCTTTATATGACTGTAAGATAAGAGATGCCCTTAGTCACAAGAGTAAAGAGATACTATATATGAATTATATATGGATGAGAAAAGATTTCACGTGGGATCATGATCCTATATTCGTGAGCAATCTATGTTTATCTGTGTTATTTCCTTAATGGCCTGTTACTGTTAAGAATATGGGTTCTGCTAGCTCTTAAGTACTTTTCAGAAGTCATACAAATGCCTCCAATACTGGAAAATTTTTTCAACAGGTTAAAACTGCTGAATCAAAAATAACTAATTTGATCTACCTGAAGCATACCTTAGAACTTGTGGAGCCTCTGAAAGTAAGCAGTCTTTGTTGTTTGTTTGGCGTTTTTTTTTTTGGTTTGTGGGGGGTTTTTTTGGGGTTTTTTTGTGGGTTTTTTTTTGTTTTTAATAAAGTACAGACCATTTTGTCCTTATTTTTATGAAGTGCAGTTTATTAAATTTCATAGAATAGCTCAAGTCAGAAGGGATCAATAAAGTAAAAAAAGAATATCATTACAGAACCCAATACTGCCAACATAGTACATTGATTCTTAACACCAATTGGAAATACGCATTTGTGTCTGTACTGTGAAAAGCAGGATTCCTGCCATTACCTGAATAATTGATTATATAACAAACATTTAACTGAAACTCCTGCTCAGATTCTACAGACTATTTGCACAACTGCTGATTAGCCTCACTGAATTTGAAAACTTTTGGTCCTTTAAAAAGGCTGCAAAAAGAAGTAACTGCCATGTCTGTATTTTAATCTTCAACAGGCTGCTTTAAGAAGCTGCAATGCACAGCTGCTAAAGGCTTATTACAATTCTCTTGAAGATACAAGGTATTGATCATAATACTTAGCTACTGTGTTAGAAACTCTCACCTCAAAAGTGCCTGTAAGATAAAAGGTGTTGCTTTGTTGGTTTTGCTTGATAATGGTTATGGGTATAGCTCAATTCTTTTGCTTAAAGCTGATTTTAATCAGAAGATCTAATTTTCAACTAATGAATACAGGGATAAAAGCAAGAGAGCTCACTGTGATAGTGGAGCTGCTGCTGAACTGAACTCCCTTAGAAATAATTCTGAAAAGACAAGAGTAGTGGTCTCCTGGAGTCTCCATAATAATGAAAAAAGCAAGTGTTGTGTATTTAAAAAAATGTATATTTGAGAAATAATTTATATTTCCCAAGGACATGAATAGTGTTTTGAGTCAGACTTTGGTACAGTCAATGGTTCATTCTGAGGTGAAAGTAGAAATGAAATGTAGTGTTTTGTTTTAACAGTAGAAAGTTTAAAAGTAGCTTCACTTATTTGCAATACTGCTGCTAGTAATTTGGGGATGATACTGCAAGTAACAATCATAAAGTATTATGTATCTAATTAGTGGTACAACCGATTTTGCAGATTTGGAGTTATGCTTGAAAAGATTACAACTGTAATTAATGATGATACAAGGTACACAAAAGGATGTCTGAGTATGAGAACCCAGAAGTGCTACGCTGTTAAGCCTAACGTCAGTGAATTCCTTGACATAGCTCGTAGAACATACACAGAAATTGTTGATGACATAGCAGGTATTTCTAAACTAAAATTTGTATTTATTTGGAGTTTAAAGTACATTGCATTTGACATACAGAATCCATGTAATTATAAGAGTTATAACATTCTCATATGTGAAAAATATTTAGTATTGGTATGAATTGATTGTCATTGATAAGCAACTGAGATTCTCCATTTCTGGGTAAAAATTCAGTTTTATTTTAATAAAATTGAATAATTGCATGGTGATTCCTATATTCAAAGCTCTGTTAGTCCATGTCCTCTTAAAGTGCAAAAAAGTAGAAGTAATAAAACAGAATTACTCCACCTAAAACATATAAATCTTTGGTTTGGCTTCATTTAAAATATCTGAGTTCTTTGTTCTTTTATTTTAGGCAGTCTTGATCTGTCTGTGGACTAAGGCATTAAGAGTTGGAAAATACGAACAAAAGGAGTTTTAGCGTGATGTGCATTATTTTGTTTTAGTAACCTTCCTGTTTATCATTCTGTCGAAATAGAAGAAAAAGAAATTCTTCTGAAATCAGGAAACTGATTTCCATTTTAGTATAAATTGTTGATTTCTACCTAAAGGAGCATCCTAGTTTAGTACGTAGTCAGAAACATAAAAGAGCATCAGAAACTTTAGCACCTGTCTCCCTGTTTTTTTCTAATCCCACATTCATACACAGTGAAAGATACAGATGGTACTGGGCTTGTATTTCTGAAACCTTCCATTAACAGTTTCCATCTTTGTACCGGCGGGGCGGGGGGGAATGTATGTGAATGTATATGATTTGGGTTAAATCTTTGTATGTGGTATGTAGGTATGATAGCGCAACTTGCAGAAAAGTACAGCCTGCCAATGAAAACAAGTTTCAGCTCTGCTCGTGGATTTTTTATCCAGATGAATGCTGATTGTTCAACATTACCTAATGGCCAGCTTCCTTCAGAATTCACAAAGGTATCTGTACAAAAGATGTTTCAGCATAATATATTTGTTATATACTTTATTTGCACTATGTAATACATTAATAAAGTACATATTATACAGTAAACAATAATAAAAATAATTTCAGTGAAGATATTTAGAAGTAAATGAAGTTTTAATTGGGATGTTTTTATAACTACCCTATGCTCAGTTATATAATCAAAAGTGTGCAAGTACATGCAATTATGTTTTGTGTAAGAATAAAGCTGTATATCTTGCTAATTGTTATCTAAAGTGGAACTTTCATAAAAATTATATAGTAAAAATTAAACTGGGCATTGTTTTTTCTCTTTTATTTCCCTGTATGGTTCCCAATTTGGTTTTTAGAAGCTGTTTTTCCTTGTGATAATAAGGCAAGCTCTTATTGTTGGCTTCAATTCCTCATAGATCACGAAAATGAAAAACACGTATAGCTTCACTTCAGCAGATTTAATAAAAATGAATGAAAGATGTCAGGAGTCCCTGAGAGAAATATATCACATGACCTACTTGTAAGGCCTGTTAAAACTATTTAATATTTGCTAAGTACGTTTATTTTCTCCAATTATAAGCTAATCACATGGGGTTTTAAAGCTAGCTTTCTGTTAAGTTATGGCTACTTACCGAAATAGTCTAAAGCTATACTGTTCAAGTATACTTCCTGAGACAAAAAAACCTCCATGGATTGTGTATTGTATTACACATGATAGCAAATATATTGGTATTTATTAATAGAAGTGGTCATCCTGTAAAATTTTTACAGGTCAATTATCTGCACAAAATGGCACATTGAATGCATTAGTTTCGCATCAGTAGTGCAGAATTGTTACTTTTAGTCCGTTCCTTATATTTAGAGTAGAACTGTCTATTTCTGTGTCTTGTCCTTGCCGCATGTCATGTTGCTCTCCTCTCTGATTCACTACTTAGTGAGTATAAAGTTACCTGTCAGTTGAATGGAAATTCTTTCTAGCAACCATGTTAGGGTTTTTCTAACATGAAACTCCAAGGGAATTAAAGTCGCATTTCACAAGTTAATAAAACATACTTGATCCCATAGCTGTATTTTTAGTTCGTTCTCTATGTGAAGCTTTCATATGAGTCGTTGGTATTTGAGGTATGTGTCTTGTGTCTGATCAACAGAATGTTAGTTGAGATGATGGCACAAGATCTTAATTTACTTCAAAGAAATTCATTTGCTTGCATCTGGTAGACATGATTGCGATTTATGAGTGACCTTTTATCCTAATGTACGTGGTATGAACATTATAGTTCATTTCTGTACATTGTATAAAGTGACAGGATGTGCTGTGCAACAGCTAAATCAGTGTCTTACTTCAGAATAGTGTGCAAACTACTGAATGAGATCTATGAACACATTCATTGCTTATACAAGCTGTCTGACATTGTGTCTATGCTGGATATGCTGCTTTCATTTGCCCACGCCTGCACTCTTTCCGATTATGGTAAGTTTCTTTTTTGATTCTGTTATGGGCCAGATAAAGACCCTTCTGATAGAGAATAACCAGGCTGTTTTGCCTGGTTCCATTTCTTTTCTGTGTCTCAGTAGTCTTCAGGTGAGTGTCTCTGGTCTGTCTTTGCCAGTTTTATGCCAGTGTTCTTTCTGCTTCCATTCATGGAAATTAAATTCTGCTAGTTAGCTGCTGTAAGCCTTCCCAGTCACTCTTCTCAAAATAGGCAGTTTAAGGATATTCTGTTCAAAAGCATGAAGTGTATGGACATTCTCTGTTTATGCTTTTTTCCGTTCCATTAATGCTGGTAGATAAAGAAGGAGCCATGTGTAATTGGTTCACAAAATAATTATTCTGACAGAAATCCATAGAGATAGTTTCAGCATCCAATTGACCTTTGTAGGCATGGTACATTCCCAAGTAATCGATATGGTAACATATGACAAAAATAGAAGGAATGCTACTTTTTTGTTTACTATGCAAATACAGGGTACATATGTAGAAGTAACAGAAGTCCACAACCCTCGTGCTTTATAAAAATACTTTGGCTCTTTGCGTTTTTATTACTAGAGTCCAGCCCTGCCCACTAGGGAACGAAACCACTGAACATTAATTTAGAAATAAAGCTTTAGTTATGGGTTTCTTTCTGTAGTCTTAAATCATGAAGGATTGCATGGTAATCAGAATCTGTACCTGAAAGTGGCTGGTAATTCTTCCCAAGGGCTCTGCTCGGGAAGAATTAACTTTATTTCAAAACATACTAGTTTAATAATGTAAAGGTTCCCACACTAATTCCTCAGTGTTTTACATCTTTTTTTCTCATTTAGTTCGTCCAGAATTTACCGATACTTTAGCAATCAAGCAGGGATGGCATCCCATTCTCGAAAAGATAGCTATGGAGAAACCTGTGTCTAACAACACATACCTGACAGAGGGCAGCAATTTTGTCATTATTACAGGACCAAATATGAGTGGAAAATCAACATACCTGAAACAAATTGCTCTCTGTCAAATTATGGCACAGATTGGTGAGTAAAAGTGTACAGTATTAATCATCTTCTGCAGCACATTTTCCCCTTAAAATATTTATAAAATTGAATGATTTAGCTTCCAGGGTAACTTATATCGAAATAAAATAACAGGTAATTTGTAGCCCATTTTCTTCTGTCAGCTCTTGTGTTGCTGACAGAGGCAACTGTAAGGTTTTTCATCTGCCATTGGAAACTTACAGAGCCCCATCTATGCATCTTGAAGCCTCCCCGGTCCATCTTCAGAGGAGGACAGTGCATGCCCTAGTTCTTTGGAGCACCATAACCCCATCTAGCACCTTATGCTAAATTGATAGTGAATGTCCTTCAAGTATGCTGGTCAGACACGTGTTAGTCATGCAAAAGAAACACGTGACCCTGAGCATACCTAAATTACATAGAGAAACATGTTTCCAGACAAATACAATGAATAGATAAGTAATCAACGACTTCAAATAAAAGTAGTAACAAATACTGCAAGGTTCTGTTACTAAGATTATAAAAGGAAACCCAAGTATTTGTAAAGTCTGTCTGAGACTCATTCCTATATTCAGGAATTCCTCATGACTTTTTTCTTAAAAGTGAGTCTGGTAGCACAAGTCAAAGACCTAACTATAGAATGAAGGTACTTAGCAGTGGTGAATAAAATGTATCCATCATGCATTTGTGGCTTCAGTTGCCAATAACTGCAAGTTCTTGAGTAATTGCTCCCAAGAACATGAGCACAGACTTAAGCAGACTGTGAAGTTACTGGCGAAAGGTTCCTGTTCTTTCCTGTTTGGTAAAACTACTATGCTTTGAAGTTGGATAAAGGCAACATAATCTTTATTTTGGGAAACTAACATTTCTCGGGATTAGTAAATCGGTGGCGACAGAAATGTAAAACAGTCCTAGAGTTCATTGTTTCTCCTGCATCCCTTTCAACTGACCAACAGCTTCAGGCATATGATTTATTACAAGTTTCACTGATAAGCTTCTTTAATTATCATATCTAGATAATAACTTTTTTCTTGTAAATTAATGGTAGAATGTAATCTTACCAAACTTTATCAAGTAAGGTGCATTCTCTGCTGTGCACAAAAACCAAGTGTAAAAGTAATTTTTTTTCCCAGTGACGTATTCAGGCAAATGTCATAGTGATGAGAGAAACTGGTATGTTACTTGCTTTGTAGGTTCTTATGTGCCAGCGGAGTATTGTTCTTTTCGAATCGCAGAGCAGATTTTTACCAGAATAGGTATGGATGATGATATTGAAACAAATGCATCAACATTCATGAAGGAAATGAAAGAGGTATGAAATATATCTCTCCAGGTCCAAGGCCCATTTTTACTGTTAAGCTTACAGAAATTGTACTAGTATATTTCCACTGAAAGAGTGTACTTTGAAAAACAGTCAAAAATTCAGCTTTCATCTCTTTTGTGATAAACCATAGAAACCCAGACATCCCTTAAATAGAAAGATATTCCAGTGTGAGTAAAAATCAGTCCTTCATTGGATAGTACTTTCAACATTTTTGGGTTTGCTTAGACTTTAAGGTATCATTTGTAGGGCCTGAAGCTTTCTGAATTTCCTCTCACAAACTGATACCATTTTGAGGGTAAGTTCAGTGGCAAAGAGAAAGAGTGCTGTAGTCTTCAGTTAGAATTGACAGCTGTTTAAAAGCTTTGAAAAGGTGAAATTGCTGTATCTCAAGAGAGTTTTTAAAAATTTCTGAATTACGTTCCATCTGAATAAAATTTAAAATTTCTTTTTAAATAAAACACATAGGAATGATAACACTTTGAATATTTTTCTAGGTAACGTACATCATACAAAATGCTAATGATAAATCCCTCATCATTATTGATGAACTTGGCAGAGGTACCAGTGCCGAAGAAGGTATTGGCATTTGTTATGCTGCCTGTGAATATCTGTTGAACTTAAAGGTAATTCTGTTTTGAAAGAAATTTAAGCCTTAGAACTGTTTGGTCATCCTGAAAGTAAATACAGTATTTTCTCATAATTTAATGTCAGTTTTGCAAAGATTTCTTGGCTAAATATGGTATTTTTTATAACGGGTGTATAGTAAGCATACCTCTACGGTGGTAGAGGAAACATGCTGACATAAGCTGCAGTTCTGTTCACTGATGGTTGTGATTTAACCTGTCAGCTGCTAAACACCACCTAGCTGCTCGCTTGCTCCCCATCGTGAGATGGGGGAGAGATCAGCAAGGTAAAAGGACTAGAACTTGTAGGCTGAGATAAAGACAGTTTAGTAAGTAAAGAAAGCCACATGCAGAAGCAAAATAAGAAATTCATCCACTGCTTCCTATTGGCAGGCAGATGTTCAGTTGTTTCTTCAATGCCGTGTTTCCTCACAATGACTGTTACCAGAATGCTGAATGCCCCCCCCCTCCTTCCTCCTCCTTCCTCACAGTTTTTATTGTGCTGGTGTAGTATGGTGTGAGATATCCCTGGGGTCGGTTTGGGTCAGCCATTCTAGCTGTGTCCTTTCCCAGCTCCATGAACACCCCCGGCCTGCTTGCTGGTGGGGCAGGGTGAGGAGCAGAACAGCCTTTGGTGCTGTGCGAACGCTGCTCTGCAGTGGCTAAAACGCGGGTGAGTTGTCAGTGTGCTGTCTCGGTCACAAATCTGAAACAGCGTAACGCAAGAAAACTAACTCTAGTCCATCTAAAACCAGTATGCTGGTCACAGTATCTTTCCACCCAGTCTGTTTAGTTTTGCTTATTTAGTTTAGTTTTAGTTTTGCTTTATGCTTGAATGTTAAAAGTGAACCTCTTAACCTGGTGGTTACTTTTCAAAGTCCAGTGGTAGTTCTGCACAATTTAGGAATTGGTCACAGAAGTTATAAACTTCTTTAGAAAAGTGGAAGACAATTTTAGATGGATTGCAAATTTAACCTCTATTGCTAGTTATGAGATCAACCTCAGGTGGCTGTTACATACCTTTTGAGTGTGCAGGTGTTTATTTCTCCTCAGAGTTTATTCAGAGTACTTTTGTGGGTTTTTGGAAGAGCTCAGATACTTTCTGTCACTTGTACTTTTGATAAAGAATTCCTTGAGAGAATTAAGCTACCATTTGACAGTCATTCCAATCCACACCAGTCAGATTTTGTTGTAAGCATCATGGATTTTCTTCTGTTTCTGATACTGTTTTCCTTCTACTGAGAAATGGGCAGGAGGATCCCCAGTTGGAAAAGATGTACTTGCCAGTGGTCGAACGCATCCCTGAAGGATTTTCATTTGCTTTAGTAATGTAAAGACAGCTTTTCAGTGTTTTGGAGGAAAACCTGGACATCTGTGAGATTATTTAATTTTTCTTATTTATTATAATTTCTTTCTGGATCATTGCCAAAATAAATTTGCTTTCTTGTTTCCTTATTTAGGCATTTACACTGTTTGCTACACATTTCCTGGAACTATGTCATATAGACGCTTTGTATCCCAACGTGGAAAACTACCATTTTGAAGTGCAACATGTGAGAAGCAGTGCTGGAAATAAGGAGAAAATTGCTTACACTTACACACTTTCTAAAGGATACACAGAGGAAAAGAACTATGGTATTGGATTCCACTGTGACTTACAGTTGGCAAAAGTTACACAAGATACTGTTTCCAGGCATCTAACAGTATTTTTTCTGATGACAGATTTCTCTTGAGTTTCTGTCTCAAAGAGAGAGATACAGAAATATCCAGATCAGTAATTTGTTCTACATAATTGTTTTAAGTAACCATGTAGTGACATAGTAGTTTCGGGTAGTATGAAGAACTTACGTGATATTTTGTCATGAAAAAAACACCTTACTGATGTTGGTATCTCCTTGGCTCATGTCTGTCTGAATGAGTTGAGTCATTCTGAGCATGTGCTACTTGAATTCATTTAATCTGCATTTAGAGAAGTGAACAAATGTTCTGGAGAGACTTAAAGATGTGTCTGCCATAAGCAGTGATACGACTGGTTAACAGCAGGTTGGCCCTTTTTGATTAGCAAAAAGGAATCAAGTTTCTTTAAAAAAGGAGAGGAATTTTGCAATGAATTAGGCAAAGACAATTTTGAACGGGTCTGCAAAAGCATCAGTGTTTTCTGAAAAATGGATTTACTTTTAACTTTACAATCAATTATAGTGTAGATTGTATAGATTGAATAATTGTGGGTCAATAACGAAAAGAGTGAGTGACAAAGATTTAAAGAAATCTATGTTTCCAAATACTAGATTCGGATGTTAATTCCTTGATTTAGGTAACCTTTAATCAAGAGGAAATTAGCTACACATGACTTTTGCAAGCTATTGGTAACCTAGACTAGAAATTATTCCAGTTAAACTTCAAGTAACAGGACTTGAAACTTCCCTTGATTGGAATTTCAGAATAAGTTTGTTTAACTTGGGCAGAACAAGCTCAGTTTTAGATGCTACGCCACCACTGACTCCAAAGAATTGTATGTTTAGAGAGAAATCTCGGAGAACAGGAGACCTTTAGAAACTCAGTGTTCATGTCTTGGCTTTACCTTACTCGAGCAAAGTCACATTCTTAGAAAGGATGCAAGGGCTCTTCATGACCCTTTTTCATGTTTGAACCTGCAGTATTTTGTTCACCCAATGAACAAAAGACTTTCCAGGGGTACAGACAAAAGAAAAAGCTAAAATATCATGTTAGGGCAGGAAAAAATACTTACATCTCTTTCTTACCCCAAGTGTCTGAAAGTTTGGCTGCTGGCAACAATGAAGTTGAAAAATGACCTCCATGTCCACTGGACATCTGGATATAATTGAGAGTGCAGTTAGCAAAACCTCTGTATTTTCTGTCAGATTAAAAAACTGAACCGAGAAAGCTGTGAACACCGTGGTGCCCTTTTCTTCCTTTTAACCCCCTAACAGGTCTCATTCTACCCTTGTGCAGTATTACCAGCAGTAATTTGATGTCAAGGTGTATTTCAGAGGTACCAATAAAACAAAGTAGAAGTCTTATTTTGTAACTTTCCGAACCTTTGTTTATTAAAAAAAACCCCACAACAACAACAACAAAAAACCAAACCCATGAACAAAAAAGTACACAAAGAGAAAATATACCAAAATTATTTTATTAAAAATTAAATCTTTACCCCTTAGAAAAACAGGCTAAGTTAATTCTGGAAGACAAAATGGCAGGTAGGGATAAAAATTACATTAAAAAATCCTGATTTGTGTTTTATATGTTTAGGATTAAAAGCTGCAGAAGTGTCCTCCCTACCATCATCGATAATTTTGGATGCAAAGGAAATCACAAATCACATTGCAAAACAATTTTTGGTACGTAATAGAAAATTATAATGCTGTATTTCACAGTTTTTATACAACTCAAATGTGTTTTCAGTTTCTGAAAGGATACAGGATAAGCATTGCCTATGTTTTAGTGAAAACTGATTTCATTAAACTTTGTATTTCTGGAAGCAGTTCTGAAAGATTATACGAAGGTCGCTGTTAGCTGACAACACAAAATGACCCTTAGGGTAGTGGATGTAATATTTGTATGCAAAGCAAGAATTGTGAGATGAGAAACAGGCTGAAAAATACCTAATACTGGTATTTTTATAATAGAACATAATTTATTTCTTATTTTAATGTATGTATATTTTTAAGAACAGCACAGGCAGAAGAGCACTCCTGAGATGATGAAACAGAGAGCTGCGTACCAGTTAGCAATGAGATTGGTTCAGACTGCCAGAAATTCTCGACTGGACCCTGACAGTTTGCGTGTATATTTGAAAGCCCTAAAGAAGAAGTATGAAGCCAGTTGTCCCATACCCGGAAAAAATGATGAGCAACAGTAGTAATCTGTAACATAGGCTATTGTTCTAATTTTTATGACTGCAAGAAGATTCTGGTTGTTCCCACAGTATTAGTACTGTCTTTTCACATGGTGTTACATTTTTAATTCATAGTCTAAATTACACTCAGTAATGGAAGACCGTATCCTTTATGGGTTCCCCCCCTTCCCCAGCATACCTGGAATAAAAGCATTTGCCTTCTATGAAGAACACAATTCTTTTTGACAATAAATTGTATCATTTTCATCATTTTAGAGCAGCGCTGAGAGGAGAGGGAAAGACTGGGGCAGAGTACTAAGGAACTCAGAACTTCAGGCATAACACAAAAGAAAGCTCAGATTGCAAAAAGAGAAACGTCCAAATTGGCTTGAAGCAGTTTTTGCTGTCTGTTCTAGTTCAATTGTGTCTTCTGAAAATGAGACCATTTTATTCCTTGTCCTGTGCAAAAAACATTTTTCACAATGCCAGGAAACAGATGATACTAAAACTTGAAGGAATTTGGACGTGCGAAAACAAGTTCTTGTCTCTTCTCCAGAGAAGAGTTTGATGTTAGTTGGCAGTAAAGGTTCTGGGTTTTCTCATACTCCTCTTGCTCAGTCTCAAAGTCACTGTAGGATTTCCAAAGAACCTGCAACAGAGAAGTCTCTCATCGTGCTCATCCCAATCACACGGAGATACTGGGAGGGAAAGAGAACAGATAAAGGTGAAATTTCCCTGAGAAAAGGTTTGGAGATCAGGGTGTTCACTGGCACACGGGCTGGGAATAAGTCCCAAGCCAAGCTATGACAGTAACCAGTTGTGTTCCAGGTAGTGGTTTTTTGACACGTTCATCAGCCGCATTCTCTAATAATTAGTCCTGGCGTTTGTTCCTGTTTTTCTTTCAGCCTTACATCCAACTTTCTACCCTTTCTCTCTGTCTGGTGTGTCTTTTGTGTTCCTTTCTTGTCCTGTGTGCTCCCCATCCCATTCCCTTTCACTACTTCATTCTCTCTTGTTCTTGTTTTTCTTTTATGAAATAAATACTCAATATTTATTTAATGTATGTTACTCAATCCCTCTCCCTGTTCTGCCCGGTTTTTTCTCTCTCTCTGGCTCACTTCCTGCCTATATCTTTATTTCTCCTTCTTTCTTCCTCTCCTTTTTTCTTTGTCCTGCACCGTGACTGAATTTCTTTTTCCCTGTACCTGTCTGCACCTGTTGCCCAGTCCTTCGCACTCATTGTACCCTTCTCTTGGTAAGCCTCTGCCCTGCTGGCCCTGCCTCTCCGTCTTCATCCCTGTGCCGCGCCTTGCCCGTCTTACCGTGGTCATTGCCCCTCTCTGTCCTTGTTTCCCTCTTTGTATCCCTGTCTTCGCTGTGTGTTTGGCACTCTGTCTTTTTTTCTCTGTCCTTCTCCATGCCTCACTCGTGTTCCTGTTTTATTCGCGGTGGTCCTGTGGTGCTCCCTGTGCCATTGTTTCCCACTGGATTCTTGTTTCCCGTTCCCTGTGCCTGTTCTTATTTTATCCCTCTCTGTCGTGCTGCCATCCTAGTTTTGTTTTGATTTGGTTTTTTTTATTATTTTCGTCCTGCACCCCGTTCTTCCTTTTCTTCCTGTGTCCTCTCTGCTCCCACTCCCTCTTTCTGCCTGTCGTCGTCTGTCCCTGGTGCTCCCATCCCACTGCCGGACGGGCCTGTGAGCGCAGATCGGGACGCCCATGCTGCAGCCTCCCGGGGACGGCAACGGCAGCGTCGTAAGGACGGGAGGAGCCACCTGCTGCAGCGCAGGAACGGAGCAGAGCCAGGGCCGGAGCCGCGGCAGCGTCGCGGGCCACGCTGCCCTAGTGCCGTGGGCCGGCCAGTGGCTCGTGAGAGCGGGGCTGGCGAGGAACTTCAGGCCTTCTGGGGGCTGCCCCTCTTTCTTGTTGCAGCGGAGCCCCTTTTTTGAGGGGATGTACAGGTGGAAAGGACTTGAATAAAGCGCCGCGCTGCTGCCCAGGGCAGTTTGACTCGTTCTACGTGTGCCTTCTTTGGGGGCGGGGAAAAGAGGCTGAAGGGGAGGGGATGGAGACTTGGGGGCCTCTGTTGTCGTTTGGGGCACCGTTTGGGGCTCCCTATGAGAGGCAGTCACGCTGTGGTGGAGGCGCAGGTGGAATGAGGAGGAGTTATGCTGGATGCCCTCTCCCAGAGGGACCCAAATTTGCCAGAAAATTCACAGGCGGGGGTGGTTGTAGAATACTAAAACCTGTAAAGTTTTTCGGTTTTATAGGTATTGCCAAAGAACAGGAATTTATCTCTAAAATCGCTAGGAAAGAAACCCTCTCTTTATCCAATGTATTGTATACAGGAATGTAGGAAACTGTGACTACAGATGGGTAGTAGTTTTGAAAGTAATGCCATAATGTTTTTAGCTAGGAATGAACCAGTCAACTGCCTTGTAACCATAAGTACAGATGCTGGGGCTGAAGGGAATAGAAAGGGCTCTCTGGCAACTTTTGCCCCTGTTCTCTGCTTGTCTCCAAAGCACATCGCAGCCCTGGAAAACACACTTGTCATCCAGACTGGCAAAATGAAGACCTGTAAAATCTTAGCTCTCCCTTGTGCAGTATTACCAGTAGTAGCTTGGAAGTCGAGGTGTATTTCAGAGGTAGGTAATAAAACAAAGTGGACATTTTATTTTGAAAATCTCCAAACCTCATTGTTGCTCATAACTCTCTGAAACTCATAACAAAAAAAATCCAAAGCAAACATATAAACCAAAACCAACCCCCCCAACCAAACAAAAAACACACATAAAGAAAATATACCAATGTTATTTTCATAAAAATTAAATTTTTACCTCTTTGAAAACCAGGCTAATTTAATTCTAATGAATTGTGGTTCTGATGTGTTAGGTTAATCAATTAATAAAGTTTAATATATCATTTAAAATACAAAAACAAATGTACAAACTAAATACAAAAATAGAAAAAATATAAATAGATATATACAATAAAAGAGGACATATAAAAATAAATAAAAATACGAAATACAATACACGTACATATTAATAGAAAAGATAAATATCAATAACAAAATAATAAATATAAAAAATACTGAAATAGAGCCTAAAATAAAGGCTTTTTTGATTTCAATGTGGTTAGTGGCAGGATTCTTGTAGTTGTGGTTGAGGGTCTTCTGGGGCATTTATTTTAGAGGATTTTTGGAAGGGGATTTTTGGCCACGTTCTTTTTTGCCTCCGCTCTCTGCCAGTGCCCGAGGCGCACGGCAGCCCCGGGCTGAGCTGTGCGGAAGTGCTGCCGCCCTGCGGACAGAGAGCGGTACTGCAGCACTCCCCCGTGGCGGTCCCTGACGCGCGTGGCCGCCCCGGCCTATGAGCTCGGGGGTAGTGCTGCCGCCCGATCTTCCAAAGTAGGTGGCAAAAAGGGCGGGAAAAAGGTAAGGACCTCGGTAGCGTCTGGCTGGCTGCCTGCGCGCGACCCAGACCACGGCGCCGCCTGGGAGTGATTTTCCGTGGCGTTTCCAGGTCTACGGACACGGGCCGGCGGCTCAGCGGCACCGCGGGCGGGTTCAAGCAGTCGATTTAGTCAGGCGTCTCCGTGAGGAGGCGGGGGGGCCTTCGGACCGGCAGAACGAAGATGGCGGCCCGACCGGAAGTTGCTTCAGCCATAACAAAGATGGTGGCGAGGAGGGGTGAAACTCACGTGACGTCCTTGCCAGCATGGCGACTCGGCGCGACGCACTTGACCTTCTAAATATGGCGGCAAAAAGGGCGGGAAAAAGGCAAGGACTCCGAGCGCGTCTACCCGCTTACCTGCGCCCTACGCAGACCACGGCGCCGCCCAGGAGCGATTTTCCGCGGCGTTTCCAGGTGTGCGGGTGCGGGCACGGGCTGTGGGCTCAGCGGCGTCGCGGGAGGGCGGGATCCGGGACTCCGCCGACAGGCGGCGGCAGCCTTGCCTCTCTGTGCCGAGGTCCTGCCGCGGCCGGCGTCTTGGGAGTGGTCCCCGTGCCATTCCTAGCCGTGCCGTCCCGCCTCCCCGTCCCACCTCCCCATTCCGCCGCATCCCCCGTGCGTCCCCGCCGTTCCCCGTCGTTCCCACTCAGCACCCTCGCCCCCCTCCGGCCCGGGGAAATGGAGGAAAATACTAAAGCGTCGGGGCACAACAGTCGGCGGAGCTGCCTGAGCCGTCTCCCTCCCGCAGTCGGCAGCAGCCAGCCAGGAGGAGGCAGCTGCTCTCCGCCGGAAAGCTGAGCGGAGCGGAGCGGAGGGCTGGGCGGGGAGGCGCCCCGGTTTTCCGGGCAGGGCTTCCCGGGGACAGTTTCGCCTCCCCGGCGCTCTGGCTGAGTGCTGCACGGAGTCCGGGCTCAGCCAGCTGGGAGCGGGGGTTGCTCTTCACGTCCTCAGGAGCTGCTGCTGCTGCCGCTGCTGCCCAAAGGGGACTTGCAGCAGCCTCGTGTCGTCTGTGTGTGCAAGTTTTTGATTGGCTTTGTAGCAAATGTGGTGTTTCAAGCTGGAAGCGCTGGGTTCCCTGGGTGGGAAAGTCCTTGAAGTAGCCAAGCTGAGCACTTGCTGAGAATTCCAACCGTGCTGTCCCCTAGGATTCTTGCATTAATGTTTAAATAGTTTAAATAATGTTTAATGTTTAGCATTGAGTTGAGACAGTGGATCAGGACGATTTGTTAGAGTGGCAGAAATGGTTTTATGCCTAGAAGTGTGATGGGATAACCCACCCTCTTAAATGTCAGAATGAATTGGTCTTTCTTCTTTTGGCTTTTTTTTCTTTCTAGACTGCAGAGCATTGAGGAGACTATGTGGGATAAAGAACTGAAAGGCACAAGGGAAGCTCCACGTTCCCGAGGGAATGCTTTAGGCACCTGTAGCTTCTGAAGCGCACTGAGAATCCCTGCTCCCACAGAAGCCTTCCGAAGCTGGAAGGGACAGGCAAGACGATTCCAAGAGTGGCGTGGTAAGCACTTTTCTCCCAGGTCTGGAGAGCGCTGAGATCGCAATGACTTCACAATATTCCTTGTGCCTCTCCTGTTGCCAGCCCAGGACTGAGTCGGTGTTCCTTGGGTGGCTGCAGTTCCCTGCGTGGGGAGGGAGGGAGGGAGGGAGAGCCTGTGATGGAGAGCGGGAGAAAGGTCCCTGCTGCTTGCTGCATCCTCGGTGGGCAGAAAACTCTGACCTTGGCCAGGTGGGTTGGTGAGCATGGAATCAATCCTGCCTTCTTTTGAACGAGTTGTTTTAGTGAGTCATCAGCAGAGAACACTTCTAGCTGGTTTTAGTTCAGTTTCTTTTTCACAGGTTTCTGGTTGTTTTCATCATGAATTTCCCAAACCCTTAAGTTTGCTAAATGAACCCTGAAAAGGTTCAACAAACCAATCCCAAGGGAATTGGGGCTTGGATAGCTGGGATCGTATGGCCCTTCGAGGCGACATGGGATTCACCCCTTGACTTTGTGCCCAGGGAAACTCCAAGCTAAGGTTAATCACAATATGAATCCAGTTCTCATAAAACTCAGCTTTTCAAACCTTGAATTAGGATCAGAAATGATGACGATGCCCTTGGCATAAAAGCACCTGTGAAGCAAAGCAGCTTTAAAATGCTCATAAGCAGGAAATCCAAGAGAAATGCCTGCTGGCTTCTGGCATTCTGGGCTTTTCAGGCAACCTTCAGATTGGAGGAGCCCTCTGAGATCACGGTGCTCAACCATTCCCCAAGTGCCACGTCTGCACGGCTTTTGATCCCTCCGAGGATGGAGCCTCCACCACTGCCCTGGGCAGCTGTGCCAGGGCTGGACAGCCTTTCCACTACGAGACTTCCCAATATCTAGTCCAAACTTCCTTCGCTTTTTTCACCTTCAGTTTGTGCATTGAATAGTGAATTTGGGTGAGATTTCTTTGACAAGAGGATTTAGGTGTTTGAATACACAGGGAAAAAAGTAAAATGTGATGCATGGTTGCTGTCAAAGCCTACGTCCTTAATTGCTGGCCATTCTGACAGTAAGGATTAAAAACTGTACTTCTTAATTAGCATGCAGGAAAATACATGGTGCTTGTGTTTTCTTTCGACAGGACTAATGAAGAACTCAGCCAAGCTGAGTTCTTCAGCCCCCTCAGTTCTGTCCTGGAATACTGTGCTGTTGTTGTTGAGGCTTTTAGGGAGATGAGGCGTTTCTTGTCTCCAGCAGGGAGCTGCTGCTGCTGCACAAGTGGAGCCTTGTCAGCAAAGACCTGGAGCTGCAGGAGGACCTGCAGGCCCTGGCTCAGAAGTACTGAAACAAAGAATTGCTCAGTAAGTGCTAAACTACTTCAAGGAAGACATATTTTGTTGCAGCTGTTACAGATCAACAGGACAAGTGAGGCAAACTTCCCTGGAAATAGTACTAATGCCTTCTATCTGACTGATGTAGCTTGAGGGAGGAGGAAGGGAAATGGAAAGGCATTTTTCAGGTCTTCCTTGTGGTGAATTCTAATTTAACACAGTTTGGAAGCTTTGAGGAAACAGAGTTCAAAAAAAGGGAAAGAGCTTTAAAATGAAACTTAGTTGCAAATCTCATGTCAGCCTTTGAAAAATGGTATTCTTCAATGAAATCTTGAAAGAAAAAGCAGTGCCTGGAGGCTTTGTGCTTAAAGGTTTGAATCATTGAGTGTGGATGAGATCTGTAAGATGTGTAAGTAAAAACAATAAACAAATAAAGCAAGCTAAAATTAAATAGTTGAACTTCTCTTGTTGTCATCATTTCTGAAGAAAGGTAAAATATCTCAGGACTTGTGTTACTTCTTTGTGAACAAAAAATGCAAGGAACTTGGGAATGGGAGGTCTTAACACTGGTTTCCTGCAGCAGCAACTGCTTTTGGTGCACATTAAAGCTTCTGGAGGTTTGTTTAAATGTTCTGTATTGATTAAGAAAGTATCATATATTTAGGGGATATTGTAAAAGCTTTAGCTTTTCTAAAGCTTTTCTCACCCTTTAAAACTCCTCAGAAAGACCTGAAAGGTTTTTGGAGTGATGGCTGTAACTTACTCTATGTGGGCTGTGTTGCTCCAGGCTTCAGGAGCTTCTCTCATCTCCAGGCTGAGTGATCCAGTTTGGAATAGGCTTCCGGCCTGAAGTCCCTGGGAGCTCCCGGAACCCCTTGGAACAGGGCAGGCTCCATGAGGCTGCTAAACGAGGCTGGTGCTTACCATTGTAACAACTGAATCAACACATCAGAGCACCTTACTTGCACAACTCTATACCAGGAAAATCCTTTGGAGTATCTGATGTTTGTTTTGGTAGTGGTTTTCTTCTTACAGAAAATATTAAAGACAAGAACAAACCTCAGGCCTCATCTCATCAGAAAAATCATCACACTCGGAAAAAGAACGAGGTGGAAGCAGATGACACTGCTGCAGACGTGGGAGTGTCTGAGCTGGAGAAATGCAGAGAACACCTGAATTCCATACTTGCCCATTGGGACCCTGTTTTCCCAGCACCACCCTCCACACAGGGAGGGGAGACCCTCAGAGCCGGTGAACCAGGGGGCGAGACAGTGGCTGTCACCTGTGTGTCCACTCACGTGGTCACTAAGGGGCTGCTGAGGTCCCTGGTCAGGCAGAGCCTCCTCAGGGAGCAGGACGTGTCCCCAGCGCTGAGGTGGCTGCGGAACTGTGTCCTGCCACACCTGGCCGCCACATGGGAGATGCTGAGGAACTACCTCTTCAGGCTTTACACCCGGCTCTGCCAGGCCAGCAGCACCTCAGCTGGGCTCTCCAGGGAGCTCGGAGTGCTCAGTTCCATCGTGCTGCAGCTCCTGGAGGAGCAGGGCCTGGCCAGCACCTTCCACGAGCTTGTGAAATCCCAGTGTCTGTCAGCAGCAACGGAAGAGGATGTGGACAAGACAGGTGACTTGTCTTGTTCTTATCACTCACCTTACGAGGCAGTGATGGGAGGAGCTAGGAAATTCTATGGCTTTTTAAATCCAGTAAACTAGTTTTCCCGTACCCACCCAGGCTCATGACTTCCCAAAGCAGAAGCTGTGTCTTTGGTGGGATTGGGGGCAGGGATGGGCAGCACAGGGCACAGTCACTCCGTGAGGTTTTCTGACACTACAACACTCACACCCCCTCTAAGAAACTTGCCTTTCAAGGACTAAAATGAAACAAAAGGTATAAAAAAATAGAATTCCAAGAGGGAAAATAGTCTGCAAAAAACAGGTCCGTGTGGGCCTGGATACCGATTCCTATTGCTGGTCGATAGCATCTGACAGGTCAGATTTCAAACTGTTTTATTTAACAGGAAACTGGTTTGTTCCTTCTTGTGAGTAGGATCATTGGCTTTGCATGGCTAAAACCACTCCAGATTTTCCATCTAGGAAAACTAGTAAGGGAACTATTTTAAAACATAATCCTGGAGGTAAACACCTTGGCTTGGTATTACTGTGTGGAAAGAGAAGAATATCTGTTCTGATTTTTCTCTCATCTTTCTTTCCCAGCTGTTTTTGTATTCCTGACTTCCGTTTACACCAGGGACATGTGGCTTGGAGCAAAGGAGCCGGATATGTTACTTACCCATGTCAGATGTGTCTGTACTAGTGCAGGTTATGAATTACAGGATGACTCGGAAACTCAGAAACAAGGAGAAGAAGCTATTATGTCTGCAAAAAAATTTGGCTACATCGGTGCATTAATTCAGGGAACTAACACTTCATCTTTAACGTTCTGTGCTCTGCCATCATCACTGTGAGCCATGAAAGCCTCCTGAGCTGTTCCAAACAAACTCGTTTGGTCAAAAAAATCAATATTTTATTACTGTGTGCAAACTCAGGGGAAAGATTTTATTCAATATCTGTCAGTGGAACATTAAAGCTCCAATTTCCCTTTTCTTGAACAGTCTGCAACACAATATTATTTATATCATTTTTATTATTGGCATTTTAAACTTTTTAAAGAACCAGAAAGACTATTTTTGCATGTGTGTGTCATTAATATCCATCCTCTCCCCATTATAGGATGGGAAAAAAAGGCTGCAGAGCTTCCTACCATGGGCTGTAAGTGCAAATGACAAGGAGCCAGAGGTTTAGTCAAGATGATTTACTATTTCTTGAAGAACTCGGTTGATTTCATGATACCAAAACCAGTATGAATAGAAGACTGGACTCAGGAATCATGATGGTCTTCTTGGGTTTAAAAAGCTCTAATGGCTTTGAAAGACATTTTTATTAGACCTGGTTTATTTTTATTACCTGTTTTTACATTAAAAAAAAAAAAAAGTGCCCTGATCCATCAGTGCTGCTGTGATGTGCAACAAAAGCCCATCTTCCCTCCGCTTGGAACACGTGAGAGATGGAACTAAACCCCAAAGGATTTTCTGCTTGTTGATTATACATGAGTTTTATTGCGAATTCTCTGCGAAATCTGATAAATTGTTCTTGAATATGGCCACGAGGGCTGTTGAACATGCCAGCCCACATCTACAAACATGCAGTGCCAGAACGAGAACCTTTGAAAGGTAAACCAGGATTTATTCAATTGACTCACGACGGTGTGCTGTGTCCAGGTCCTTTGTACAAATACTGTACAGGGAAAAAAACAGAACTGCACATTCCTTGTGATGAGTATTGAATTTTTGCGGAAGGGGTAATGAATAAAAACGAGATGCAAATAAGGGAATTGCTTCTCCATGTAAACATTCTTGTCCTAAAGGAGCCATTTGCTCTGTACCAAGACTTGAGTTAAAAAATATATTTGTTTAAAAACCTGCAAGCCCTTTTGAGGCTACAGTTTGTGTCATGTAGAATTCCTAGGGGCTGACAGCAGGAAATCTCTGAGCTGAATCTAGCTGAGCTTAGCTGAGTTTAGCCAAATTAGCCAAGGTCGGCCGAACCGAGACGACCTTCCCCGAAGAGCTGAATCTAAACGACTGCCTACGGTCATAGCCGAGGGGTGCCGAGAACATCCGAGTGCAGCCGAACCGAGCCGAGCTTCTCCGAAGAGCCGAATCTAAAGGACTGCCGCCGGTCATAGCCGAGGGGTGCCGAGAACATCCGAGTGCAGCCGAACTGAGCCGAGCTTCCCCGAAGAGCTGAATCTAAAAGACTGCATCAGGTTATAGCCGAGGGGTGCCGAGAAGAGGCGAGTGAGACAGCATCACAGAGACCGGTGGACTGTCTGACAAGAGACAGACCGGCCGGCTCTGTGAAAAACTTCAGTATGTGTTTGAATTATTAAAAAAATATGGATATTGATCTAATACCGATATCCATCTACGACGGACAAAGACTCTCTGACAGTTTAAAGTTAGAAAGTGTATGTTTATTACGACGTCAGGCAGCGTGCGGGATAGCTCCCAAATACACACGTGCAATTCACAGATGATCACACAGTCTTTTTATATACAGGAGTATTGAATACCCAAAACACAAATGCATATTCCTAACTCTGGTACATCCCATTCTCCGGTTTGTATGATAATTAGCCAATAAGCTATTAAGCATGCGAAGTTTGTTCTTTGAAATGGGTCGGTGGTCTTTTTATGGGGTGGGGTCCCAAAATGATGAAGTAAGATGGGTCTTCTTCGCTTTGACTTTTTAACCTTTTGGTGCTACGTGACAACTAAATCCTGTTTTTCCAGGACTGTTTGATTTATGATTATATTGTATTCTTGGAGTCCATTGATTAGGCAGGATGCACAAACATAGTTTGACAGGTTTCATGGTTTACCAGTTCCTTAAATCCGGCTTCCGTTAACAAAGGGAAGTTAGTCTGTATTACCTCAGCAATATCTATTTTAACTAAAGTCCTTAATTCTTCAAAATTAATGTTTCATGTTGACATCAAATCCACAAAGAGATTCAGGGAATTAGCCCAGCTCCTTTTAACCCCAAAACTAGAGCTGGCCCAGGTGCACCTTTATCAGAAACTTGAGTTTCAGCTGGGCTACTGAGAAATATCAGTCAGGAGGGGTAGCTGATTTTATTCTCCTTTTGCCCAGGGACATTTTAAAAAGGTGAGGTGGTTGTTTTGAAGTTTTGGAGTGTTCCAAACCATTGGGACAGAAATGAGGAGTTTGGATTTACAGAATTTCCTATCAGAGCTATTTTGGCTTCATCTTTAAAAAACAGTTTTAATACATTTCATGGAATTCACTGAAGCTAAATAAATTGGCCCCAGGGCTCAGGTGGAGCTTGAACCAAAATTTCCTGGGTTTAAATTCTGCAATTAGTTGTGTTTTTTTAAACTGGAATAACATATATTCATATTTTACCAATCTATAAAAAGCTTTCCTGTTACTAAATTTTACCATCACCTTTTGTGCATGTGTGTGTACATGTTTTCAAATGGCCTATCAGTTCATGAGCCAATTAAGATTTTTCATTATTTTCATACAAAGTGGAGAGAGATGCTCAACATTGCAAATAGAAAGCAAGACCATGGCTTTTTATCTGGGTCTAGATTCATTTTCATGAGACAAATTCAGTCTCACAAAGTTTCAGGGACCAGCCACATAACAGAGGAAAAGAGGTGCAGAGAATCACATCTGTGTTTCACATTAAAAAAATAGAAAAACCCTAGCAGGCAAAACTGAATTAGGGAACTGCTATCCCATCCCAGGGTTATGGCGACTGTACAATTCCCTTGGGCTGCCCCAGCAATGGCACTGAGCACACGAAGCCAATAATCCCAGCAGCAGCTTCTCGGGGTATAGGAATGTAAATATGCAAAGACAGGAAAACCTGCAAAGTATATTCATTGTTTGGCTGCTCCTTTTACTCCAAACAAGAAAAAAATGTAACCAGCTATGGAATTGTTTCCCTTGGTGTTTTCATTAGAACTTGTAATCCACTGTTCTCCCATTGGTATTTGGAGAAGGAAGAATAATAATGCCAAGAGGCTGCAGTCTCTATCCCTCCTAGGCTGCTGACATGGAAGAATGTCTGTTTTCATCTCCTCAGAATACAAAAATGCCTTAAAAGTGGCAGACTTCCCTACTTCTTTAGGGAGAGAGAACAAGTGGGACAAAAAAAAATCAGTTTACCTTGCTTTTTAATGGAAATAAAGCTGATGAGATCAGTCATAAGCACATCTGGGGTAATTTCCTCCAAAAAACTGTTAACAAATTTAAATTAAATTTAACAGAGGGTATCTCAGAAGCATAGTTTCCATAAATTTCAAGAAAACAGGCAGCTGAAGAAACAGAAATACCCTATCAATTGCCAGAGAGGGAAGTGCTATAACACCAATGCCACCTCTGTTATGCACCAGGTGATCCAAATGGTAGAAAAATATTATTAAGGAGAAAACAGGGGAAAGGTTTATTCCTGATTTTTGGGTTTTGCTACACAAGCCACATGCCAGAGTGGCTTAGCTAAGCAGTTTGCGGTCTCCCTGGTGGAATTTGGGGGTAATAATCTGCCCTAACTTTAAAATTAAGAGAATCAAAGGAGCTGCTCATAACTTGCCTGGTCCTAGCAGCACCAAATGTTGCTCTACAGCATTAGAGAGCTAGATTTTCTGTACGGAAACATGCGGATATTCACACCACTTTCTTTAAGGTGTGGTTTTCTAAGTTTGGAGGCAATAAACCCTCAGCTGATCTGAGTGCACAGAAAAGCTTTTCTAGAGGTAGTGCAGAGTAAGTTTCTGCTCCTTTTCCCTAGTGCTGTCCAAAAAAGTGAAGGGAAGATATTCTGAAGGGCCATCACATTTTCCTGGAATATGTAATAATTTCACTATAATAACCTTGGGAAAAAAAAAATTAGTCTCTGAAACCACACCTGAACAGCTGCAGCCATCTTCAGTAAACTAAACAGCAATGAGTAAAGCCCACAACTTTGTTAATTAACTGAAGATATAACCACAGGCAGAGGCTTGATAGAAATCAAGGGGAAGCACTGCCTGCAGCATAAGTGACTCCAACACACCCTACCCCTACCTGCTCTCCCTTGGTCTTTGTCAGTCTATCCACCAGCCTCACTTGATCCATCGTGACTTAGCTTGTCATTTTATCTTTGCAAAACCTAACCAGTGCAGTTACATTCGAAAACCCAAAATTATTTGCCACAAATAGTTATAAAAAGACATTGGTATTTCACTGTGCAAAGCCAGGTGTAAAACAGAAAGAGCTATTGCAAGGCGAGTTTGGTGAATGCTACTTCATATCCTTTGAAACTAAACTGCAAAGCCCAGCAGAACCACTTTCCACAGCAGCAAAGCATTTTCACAACAATGGATATTATTACTTTATTAGTTCAGCAGCACTAAATCAAAGGAGGAAAGGTAAAACAATATGATTGCAGTTTATTGTTCCTGGCTAGTGGAAACATACATTTCCTTTACTAAAAGTCTGAATGCTTACCAGTTGCAATATCAGCCTCGTCCCAAGATGAAAACACAGTATTTTTATGAAAATCTCTGCTCTTTCAGTGAACTTTGGTGACAGCAGCACACAGGCAACTAGGACCCCACACTACAGATTCGCAAGTCATCAAATTTCCCCTTAGCAAATGATTCAAAAAAAATTTGTCCTTGTAAACAAGAATTAGTGTCAGCAGTCTTATAGCTTCAAATACTGTAAGATAAAGCCCAGAATGTGTGTTAGTAATCTACCAGCCTGAAGGCAGACACCAATTCACACAAACTATGCACTGGCATGGACTCTATTGCAAGGAAACAAAACCAGGTCAGCGAGACGAGCTATGCAACATTTTTGCTGGGCTAGATTAGCACCTACTACTCCACAATACTTACATTTATTAACCTTCAACTTGCTTCCATCTACTGGAATTTGATCTATGTAATCCCAGTAATATTTGTAAAACCAGAGAACTGCACAACTGATGCCTGTGCCAATCGCTCCGGGGTCGCACAGCTCAAGGACTGCCTTGGCACTGAAAACATCTACATGAGTATTAATGTACGGCAGAGATGTAAGAGCAGCCCTGAAAATGCAACCCTCCTTCTTGCTGGACACCTACGTTATTTTCTCAGCACGTTTTAAACTGAGATGGGTCTCCTGTAACCTAGGGACAGGGTGGACAAGTGCCAGCTAGGTCACAAATCCTTCTCTTAGAGTAGCACACCGTTCCTGGGAGCTCCTGAGAACAGCTGGGCTGAAAAACATTCCTGAATGTATCTGGATGGAAAGGGCTGGGATCTGGAGGGGCCACGCCAGGAGTGGCTGAGGGTACTGAGCCTTAGTCTCAGGGCAGAGCTCATCGGGGGCTGTGGCTCCTCCCGAGAGGCAGCTCTGGTCTCTGCTGCCTGGGACAGGGACAGGACCCAGGCTGGACCTGTGTCTGGAGGGGTTCATGGGGGATATCGGGGAAAGGTTCTTTCACCAGAGTGTGTTGGGCACTGCCCAGGCTCCCCAGGGCATGGGCATGGCCCCAAGGCTGCCCGAGCTCCAGGAGCATTTGGACAATGCTGCCGGGGTGCACCAAGTGGGATTGCTGGGGTGCCTGTGCAGGGCCAGGAGCTGAACTGGATGGCCCTTGTGGGTCCCTTCCAGCTCAGCAGGTTCTCTGAATTAGATGTGACTTGATAAAACGCTTAATATAAAAAGCATGTTCTGGAACAACCACACCCTCGGCTCTCGTTCCCCGACCTAACCAGTTCCAAACCCCCCACCGGCCGTGCAGGCCCGCCCGCCCTCGGGGGCGGCCCTCGGGGGGGGCGGGCGGCCCGGGGCCGGCCCCCGGGAGCAGTTCCGGGGCGATCCCGTGGCGGTATCTGGCGTCACTGCCGCTTCCTTGGCGGGCGATTCGAAGGCGATGTCGGGGTCCGCTGCCGGTCCCCCGGCAGGCGGGCGGGAGACACTGGCGCTGTGCCCGGAGCTGGAGCACTCGCCGTCGCTGCTGGAGGTGGGCGGCGGCTGGCCCGAGCAACAGCAGCGAGAGCAGCCGGCGGACGCGGCCCCCATGCCCATGGTGTTCATGTGCGCCGGCTGCAGGCGGCCCGTGGGCGACACCTCGAGCTGGGTGTTCAATGACGAGGAAAGTGGCTGCATCCTGCTGCGCAGTGAGTGGCAGCCCTGCCACCCCCCGCGTCCCCGCGGCCCCTCCCTCCATTCCTCTTTCCCTCCCGCCATCCCTCCTTCCGTCCCTCCCTCCCTCCCTCTGCAGGTGCGGCCGCCAGCGTCGCCGTGGACCCGGAGCGGAAGGTCTCCAGGCTCCCCGGAGAATGCGGATGGTGAGGGCCGGGCCTGGCTGGACACAGCCCCGCGGAAGTCAGGGCTTCCCGGGGAAGGCGCCGAGGAGAAGCCCGGTAAAGGGTGCTCCTGTGTCCCCGAGAGCCCCCGGAACATTTATTTGGGATGGTCTGTGTGAGCCGCTTGTGGCCCGGTGGAGAGGGATTTCTCCCAAGGACACGTAGGGAGATGGACGAGAGGAACGGCCTTAGGATGAAGGGAGGCAGGTTTAGATTAAATATCAGAAAGAAATTGTTCCCTGTGAGGGTGGGGAGGCCCTGGCACAGAGTGTCCAGAGAAGCAGTGGTTGCCGCTGTATCCCTGGCAGTGTCCAAGGCCAGGTTAAATGTTGCGGCTCTGAGCACTTTGGGCTTGTGGAAGGTGTCCCTGCCCAGGGTGGGTGGTGGAATGGAATGAGCTTTAAGGTCCCTTCCACAATTTAGTGATTCTGATGGTCTTGCTGAGGTCAGTCAGCCTGAGGGGCTGTTGCAAATTCAGGCTGAAAGTTGAGTGCTCATAATTTACACTGTGTAAAGNAAATGAATGATTTTTTTATTTTTAGAAAAGGCATGGGGAGAGGTGCTTCCTTTTGTTTTCTTCTGAATAAATGTTATTTCTTACTTACAGCATGGTAGAAACCCTGTTCTGCTCTGGCTGCACAAGGACACTTGGCAGCATTTACAGGTGCACCTCAAGGCATCTCGACTACAAGAGAGATTTGTTCTGTTTCAGGATTGACTCTATTGAAAGGTAAACACAGAAGGTTGATGGGTCAGCCTGCCGGCTCCACTTCACTCAGCAGGCATCACACAGAGGGTGCTCCTGTCATATCTCTGGCAAGGCTGGAGGTGGCTTTTTCTGCTGCTCAGTCCCAGAGTGGTTTTCTGTATTGATGCTGTTGGCATCATAGTGCTCAGTTGTGAGGAACGTCACCTGTGTAAGGCGAATACTAGAAAACAAAACAAAATAACCATGTCTGTCTTTTGTATGAGAAATTGCAATCCAGCCAAGAAAATCTCCCCGGGCCCAGGAGGGCTCCTTCCCATTTGATCAAAAGAGTACACAAAGCAAGCAGCGAGTGGGCCCGGCTGGAGCCTGTTAGGGGTCAGCGTTGGCAGCGGGAAGGGTGGCCAGAGGGGCCCAGGCAGGACTTGGGGTGGGTCTGACCTGTACTGGCCACATCTGCTCTGCCCTTGCTAAGGTGGGCAAAGGCAAATCTGACAACTGAGTATGTGCTTGAGACTCTCACTCAGCTGTCTGTAAATCTGTCTAGAAAATGGAAGCCTGCTCGGGTTTAGTTGGTGTATAGCACTTAAAAGTGGTCTTCAAATATTCTTCAATAACTGTATCCTAAATTAAGGCTCCACGCCAGAGTTCTTTTGTGCAAGCATTGCTCTAATAGACAGTGGTTGTTCATCTGGACTGGTTTTAACGTCTCTGTTTTTTTCTGAAGTTCTCCTTTATTTTGCTATGTTGCTGTGGATGTTTACCCTCATACTCTAGACAGTGGTTTTGGGATTTTTTTCTTCATTCCACAGCTATAATACTTTTTTTTTATCATGGCAGTAAAATTCTCTAAAGCACTAAGCTGGCTTCAGAATGGCATTTTCTTGGAGCATAATACTGCTTCTCCCAGCCAGCGCTGCACTGTTCTTGGTGCAATTTTTCACTGTGTCCTGTAGCCCTAGAATTGCTACTAGATGGCTGTCTCTCAGGGTTCTGAACAGTGCTGTATTTGGATTTTTGGCTTCAGAGTGGGAAGTGCATGATCTAAACTGTGGCATCTCAGCTATATTCTAGGAACTCTGGAAAAGCAAGCTCCTATTGATGAGGAACCGCTTACTCTTGAAAGTCGAGCTGTCTTGCAAGAGGTGCTGCAAAGGGTGAGATTTAACCTTATATCATTCTTCGTTTAAATCACCTCTGTGAAATCTTAATATGCTTCAACAGTTTCTGCAGAACAGATGATTTCACCCAGAGCAAATCAGTGCATTGTAACATGTACTGGACTGCTTCTTGTAATCGATATCTTGTGTTATGCAAGATCTTCAGCAACTTTTCCTTCAATTTTCATGGTAATTAGCATTTTGTGTTTCTCGAGCACAGCATTAGATTCCTATTTATGTCTCAGTAATTTGATAGGTTGTTTCCTGTTAATTCTGATTCACTTGCCCTGATCTTGACTTAACTTTGAGTCACATATCTTCTGCCTTTTGTGCAAATGGGCTTAATGCTTTTGCTGTAACTTTGTATTGAAATATTAATCATAAACTAATCATGATAAATCAAGTTGATGTTTTGCTCTACTAAAATCTTGTGACTGCAGGTAGGAAGAGGTGGGAGCAAACAGTGTAAGGATGTTGACTGTGGAAGCTGAAGGTTGTCCAGCAAAAGCTGAGTGTGTGGCTCTGACACTTAGCAGGGCTGGAAAGAGTTCCTATGTGGACAGTGAATGTTAAAGAGTCAAATGAAAAGAATTGGTGAAGTGAGATCAGATTTGAACCCTTTCTGACGTCCACACATGCTTTTTGTGTTGTCAGATTCTGTGTGTAACCAAGTACGTTTCCCTGGTTATTTTGCAGGTAGATACGATACTTCAAGCTCTGGAGACAAGACTGACCACTCTTGAGTCGCGGGTGGCTGCTCTGCAAGGGCACGTCTTAGAGGAAACGCCCTCTGAACTACAGGAGAACGGCGAACTTGAAACTTGGCCCTGTAATCCTCTGGGATCTGTGGGAACGTTGCAAAGGCCAGGAAAGAGCTGAACGCCTTGGGTGGCCTGTGCCGTGGGGGAGCGGTGCTGAGCGAGGCTGTGTTCCAGCCAAGGAGCTCCTCTTTTGTCCCTTAAGAGGATACCCCAGGGGTTTTGTTCTTAATAAAGACTTTTGAGCAGTCCATCTGTAGACTTCTGGTTTAATGTAAACATTTATTTAAATTTGTCTCTGAAAGCAAAGTGTTTATCTCCTGACTTCCCTGTTATTCAGTATCTACTGAACTGGGTGTGCATTTTCCTCAGCTAATGAGAAACCTCCCTGTGATTCTGTAATTTCCAAAGGAACAGCATTAAGTCATTTTTCTTATCTCCATAGCTTTAGCTTGACTTGTGCTCAAAGACAGGAGTGACTCAAGAACTATATGCGGTTAATTGTTAGTTTGGTTGGGGAGTTTTTGCAAGTTCAGGACAAAAATATGATGTAAGAAAAGGCTGTTTTTGCAGCATTAGATAAATGCTTTTGCATGAGGTGTTGAAGGTCAGTTGTTTTACAATGTCAAAGGGAGGCAGACCACACCAGGCTGATGGCCACACTCCTTTAAGCCAGGCTTGCTATGTATTTGAGCAATTAATTCTGCAGTGTTTTTTGGTGTTAATGCTGCTGTTTTAGTTGCATTTGCTTTTCTGTGCATTTGACTAATTGTCAGTGTTTCTCATACAAGTAGGAGTGTTCCACCTCATGTTTTTCAATAAAAGCAAGCAGTTGTGGTATAAAGCAAGAATAATCTCAAAAAGTGATTTATGTTTTGGGGTTTTTGTTGGTTTGATGTTTTGGGTTTGTTTGTTTGTTTTTTCTTTGGTCTGTATGGGTGGTTTTTTTTT
>VZDJ01000079.1:2905248-3007516 GCA_008694505.1 Cyanoderma ruficeps | reverse complement strand
TATGTATAAATATATTCAAAGATACATATTTATAGTATTTATAGTTCTATAAGTAATGTATTTTTAGAGTCCTCCTTTTTTTTCCCCACTGAATTTGCTAATTTTGGCTTCAGTAATTCACATTGTGGGAGATTGCTTATCATCCTCAGCTATGTTTCCTTTATCTCAAGCCTTCTCTTCATACATTTCTTGTCCTAAGTGGCAGGTTTTATTTTTATTTCCTCTTGACTTTTGTCCCATGTTGATCTCCACAGTGAACGTGGTGTCTTCAGCTATAGCAGAGTTATTTAGAGGCCAGCTGGAACATTAGTTTCCCTCTGCTGCTGCATTCATGGATAGTATTTCAGGACTTGATTGACAGGGGGACAGGTAAACAAACGGTTTACTCCTCCCTGCTGTACAGCTTCTTTGCTGTCTTCAGGCAGAGAAAATCTCATTTTTGTTAGTTTTAATTCTCAGCTGGCTGGTATCCCAGGTAGCTGTTACCCCATCTGCCAAGTTTGGATGGAGAAGCAGAAGAAAATGGAGATTCTGAGGGGTTACCGAGTATCTTGACTCTGTGCAGGCTCAGCTAGCGTTTCAAATGATTTACACAGAAAAGAAGAGAGGTACCAAGATTGTGGTTGTGTGCACTTGATGAAGTGCTGATCTGATAAGCACTTGCCAGCCAAAACTGTAACTGTTACTCTGTTTCAGTAGAATGTCTTTATTTTTGGTTTTGCTAGAAAATTTTTTGCTGCATTTGTTACAGGCTGCAGTAACACATACAGATTTTTTTAAAAATATAATTATCTTTTTCAGGCATTGTTTTGCTTCTAGCTAACTTTATGTTTCAAAGTCCCTGGTATGCTGATGCAGGGTTTCTTTATCCTCTTCATTCTCCTCACTGAGTTCTGTCAGCATAATACTGTTTTTCACCAGCGTCTAGACAGGGAATATCAACCGTTCTTTCAGTGAAATCCTTCTAATCTTCTGAAATAATTTCTTTTAACTGACACTTAACAAATTAATGCTTAATTTCCTATAATTTGTACCCTGGAAGACCATGGCATTAACATTCTCTTGGGGGAGGAGAACATGTTTTCGTTTCCCTAATTAAGCGTGAGAAAAGAGTGATGAATCTACAGGTGAAAGCAAGCCTTGGTAATTGATGGAAGCTTTAGGGATCAAATCCATAGGGGTGAGAGTAATGCCTTTTTGGGACTACTTAAAAACAGAGGCCGGACAAAACTAAGAGAATAAAAATGCAGTTATATTTATTGAAGGGCCTTCAGGTACATTTGGGGCAGACAAAGCCACCCAGGGGCTACACCCAAATGGAACAGTGGGGTCACAGGCTTACGTTTGGTCCATTTGCATATTGGGAGTCAATCTTCCAGTTACAGCTGCAGGTAATGAAGTAATTTGCCCCCAGTTTGCTTCCCACCAACTCACTTGTTTACATTGTTTACTCACCTGTTTACATTTCTCAGGGCCTGAGACAGTGAGGCTGATTCCCATATTCCCTTGATTCCCAGGCCTAGAGAGGAATTGTTTTATCTGATCAAAATGGTAAAGCAGTAGCTAACACTGTATATGGAGTTTAGAGTTATACACTAAAGAACTGCAGGATTACAAGTGTATTAAAAATATAAAAGCTAAAATCCTAAGGCATCAGCAGCATACTTGCTGTTCTAGTGAGTGGCATCTCTGCCCATGGGAGGGATTTGATACCAGATAATATTTAATATTCCTTTAATCCAAGGAAGTTTTATCTGTGGTCACAGTTTCCTTGCTGCCAGTATCAAGATTTGAGAAATCAGTGATTTTTAGGGTGCCCTGAAATTGAATTGTAGTGTGATTAGAGGAAAGGAATAGGGTCTAATAGCAAGTGGAGGGTGAAGATGTTGTTTCTTCACTATGAGATGACAGGATTTAGGTGGAGTCTCTCTGCTTCCCTTATTCCTTTTCCCCATCTTCAGTCCCAGGCTATGGCTTGGTGTGGGTTTGAGGTTGGTGTGGAGCCCACAGCTGACACCTCACTGTGGGTCACTCTGCTGTGCCTTTAGATACAATAACGATGTGGTCGTTTTTAATGTCCTTCTGCATCATCTTAAAAAGCCCCCAAAGTACAAGGGGAAACACAGTTGCCTGTAACTTCTGCTGTACCCCGTTTGCCTGCTGTATCCATCAGCAGTGTAGTTTCTCCTACGGTTTGGAAGAAACTGTTTTCTTAAATTGCACAGTCTTCTAGCAGGCTATTCCATGAATTGTTTTGCCTGTACAAGCCTGACCTTCTCAGGTTGGAGTAGAGTTGCAAAATTCTTGAAAGCCCTTAAAATGGAATGTAACCTAAGGGCAAGTGTTTGATTAGAAGCATGCTGAGCATATGTGTGCTCAGGTTAGGTAGCTGAGTGCACAATGGATGCTTTTTCTGTATATTCAACTGCTATGATAAAGTCACTGTAAACAGTGTTTGCTGGCATGTAGTTCAGAGAAGGCAGATCACTCTCCAGAACTTTTTACAGCTCAAATGCTGCTTTCAGCACTTGTTTTGCTGCACAGACTCTATTTAAAGTTATTTGGAAGAAAGAAAGAAAAAAAATTAAAGCCTTGTACAGGTTTCTTTGTATCCTTACCTTTCTGTTGTCCCACAACCTGAGGAGTGAACTGTTTGTTTGCTTTTGGCAATATCTCTTTTGGGTTTAAAAATGAAACCTGCCTTGAATTTAAGTGAAAGCATATCTTAGCCTTCCTGCTTGTGCAGGTTCAATACTCTGTCTTCAGAGATAGGTTCCAAACAAGTGCATCCAGTTTGTTTTCTTGTGTTGTATTTGGGAAACTAAAACTAGCCTTTCTTTGTAGCTTTTGGGCATAATCAAGACCTGGGGCTAGATACTTGCAGAATTTTTATTTGTAGTTGGCATGGAATGGTCTCCACAGATCACTTCTCTGGGATTTGAGTGAATAACTGTATAAATTCTGCTGATGTGTGTCCTGTTGCACTTTTATCGTGTTTCTTTCACTGGACTTTTTTTTCTAGATCCAGAGCACCTTGCACAGTTTGAAAAATATCTCCAATCAATGAACTGCTCAGAAGAAATCTGTCTGCTCACCACATTTGCTCAGATGGCACAAACCAAACAGGCAGACGTTGACGAGGATTTTATCAAAATTGTTGTTTTGGAGATATATGAGGTGAGTAATTTTACTGGCCCATTCAGGAAAAGAATGAAAATGCACTTTTTGTTTGTAACAGTGGAAGGTGTGAAACTTCGATGGTTTCTGTAGTTTGTTTTACCATGGAATTTACAAAACGTTACTTTTAAAAAAAGTACTGAATTAAAATTGCCTGAAGTACTTGTTATTTTCTGGGAAAAAAAGCAATTTTTCTGTAGGCAAAGCCAGAATGAAACAAATAAACAAAAATACATTTATTTTGTTTTATTTTTCTATGCAGGGCTAACTTGCAGCCCTGGAATTCCTTGTGTGGTGCTTTTTCTGTTGTTTTTGGTGGGATTTTTTTAGTGTCGCTGTGTTGTTGCTATGTTTAGTTTTGGACATTTCTTTTGGCACTGTGACACAGAACTTTCCTGGTCTCTTAGGGCAGTCAATTTCACTTTTCATATGGGCATTTATCAACTTTGTGTACGATAACCAAGAGCAATACAGTCCTGTATTTTCTAAAAGACATTTTATTTCCATGTTAGTGGAGGTCAGCCAGAAGCAGTAACTTCTCCCTGCTCGTCTTCTCAGGTGTCCTATGTTAGTCTTTCCACAAGAGAGACGTTTTCCAAGGTTGGTCGAGAACTCTTGGGAGCCATTGCCAGCATCCATACACAGATTATTTCTGTACTGCTGGATCGGATTAGAGAGACCATTGAGAAAGTGGGGATGGTAAGTGCTGACATCTATAATTTAAGTAATTTAAATCAGACACCCAGTTAGACCTAGAGGCCATACCAGGTTGTGTGGTAAGACATGGATTGGTATGAATCGATGTGTTAAACACCTGTCTGTGGGGTTTTTGGTCATACCTCCCTTTCATATAACAGGGCCAGGGCGGATTATTGTTGTGTGCTGAGTACTGATTTGCACTTTTTGCTCTCTCTCCTCAAAGGTTTCTTTATATCTGTGTAAAGAACTGCCCCTGTACCTGTGGAAGCCTTCTTCATCTGAGATAGCCCTGATCCGTGACTGGTTGTTAAATTATAGCCTGACAACAGTGGAGAATAAACTGGCTTGCATTATCTTGGAAGGGCTGAACTGGGGATTTGGTGATCATGTAGGTATTGAACACAGGAGTCTTGAACCTCCTCACTTTTTCAGAGAAAAAGTTTAACTCAACCTGGGAGTAGAGCAGAATTTGTAAACTGTTGATTGCACGCTTTTATATTAAGGGTGTACACCTAATGGCACAAAATTGGAATTCTGTAATAATTTTACAACACTCTGGCTGAGGACTTGCTTGTGCTGCTTTCTTATAGTGCTGCAGCTGAGTTAAAAAGAGATATTTAAGCAGGGATTCTTTTCCTCTCTAACAGAGGAAATAGCTGACAGGACAGTTTTTTGAGTCACATGATTAAAATGTTTTTGGCTGCAGAAAGAGAGGAATCTTCCAAAAAATGTGTAGGAGACTGGTGTGACTGTAGTTTGCATGCTGGTATCTAGGTATGTTTATCACAGTGCAAGAAAAGTAATGATTGAAATGACACATTTTAAAACCCTGAGCATCATTTAAATGATCAGGAATTATTCCTTAATATTGGGTCGCTTCAGGAGCTCCATGAGTTCAGGATATGAATGAGGGTGAATGCTGTTCCAAAGAAAAAGAGAAATAGGTTGTGGGAATAGTGTTGCCTGTGTTCAGTAATGTAGTTTAGCATTGCATTCTGTGCATTTGGTCATCCTGAACTCTTTGCTGTGCTGATGGTTGTACATGAATATTGACCTACTTTTTCTCCCTGATTCTTGTGGACATGTGAAGAGAAAGAATGTTAGGGAAAGTTACCAGAATTCTTCTCTGTGCAATAGCAATGCTATGTCTGTACCCTTTGATATAGGGAAAAACAACTCCTTAATGTGGCAATTGGTAGAGGAAGTGCTGTGTTTTCATTCAAAAAACATGGTGATGGGATTTGGTTTTGTTTTTAAAGGCAAGAGTTCAAGTGTCTGTATTATGTAATTTAAAGTGGCATCTATGGACTTTTGAATTAATTATCATATGTTCATAAAATGCACGTGGGAAGTGAATATCATGACACCTTTTAAAAAATAATCTAGTTGTTTGGCTTTGGATTGCCCAGTGTGAGCCTGGTACTCTTTAACACTGAGCTGGATTTTTTTCACTGGGCAAGATTTTTGCTTAGATATTGCAATACTTAATTTGAGCAGCCAGAAAAAGATTGAGATTTATTTCTCTGTTGTGCAGCTGAATGTACAGTTGTAGAGACCTCTTAAATGACTCAAGGTTTTGTGTTCTGACACTATTTTTGGCAGAATACTCTTCACCTGGATCCAGCTGTCCATTCTGAAGTTGCATTGATGGTCCTGGAAGCGTATCAGAAATATCTCTCCCAGAAACCATACGCTGGGCTGCTTTCTGAAAGCATAAAACAGGTATCCTTTCTTCTTACAAGGAGTAACTTCTGGATGGCTATAAATGGGAAAAGCTGCAGGGCAAGACTTTGTTTTCTTTTTCTTTTTTTCCCTTCTTTTTAAAGCTGTTCATTGTCCAACTAAAATTTAGTCACATACCAACAGTTGGTTGTTGTGTGCACCCAGAGAGCTATTTGAAAATACTGTTAGGCTTCTGTTGAACATCTGTGTGAGAAACAGAGTCATAGAATTGTTTGGATAGAAGGGACCTTAAAGATCATCCAGTTCCTTGCCATGGACAGGAGCACCTTCCACTATCCCAGGTTGCTCCAAACCCGTTCCAGTCTGGCCTTGGACACTTCCAGGAGATCCAGGGGCAGCCACAGCTGCTCTGGACAGCTTGTGCCCGGGCCTCACCATCCTCACAGAGAAGAATTTCTTCCTAATATCTGATCTAAATTTGCTCTCTTTGTTTGAAGCCATTCCTCATTGTCCTGTCACTCCATGCTTTTATAAACAGTCTCTCTCCAACTTTCTTGAAATAGACATTTTAATTTTAGTGACAAACTAATGACAAATAGTGACAAACTGGTCCTTCTTTACTCATGCAGAGGTAGACAGTTCTTGCTAATGCAAGACTATTTCTCATTGCTGGTGTGTGTAAGACTCACTCCAGCTCTTGTTTTATTTGAAGACTCAAGTATTAATCCCTTTTGGAGCTTTTCAGCAATGTGCACTGTTGTGTGACCTGAACACACAACAGACATTTATAAAATTGATGTTACAGCACACTGGACTCAGGAGGGGATAGCTCTAAGTTACAGAATGCAGATGGAAGGACAGAAAGATAAAGGTTTAAGATATCCCTGGTTTGGATATTTAGTCCAAGCTGTTTATATTTATTTGTTCAGTGGTTTAACATTGGGCTGTGCTTTGTCTTCTCAGTATTTTTTGTACAATGTTTTCTCCTCCTCCCTACTTTTTTTCTCCCCAGCCTTTTCTTCTCATATTCTGAATGTTCCTTGCTGTCTCTGCTCTGTTCTGACTTGCTCCTCTGCACTGCTTAACCGTGGTTTGTTTTGTTACCACCCGGATGAGTTCTGTTTTTTAAGCCAGTTTTAGCCCTGGTTGCCACCTGTGCTGCTGAGTCTGTCCTGACATGCATGAGCCTATAAATAGAATTTGAGAGAAAATAGTGCTTAGGTTCTTGTACCCCTACTCAGAAGGATGAAATACGTGCATTGCCGTCCAGCTCTGCAATTTACACTGTTCTGTTAGAATGTGGACATTTTCTTCCCCAGAGATTTCTAATTCCTGCGATCTAGACAGGGTCTTTGTCACAGAGCTTGCATATGCATGTGACTGCCTGTCCACATACAGGCTTTTTTTTCTAAGGAGAGGCTGCCAGGTTTTAGGCTTTTTGTTGATAGATAAAATTTTTGCATAGATTTTTCTGTTTCCTTTTACTAGCAGTCTGAAATGTTTTAAACATTGTTAAAGGTTGTGTCTGGCTTTTTTTTCCAGTATTAAAATTTAATTCAACGTCAGCATCTAATTTGAACAAATTTAAGCAGACAATGTAAGTTGATAGCCTTTACCTAAAGGGATGGGGGGAAGGAGAGGGGGAGTAGAAATTGAGGCCACAGGAAGAGTGTGTTTAGATAAACTACACAATATGTCTGAAAAATAATTGCTGTTGGTCTAATCCTAGAAGGTTTGGGTTGGACGGGGCCCCAAAGATCATCCAGTTCCCCTTCCATGGACCAAGTCCCAGGCCAGTGCCATACGTGCTGTGTCATGGCTGTGCTTCCTCTCATTCTTGCTCCTGCTGGTCTGTTCCAGGTCTCCTACTTGGCCAGCATCGTTCGCTACGGGGAAACACCAGAGACTTCCTTCAATCAGTGGGCATGGAGTTTGGTTCTGAGGCTGAAGCTGCACAGGAATGACCGTGGGGTGCAGCAGAGCGGACTGGCCGTCCCCGTGTGTGACAGTGCCCTGGACACGGCCGAGTCGGTCACCCTGCACCCCCTTCTCAAGGCTGTGAAGGCAAACATCCCCATCGGCTGCTACCTGGCACTGGCAATGACCACCCTGGGCCACAGGTGAGGGCATTTTGGGTGTTTGCGTTGGGTGGATGGCCCCAGGGGCTGGGCATCCTGTTCCATTGCTTAATAATCCTTTTTGTGTAGAAATAATTCCTGAATTCTTTCAAGCAATGTGCTATTTCCTTTATTTTGCTAGTAGTACTTTTTTGCCTTCTGCAGCTTAGGGTCCAGTCATAAGAAATAGTACTGAAACTGGGGGTTAACTATAATTTCTATGGGCAGGAGTAACTTTGGACCACGTTTACTGAAAGGGTTGTTCTAGATAATTTCTAGATAATTTCTTTTATCAGGGCCACACTGCATTCAGAAAATAGTGTGGAGAGAACACCCACTCACTCTGGGAATGGTAAATAAAGAGCGTTATAAGAGCAGTGACCTTCTTAGCTATGACTGTGTTCCAGCACAGTCTTTTCCAGTGCTTTTAGCTGGTTTGTAGGTAGGGCTTGTGGACATAATCAAATGTTCTTGTTTGAGGTACAGAGCCACAAAAATTCGATCAGTTCTCACCAAAACTGTTTTCCCTGAGTCTGTGATCCCTTTGGTTATGTGCTATGCCATTCAAAATTTTTACTAACTTGTTTTCTATGTATAATATTATGTTACTCTTTTAAGGAAAAAATATCTAGGCATTATTTTCCTTCCCCAAAGAAGCCATTGCTTCATGGTAAGATTGTGCCATAGATACTTTACAGCACTGGAGTAGTTTGAGACTGATATTAAGGTATTTTGAGTTGAGAGTGGAAATTTTTCTATTACTTTGAGCATGGAATAAAAAACCGAAGAACCTCTTTAGTCTGTTCCCCTGCGCTTTCTCTGTTTGGCCTTTGGCTCTTTTCCCTGGAGAGGGAGGTGAGTTGTCCAAGTTAGGCAAGAATAGTGAGCTTTAAAGTGATAGAAACTTGATGAAAACCTGGCTCTCCAGTGATTTTTGGAAGATGGGACACTGATCCCCAGAAAGAAATTTGTGATGGAAGGAGATAGTAAATATTTAAGAAGGAAATACTTAGCAAGTCTGTCAATAATTGAATGACTCTTACAGCTGAAGAAAAATCCTTTGTATTTAGCAATGTAGATTTTCAAAGATAAAATGTAAATTTATGAATGTATTTACATCTCAATTAATAAAAATTAAATAAACACCTTGTCTCCCTTTCTGATAGTGAATGTGTTTTTCTTTTTTTTTTTTTGTTTTGTTTTCTGACAGCATCGAGAAATTCTGTGCCGAAGGGATCCCTCTTTTGGGTGTACTAGTCCAGTCTAGACATTTGAGGACAGTAGTCCATGTGCTGGATAAAATTTTACCCTTGTTTTACTCTTGCCAGTATTACCTCCTGAAGAATGAACAGTAAGCATTATATGTTCATAATATATTAGCTTTTAAATTTTATACATTCGTTTACTTAATTTATTCATAGTTGCAGTGAAAGTTAATAATAATCTTTTGATTTAGACACCCAGCAGTCTCCCAAACAAATCCTGAATAAGATTTGGATGCTGATGTAGATCAAGAACTGTATAAATACAGGACTGTATTTAGTCCTGATGAGCTGCCTTGAATTACAGGCTGGTGTTAAATGTTCATGCTGTACCCAATGTATGGCTGAACTGGAGCAAGTAAATCTGCATTGTGGTTGTGAATCAAAGCCTTTCTGTATATGTCTCACTGATGCTGTTGAGCTGGTTTTAAACTCTCTAGAAGCAGGCTTTTTATTTAATATGCAGTAGGAGATATTTTAATTTAATTTATTGACATCCCTAGGTTTTTATCTTACATGGAACTGTTCCTTCATCTGGATAGTGGAGTCCCTCAAGGAGTAACCCAGCAGGTTACCCATAAAGTGACACAGCACTTGACAGGAGTGAACTATGGAGAAAATGTTAAGCTGCTCGGTAGTATGATACAGGTAAGAAGTTATTTAAAGAAGAAAAGATGGAGAGAGTGTTTAGAACCAAGCTTATTTGACTGAGTTAGTGTTAAAGGTTAGAAAGGATACTGAACCTGGGAGTTCAGTCACAGAGTACTTTGTATCAAGCATTGGTAGCTGAGTTTGGTTTCCTGAAATGCTCCTGCTTAAACTTGACTATATCTGGCAATGTGTGTGACATTAGAAACAATATTTGCCTTTCAGACTGCTTGGAAAATTCATTTTCCCATACTAGGTCAAAACTGATTGAAAAAGGAAATGTAATATACAGCACTGCTTTCTTGTTTGTGTTATTTGAGGAATGCAGCAGAGAGATTGATATTTCCAAGCTCTGCTTTTTACCATTAATTTAGGGTTCTGCAATGGAAAAATATTCTTGAGTTAGGGAACAGTAGTGTTTTATTAATTGCTGAGAGGTGAAAACCAAGGCCCTCTAACATTAGAGAGGGATAATGGAAACAGACCTGGAAACAGACCAGGAAGGTCTTTTGCAGGAACAGCAGCCTGGACTTTGGAAATGAGTGCTGTTTATGCCTTCAGGGGTCCTGCTTAAGGCATCTGTGTCTGTTTTTGTTGATTGCACAAGGTGCTCTGCTCTCCAGGCTTCAGAATCTGCAGAAGTATGGAGGGTGAAGATGACAAAGCTGTCCTTATTTGGATGTAGAGAGTGCTGTTGTAAATTATTTAATTTAGGGTAGCCCCACAGCCTCAAGCAAAAGTCAAACAGTTTTCCAACAAATTCTTAATCTTCACTCAAAGCTGCAATCTGTTGACCAATTATATTCTTTAATTTGTCAGACTCACATTTTTCTAAGTGACCATCCAAATGGAGTGGGGCCAGCTGCAGTCCTGGAGTTCTGGGTGCAGGTCCTCACCAGCCAGCAGCTGTGGCACAGGGACCGGGCCACGCTCTGCCTGCTGGATGACTTGTGCAAAGCTGCATTTCAGTACAACCAAGAGGACTGTGTGCAAAAGCTGCTTTACCAGCAGCACAAGGTAAATAGCTGTGGTGTTTTGGTGCGGCTGTCGAGTAAATGGTCAGCTTGTGTGTCATACAGTTGGATTTTGATAGGAATGTATTTTCCTGAACTGCAATGAGAATGACTGTGAAATCCTAGGGTGGTTTGGCTTGGGAGGGACCTTTAAAGCCCATCCAGTTCCACCCCTGCCGTGTGCAGGGACACCTTCCACTATCCCAGGTTGCTCCAAGCCCTGTCCAAACTGTTCTTCAGCACTTCCAGGGATGAAGCAGCCGCAGCTTTTCTGTACAGCGAGTCCTGAGGATGAGTGATGATGAGGTTATCTGATTTTTTTTTGAATTGAAAGAAAATTCTTTTCTGAGTGGGCAAAGATTAATGAAATGTCTGATATTTTAATAGCAATGATAATAATAACTACTAAAACCAGTTTGGAACACAGTTTTCATTCATGTGAGTTCTGTTGTGGTTTGTCTTCTTTGCATTTCAAGTATTTGATGAAATGTTTAGGACAAAAATGGAGCTCCCTCTCCTGAAAAAAACCAGACACAGTCACTGCAACAGGATGTTTTCAGTGAAATAGAAAGTCCAAGCAAGCATTTCAGTGGTGCCTGGCTGAGCTGAAGTTGGAAAGTAGCAACAGGAGGTGGAAAGGAACCTGGATGAAGATTGAGTGACGCACCTGTAGCTTCTAAATTACCTAGTCACAAAAAAAATGCCAAATGTTTTCTGTTTCTGTGCAGAATGCTTTGGGCTATCACTGTGACAAGGGAATGCTCTCTTCACTGGTCAGCTGGATCGTGGCAGGCAATGTCACACCATCCTTTGTGGAGAGCAATGCCAACTCCTCTCAGGTGAGTGCCATGATGCTGTTTTGTGATGGGAAAAGCAGCATACTGCTCTGGGGTCTTTTTTTAGATTTCTCTCTTGGTCATTTTTCTTCCTGTCCCAGAGTTTTCCTGGAATAAAATCCCACTTTAGCCTAGGAAAATGCTGTGGGTTTATTGCACTAAAAGGAACATGGGTATTTTGCCCAGAGGGAGTTTGTCCAATCTGCACCCAAGAATTTGTATAACAGGGTTTATTAAATTTTCTTCTAATCTACTATTGTTCTTGATCTGTTTAATTAGACAAAATCTGTAAAGCCTGACTTTTCTATTAGATCAGTCTTTATCTGATAAATATTATGAATTTGAGTTACTTTCTCTGTTTGTAAGTGAATTCCTTCAATCAAAAAACTTCAATTGAAAAAGAAACCTTGCAACACCCCAACCAGAGATGCGTAGTGCAGGTGGAAGAGAGAAGATCTTATTTTACTGAGTTTGAGAAGGTTGTTTCCTCCAGAGCTCTCTGGGTAGTTCTGTCAGTTGTGTCCGCTTTCCCCCTTCTTTCACAAGATTATATAAAGGGGAAGTTTGAATTTAAGGATAAAGAGGTTTTGTTGTTGAGATGCGATACTGCTTTTTGCAGCTCTGCAATGAGAGTCCATCGAACACTTACTCCTCTTAAGAAATCATCAAGCTTCCGGATCCTGCCCCTGTCATTTTTTAATCAGTATTTCTGTCATTTCTGTGTTGTCCAGGTCTGGTTTGCATGGACAGTGTTAAATATGGAGTCAATATTTGAAGAAGATTCACAGCTTCGCAGAGTTGTGGAGGGGGAGCTGGTTATCAATGCTTTAACTCCTGATCAGGCTTTGAAGGTGAGAAAACTGGTCATCCCTTTTTATTAATTAGAAAGAACTGCTGGAGAAAAGTGTTTTCTTGCATAATTTGGTTTTTCTGTTATGTACTACTTTCTTACCAGGATAAATGCATAAATAATGCTTTACCTGGCTGTGCAGGAGAAAATATACTGCAGGGAAATTTTCTTTTACATTTTGAGTATATTTGAGTTCTTTTACATTTAAAAGCTATGGAAATACCTGATTTTACTGTATCAATATTTACAGAAAACTAATTCATGCTTTTGCATGATTTTCTGGGTCATCTAAAAGCCTTGCAACATTCAGTGGGTTTATTCTATACCCCTGACATGGGGAGTGCTTATTTTTCAGGTGGGAAAACGTGTCTGTGTTTCAAACAGATGATTCCTCAGATGATCTGAATTGTGCACAAGACTGGCCTTTAATTTTCTCTGTTTTCTGAATTATTTTCCAAGGCTTTCAAAACTATTTAGGTGTCTCCTTTAACAAGGCACTTAATCAGCTATACTTCAGGTCACATTGCAGCATTTTCCAGCTTTTTTGCCCAAATTCAGTTAGAAATTCTGCAATGAAGCTAGTGGAAGCCAAAGCTGCCTATTCTCAAAGTGTAACTTTTGGCACATCCTTCATCTCAGTGTGTTTCAGTGACAGTGGTGGTTCTGTGAAAATAGGTTTGCTTGGGCTGTGTCAAGTACTTGTCTTGCATCCTTGGAGCTGGTCTGGAGAACATTTGTTCTTTGGCTTGCATGTCTTGATTTAGCTGGAAAACATAACGACTGTGGGCAGTGTGTGAAAAAGTATGCCAGAGGTTTGGTGTAGGGCATGAGGGAGTGCCATTATGTGCTCTCAGTCTTGGGAACTCAGAAAAGTCTCCCATTCCCCTGCTTCAGGTGGAGTCCAGAGGAGCTTGGAGTGAGACTGTTTAACCATTTAGTGGGTCTGTGATGTTGCTAAAATGGGATGCTGCTATTCCTAGGTTGCTTTGTTTTTGTTCTGCTTTTGCTTCTGTGTTCTTTCTTCATGTTAGTTATGCTTTGCAAATAGACTATTATGAATTTCCACTAGAGCTGTATTAAATGTAATCTGGAAAAAGCTAAAAGTAGCATGCTGGAGATTTAAACCAGGAACATCTACTTCCGTGAGGAAGAACATTAATTAACTGTAATTGACACCAGTGGCCCATATATTGGCATTGTGTCAGAGCCATCATGCTGGGGTTTTGTGAGCATCAAAAATGTAGGTCTGCTCTCCAGCATAACTTTGAGATGGGCAGCTCATCCTTCAAGGCCTGTAACAGATGTGTGACTGCTTCCAAAGTTTTCTCTTCTGTAATTACCAAGTGTTCATAGTGTGTTAATCTGTTCAGTTAACATGTGACAGCCTGTTACAGCACCACACTTGTCTGGAAATGTTTCTGCAGAAAGCCCAGACCCAGCTGAAGCTGCCCATTGTCCCTTCCCTTCAGAGGCTCATGATTTACCGCTGGGCTCACCAGGCCCTTGCTACCCCTGCAGATCATCCTCTCATGCCACTGATCTGGCAGAAATTCTTCCTTCTGTACCTTCACCGACCAGGACCACAGTATGGGTGAGTCTGACCTGCTCCAGCAGTAAGCACTAAGTAAGTGCACAGCAAGTGAGAGTCAGTGCGTTACACTGACTGCTCCCAAAAGCCATGGGTACCAGTAGCTTCGCTGGTGAGCCAGTTTACCTGCGTAGATGTTGATTTGACATTTGCCAGAAGACTTAGTTATGCTTTTTTGTTCGTTTTTAGATTACCTGTAGATGGCTGTATTGGAAGACGCTTTTTTCAGAGTGCAGCTCATGTTAACTTGCTAAATGAGATGAAGAAGCGGCTGACGGAGGTGGCAGACTTCCACCATGCTGCCAGTAAAGCACTGAGGGTGGAGAGTCCTGAGGGTAGTGACAGGTCACCAAAGAAGGCCAGCTGCTCACCTGAATACCTGACTTCACCTGAGCTGCATAAGGAACTCGTCAGGTAAAAAAAGCCTGCCCAGTTCCACATTAATCAATGCAACTGCCTGAGTAACTGCTGCAGCACAGCTGTAGCTGTGTGAGGAGTGAAGGGATGTGACCTTAAATGTACTACAGAACCATTCAGGTTGAAAAAACCTTCCAAGATCATCAAGTCCAGCACTTAACCCAGCACTGTCAGGGCCACCACTAACCTGTGTCCCCAAGTGCATAGTTGGGCTCAAATCCATTCCTTTGGTTGCATAACTTGTTTAGTTTGAGAGGGGACTGGTTTTACTACTAAAAATAAAGCATTGTTGATAGGTTTGTCACTCCCTTCAGAAGAAAAGCTTTGTTTTTTAATGAATGGTAGCCCTGTGTTGGCAAAATATTTATTATTTAGGCATATCTGCTACTCGTATGTACATCACTAACATTAAATGTAAAACGCTGCTTGGTTGTGTGTATATGTTTGTCACAGATCAGGGCCTGAATTTATGTCTGAGTAAAATTACTTCTTCAAGAAATTTGCTGGGGACTTCAGCACGTGGTTCAGTGCAATTTGCTTGGTTAGCAGCCTAAAGGTGAGCTCTGCCACGTATATTCTGTGCCGCCTGAAAAATGGTAAATCTGCTTACCAAAGCCTCACCACAGGACTCCCTTTTTGTCTTGGAGTAGGCTAAGGGAGGAGACACAGTCACTCACTGCTACTCAGCTGTTGAATGCTCACTTTTGTGAGGGATAGTAGCGCTTAAGAAATATCTATACCTCACGTACACTAAACTTGAGCAAGTGTATGAATATTGCGAGGAAATATTTGAAAGGATTAATTGGAATATTTGGAAAGAGTCCCTTGTTCAGGAGCCCTGGATGTGTGGAATCTGAGCTCCTGCTCTCCTCAGCAGTCAGTAGTTACAAACAAACAAGGGAGATGATAAATCCCACTTTGTTGTCTGTGAAAAATAATCCAGAGATGCCGACCAGATGAACTTGATTCATATTTTCAGTCTTTCATTTCAAATGAGTTCCCCACTCGAACAGAAATCTGGACTACTCTGTGCCCAAATAAATCTTACGCTCAGGAAGTTTAATGACCTGTCTGGTTTCCTAGACAGGAGGGAAATTATTGGTAGGGTTTATAGTGGCTGATTCTTGGAATTGGTCTAGTTCCATTTTTTCACCAATGACACTGATGAAGGAAGTAGGAGTTTGCTAGTGATATTTAATACCACAGTGTGAAGATTTAATGGCATTCTAGTGCTTCCTTGTCAGGGAGGCTTGGATGGCATGATTATGAAAATAGTAGCAGCTGGTGGAATAATGTCAGCTGAAAAAAAGGTGTATTTATGTTAAAGTTTTAACAAAGGAGGAAATGGGAATGAATGAGACTCTGAAAAGAAATTTAAGGATGTGACTTAACTCATGCATGGTATTTTGGAGCAGGCACTGCAGAGAGGTTGTGGGGTGAAAAGCCAAACTTGCTCATGTGGACTCTGTTTATTCCTTTGGTCTTCTGAATGGGATTGTGGTGATATTTTCTGACACAAGAGACTATTCCAGTCTTGGGTCTGTATGCTAGTTTGCATTAATGTTTTTCTTTTCAGAATTTGTCCTCTGACTCTTTGTTGCTGCCCTTCATATTTTTCCAAGTACCTTCTTTTCACTTCTGGTCTTTAACTTGACAGTAAACAAGTGAAAAAGCACCTGAAATATCTTTTTTTAACCATTCCACCTTGTAGTATTATTTATTGCCCTAATTCTAACCTTAGAATAATCAAATTCATGCTTGGGTTATTTTTTTTCTTTTTTTTCATTTTTTCCCCCCTCAGGCTTTGTAATGTTTTAATTTTGTGGTTGGAAGAAGAGAGTTTCCAGAAAGGAGATACATACATTCCCTCTTTACCAAAGCAGTATGATGCACACAGACTTGCTAAAGTCATGCAGAATCAACAGGTGAGTTGCTACAAACACTGGCATTCTGAAATTTAAAGTCCACGTCCTAACTGAGTCTTTGAAATCAGTGAGAAAGTTGTTACTGGTGTTTAATACACATACAGCATGTATGATACCTTAATGGCTCTAACCTTCTTCCTAAAATCCTGTGCTATCCCACACTACCTTCCTTTATGTTTGAGAGGATGCAGATTCCGTGCATATCGGTCAATTCTTGCAACACAATCCTTTTTCTGTACCACTCTGTTATTTTCTCTATATTCTAAGTTGGTATTAGAGAATTATTTATGTTGCAGCTTTAAATAACAAAAGACTGGAAGCCAAAACCTGCTTGTGTTGGTAGTCTGAAAAATGTTAGGTTCAAATACAAGTTAGTGAATGTGTATTCTGTTCTTCAAGCCTAAAGACTTAGTATAAACAAAACCCTGCAAGAGGAGAGATTTTGGAAGAGCATTTACTTATGCTTGCTTTGTTTTCACTCATCCAGTGTGTATGACTATTGAAAATGCAGCCTGCTTTAGCCTGGCTGCAATTAATCATGCCATAATGTTTTAGCCTTGGTTTCTTGTATTTCCTTTTTAGGAAGAGACTTTCAATAATCCATCTTTCTCTTTGTCTCTTATGTGTTAGAAATCATACTGTGCCAGGTTTCATCTCTAAGCGTGACAAATACTTTTCAGTAGATATCTATATATGTTATAAAAATAGTTCAGTGTTTTTCTTCATTTTAGATTTTTTGCCTTTAATGATAAATTTTCTATGACTTAAAACTGCAGGGTATATTTTTTATGTACTTACTTGAGTTCCCCACCTACTAGGATGGGTGGACAGCATGTGGTGCTGACCTAAATGGGAATGATAATTTAATTCTTTTGTGCTCCAGGATCTGTGGATGGAGTATGTCAATGTGGAACTCATACACCATGAATTTCAGGAAGCTCTAAACCTTTGGCTGCAGGTTCAGCTTGAATCACATCCAATCTCTGCTTCTGCAGGGGAAACAGATTTCACCAACCCTTTGTCAGGTACGAGATAAAAATACCTTAAGGAAATTGTGCCTTAAAGAATTACTGGGATGTCACAGCGCTGGTTTCTTTAGGAGATTGATGATGCCTGCCTATAAAGATATTAATACTGCTTTTGTTTCTGTGGGTACAATATTTTCCATGAAGTTGTCATGGTTTTCTCACTAAGATTTTCATGTGAGGGGCTAACATTGATGCTTTTTGGCTTCAAGTTTGCCATGTTACAGAGCAGAGCTAGGGCATCATCGGTGAGTTCCCCAAAAGTTCCTCTGCACAGAGCATGCTCCAGACATTTTCCCAAAATTTAGAGAGAGACAGGTGCAAGCAAAAGTAAAATCAACTGTACCTGAAAACATGCTGTCTCTGGGAATTTTTTTAAGTTTAGTTTTGTGTGGGGTTTTTATTTGTTTGTTTGTTTGTTTTGTGTTGTTTTCCCCCATGTGTTTCCCTGGAATTTTGGCATAGTGACAGGGTTGTTCTAGTGCAAAAGGGATGATAGTCATAGCTGGTACATTAAGGTTGTGGTGCAATTTGATTTGGGGCTGATCCAAAGAAGATCCAAAAAAGAGGAAGGAGTGAGAGAATATAAGGGAACTGGAATAGTTTCATAGGTGAATTTACAAAGAAACTGAATGGAAATCAGCAGGAGAAGAGGGCTGACTCAGAGAAAGGCTGTGCTCTGTGAAGGAATTAATGCTGACAAGACTAGAGGGGAGGATGAATTGTAGGGAAAGGAAGATAAATTTTGCTTAGATTTTTGTCAGGGTGCCTGTGTCAGGTGAGTAAAATAAATGGAGTGACAGGAAAACTGAAGATAGGAGTGTTTGGGGAAAACAAGGAAACCAGTGGGTGTTTTGATCCTAATCTTTGTGTGATGGAAGAACTGGTCGTGAAAATTAGCTGTGTGAAATAAAGTTTGACAATGATAAGATTAATTGAGTGCTTTTTTTTTTTTTAAAGGGGGACACCTGAGAAAAATTTGTTTGCAGTTAAAAATGCTTCATGCAAAAATTAATGTTTTTGTTCAGTTTTTCCTAAACTTTCTTATTGACCAAACATGTTTCTGCTTTTAAAATTCTTTTTTGCAGCCAAAGCGAGGATCATGAATAATTTGAAGAAGCTTGATACTCCCAAGCCCCCTCTGCCACTGCAGACAATGAAAGCACCCGTGCCAGTGATTTCCTCTGCCACTCTCGTGAGTCAGAAAGACGCGATCCAGCTCATGCGCAAGGACCTGAACATCTTGCAGCAACACGCCAAGTGAGTCATGTCTGTGCTGCTTGTGCCTCACCAGTGTGTCCAGCAGTGCCTTGAAATGATCATGGAATCACAGATTGGTTTGGGTTGGGAGGCACCTTAAAGCTCACCCCATCCTACCCCTTGCCTTGAGCAGGGACACCTTTCACTATCCCAGGTTTCTCCAAGCCCTACCCAACCTGGTCTTGGACACTTGAAGGGATTGGGCAGCCACAGCTTCTCTGGGCACCCTGTGCCAGGGCTTCCCCATCCTCACAGGGAGTAATTTCTTTCTGAATATGTCCTTCACAGCAGCCTCATTTGTGGTATTAGCACAAGACTGTCAGCACTTGATTCCTGCTTCTTGTACCATTTGTTTTCTCTTTATTCTGGTCTGTCGGGTTATTATTCTTCTTCTTCAACTGACATAAAAGTGCACAAGTCTTATCTAATGACTGAGATTACATCAAAGGGCATCTAACTTATTTTCTCATTTGGCATATTTCCTGAAATGAAGCCTTTTTAGACTAGATTTGTTGGCAATGAGTTATTTAACGCTTTTGTTCTAAAGTAGTAGTTGCAATATTAAGCACCCGGTAGAGAAATCTGATTTCTGATTCTGGTGGCTTTGTGAATGAAAGAAACTTTCTGTTTTTAATATTCAAACTCAGATAATACAGCTGAATTGTTTTCAGTCACAACTGGTCAATCTATAGCTGTTCTTACCCCATGTAGTAATTTAATAACAATATTATGAACCAGAACAAAAACTACTAAGCCCACAAGAGGCTGTGTCTAAACAATTCCAGTTTTAGGGGTTTCTTTTTTGTTTTTTTTCTTTTCACTTTTAACTGAATCATCACACTTCAGCTTTTTTATTTTTTTTGGTCTGGTGGAAAATTGCATTTCCTACAGGGATTATTCTGTTTAGTTTCCTTCCAGGCTGTCATATCAAGTAATTCAAAAGAACTCGCACATACTTGAGTAGTTTTGTTTTTATGAATCTGTTTTTTTATTACTTTGAAGTGCTATTACTTTGAAGTTTTAGCGCAATTTAATTTAATAACCTTTCATGTTTTCCAGGAAAGTGTCATGAGTCTTTGCACAGCACATTAAATTGAAGTCTCCTTTCTTATATATTCTTAGCATCGCTGTTTTCAGGAAAGATTTTGGTAATTTTATTAATCAATGCCTTTCAGAACTGCAGCTCTCTGGGAGTCTCAGCATGTTGCTCTGAACAGTGAGATCCTGGACACGGTGCCTAAGCTGTATGTCAACAGGGAGGAGCAAATCACCCTCCACGTGGAGTGCCGGGGAACTTCAAATAAAGACTGTCAGGGTGCAGCTCAGCTCACCATCCAGGTTAGAGACATGGCATCACCTCTCTTTTGGGGCTGTTGAACATAGAGGATGAATGTGAAATGGCTGAATTATTATAAAAGTGGTAGCATTTGACCAAATAAATTCACACACATACTGAAACACCTCATGTGTAATGCTCAAAAGGCAAAGCAGACCAACAGCTGAAGAATAAGTTGTTGCATAATTTGTTTTGCTTGTGGCATGCATTCTAAACTGCTTCCCAGAGTATGTGGGATGTGGGAATTTGTTTGCTGATAGGAATAGCAGGAATGAAAATGTTTATGGAAATACTTCCATGTTGCTTAGTAAATTAATTTTTTGATCCCCTCTAAGTTTCAGTCCCTGTGGATTAAAAGCCTTAGATAAAAGACATGAATTCTATTAGTGTGTGTGATGATTAATTAGGAACATGACCAAGGATGTGTGCTTGGACATGATGTACTAAATCTGATCAAAGCTCTCAGGGGGAAATCCATCCAAATTCAGAGTTCTCTGACTGGACTCTGCTTCTTTTTTAGAAATAGCTGTAACATGGAAGAGTTTTAGCAAAACTGTGTTAATTCTGAAAGGAATGTGTGTCTTTTTGTCACTTAGTTTGAAGGGAAGCACAAAAATGAAGCGGTGAGCCAGCAGCTTCATGCCTTGCGTAAAGAAGTGAGACAACTGCAGGCAGAAGCCATGAAGCCACCTTCCCTGGGTGTTGTGGAAGCAGCTGTACACGTGGAGAATTTCATAACGTAGGTTGTTCAGATGTGCTCTGGGTAGTGGTGTTTGTTTCCATTTTGGCGTGTTAGAGTTAAGATGTGGAACCTGTTTGTGTGTTTTTCCTTGTGCTCATCAGCTTGGACCAACAACAGAGCTCAAATCCTGAGACCTGTGTGTTTGTGACACAGTAATTCTTATTATCAGAGGGTCATGCAGGCTCAGCAGGGCACATGTTGTACTTCTGTTTATTGTTTTCAACTTCTTTTATTGTTCTGTGCATTATAATAGCCCTCCTAATCCTGTAAAAGGACCCTTGATGACACAAGGGTGCTGTGCTAAGCTTTAGGAAGTAGCAAACTTGTACCACAGCTGTCTCACCCACAGGCTGAATTACATGATTTGAATATGACTCTCTATGGGTTTTTTTTCTCTGTTATAGTGCAGGACGTAAATCTTTAATAGAGTGCTACAATTTGAAGTAGTTTTTCAATAAGTGAAACAAAATGGTGCCATGGAAGTGGGTTAGATAATACTACTTTTTTTGAGGGGGTGTGAATAAAATGGGGCTGTTCAAGGCCCTTTTCCTCACTTAAAGACCTTTTACAGTTCATCCCAGAGGTCCGCTTCTGCAACTCCATCCTCAATCTTCCCGATTCCTGCTGGGATTCTCTTAGTGTGGCTGGTTTACTATAGAGTGTAATGATTGTACAAGTAAAAGGATTTGTGTACTACTCCTACTTGTTCATTCTTGATCATTAATCTTACAAATTCTGTGGATGAGCTAGTTCTTGGAATTTACATCTGTGGAATTGCATCTTCTTCATCTGTTTTAATTTAGACTAAATGAAGACAGGGGTTTGATCTGAAACATTGACTTGGGCAATACACAAGAAATTGTATGAGCTTGTGAAATAAAATGGGCTAGTTTTTCTTGCAATACAAAGGCAGTTGAGATGCCATCAGAATATGAGGAGTATATAATTAAAGGGAGAAATAATCCATTGGAATTGTGCTTTGGAAATCTTTCAGTGTTCACTTTCTCACTCTGATTATGGAGACTTTCTAAGGTTTGTAAGTATCCATTTCAGGCAGCAAAATTACATGAGCTAAATCTGTGACTTTTCAGTCTGGATGTGAGAAGGAGGCATACTCAAGAAGTATCGTAAATACTCATCTCAAGACTATATATTGGCAAGAAACCTCTCTTTATTGTTACATTATCCACATGGAAATTTAATTTGCCTTTTTAACTTTATTTTTTTAGGGCCCTGATAAATATCTATAAGGTGCAGCCTATGCCTGCGATCAAGAAAGTTGGAATTGGTTTGTTTTTCACATTGGTCGAGTATGTGTGTGATGAAACTCAACGTAATCCTCCCACAAGACAGTTCTTCACATCCTGCATTGAGATTCTGGGCCAAGTGAGTTTATTTCTTAAATATGAAAATATTTTCTAGATTTTTAAAATTTGATTTTTGATGCTGATTCTTATTCCAATTTCACTGCTGTTGGTGGGGGGATTACAGTACTAAGCACGTTCAGAAGGCTTAAAGTCTATTTCTAAGCCTCTATCCCATTTTGTTTTCAACTAATTGTGTAATATGCGCAGTCTTTAGGAGAGGTGAAGCTTGCATTTAAGCAAAATAAAAACTGTTGCTCTGAGGTGCCTCTGCTTAAATTTTCATTGTGTTAGTTAAATGCTGGAATTTTGAGCAGGTAACTAAGGTTTGGATACTTTCAGTTCGTAAGAGTGTGTTTCAGCACACTTTTAGACTTTGCTGTTACCTGTCAATTTCTGGTTGATTCATATCTTGTCAGCCTCTGTATTTAAACACCTTTCTTCTACAGCCTTCCAGTGTTCTCTGTGTAGTGAGTTATATCAGAAGTTTGCTGGTAGAGAAGACGAATGCTTGGTGGTGGTGGCAATGTTTGCTGTGTTTGTGCTCTGAGAAAAATCATTAGCCTCTGCTTTGGGTCCAGATACTTACTTTTATCTTAGATACAGCTTAATTCCATGTGCAGCTGTCCTTGAGCACCTTTAACAGCTGAAGTGCTGAGAAATTCTTCACAGCTCTAGTTCTGCTAAATTTTTCCTATTATCAAGCAGGGCTGGTGAAATCAGGATTCATTTTCTTACACTATTCCAACAAAAAAAAAGGTATTTCCAGGTGTTTTTAGACAACATATGTTATCACAAAGGCTGGTCTAAAGTGAGCTAGGAAGACATGTTTGTTTTGTGTTATATCTTGTGGAACAACAGCATTTAATTGATGTTAATCTTATAATGTCATAATCTCAGTCTTCTGTTTTTGAGAAAAACTTCACTTTTCATAAAAAAGACCAAAACTATGAGTGTCTCAACAACAAGCTTAAGAGGTGTATTTTCCACCTGACTGATATTTGGCTGTTATTTTTTCCACATTCCCACTTTTCTCAGGTGTTCATCAGTGGAACCAAATCAGAGTGCAAGCGTCTGCTCCAGACGATCCTGCAGAATCGGAGGCTCTGTACTCTCCTTTCTCCTTACTTCACTCCAGTTGCCTCTCCCAGTGAATTTGTGGCTTTATACAAAAAAGTCGTGGCCTTTCTGAGTGAGGATAACAGTGATGTTGTCTTCATGCTGCTGACAAAGGTAAAGTCTGGTCTGTGGGTGTTCTTTGCCTGAAGACCATGTCCTTAGGCTAAAGAGGAAAGAGGTGGAAGTCTGGTACTTTAAAATAGCATTGATGAGTTCTGTAGATCTGTGTTGGTCATACCAAATGGTAAGTGTTGCATTTAAGCTCAAGAGGGGCTAGAGTCAAAAGCAAATAGCTTAAGTAGCCTTTTCTAGCACAGATAGTACCGCTATGTGCTTCCCAGGGTTGACTGCTGAAATGAAAACCCTCTCTTGGTGACTTCTTCTGCCTGGTGCCTCTACAAAGACATTCATCACAATAGCCAGTGAATGCCCGGTATCTGACAATCAAAACAAAATTTGGGACAGTGTCTGCATTTTCCAGCTCTGTTTGGCACCCATGTCCTTCCTGCCTGTCTTAAAACAGAGTAAAGTAATACCAAATGATAGGCACATCTCCTGTTACTCATGATACTACCATAGAAATTAGTATCACACTTGGCCTTTGATATTGCTCTGATTCTCCTCTATAGTTTCAGGCAGACAGCTGGGAGCAGTAGGCAGTCTGTCCTGGGCAGGACTCTCAGCTGTCCACAGTGGCAGTGGTCAGTATTGTCCCTGCTGACCAAGGTCCAAGCAGGTGCTCAGAGCTTTGCTCCTCCCCCTGAAAATGTATGGACTGTGGGCATCAGTCCAGTTTAATGCTTCTGTGGAAACTGAGACACATCTTTATGAATCTGAGCCTCTCTGCCAGGGACTGTTTTGTAGATCTAGAGACTGCTGCAGTTTGCTAAATCATAGCCTTTGGAGAGTGAGGTTTGGAGTTAGGGCTAACGAGATGCAAATTCATGAGGTTTTAAGTAATAAAAATGTCATGATTTAATTTCTCTGGTGACTTCTCCCCTCTCCTAGAGGTGTTGTGTCTGTTGACTCTCCTGCTTACAAATGCTCCCTGTGCTCTGTTGTAGTTTGACCTCACGCAGTGGTTGAGCATGGCCAAGCCGCCTCTCTCGGAGCGCACCCAGCTCCTGGAGTCCATTCACTTGGCTCTCAATGCATGTGGCCTGGAACCTGAAGAAGATATTTTGATGCCATTTAATATCTTCTGCAAGCATTGGACTAACCTTCTCCGGTATCAGTTCCCTGATCACTACAGTGATTTCTTGAGGTTGTTCATGCAAAGTGAGTATCTGAGATGATGCATCCTAAGCCTTTGTGCAGAACCCTTCTGGCTTAAAAATATGAACTCTGTGCAGTAGAGTTAAACTGCAGAATGATTTACACTTCGTTAGGTTTCTACCTAGGGCATTTTTATGTGCCTTGCTATATGATGTGTTTTTGTTAGACGTATTGTAGCTCTTCTGTGAGTCAAGGCACACACATCCATGAAAACAGATTTTTCAGCCCATGTAACAGGAGAAGGATGGAGGAGAGTATTCTGTTAGTGGAAGCACCTATTAATGATGGTTATGCCATAATCTGTAATGCAGAAGCCTTGTTTTTGATTACCCTTCAATATCAGGCAGAGAGCTGGAATTAAAACATATACTGACACTGAAATCTGCTGAAAATGTCCTGGTTGATGCCACCCATATTCTAATATACCCCTCAAATGGGGTCAAAAGTTCTTCTCTCTGTCAAACCATACCTGCTGAGGCAGCAGCTCTCCCTTAATGTATATTTGCAGCCAGGGATGTACAAGTGCCTGGGAAGCTATCTAAGGAGAGAAACATGTAGATGCCAAAAGGAAGTGTTGATTACATTTGCAAATTAGAGATAATCTCTCACTCTCTTAAACTTGGGGCTTTCAAACTCCGGTGCTACCTAATTTTTCATGTAGCAGGGAGCTCTAATTTCAACCTTTTTTGACTTGTTTCGAGAAAGAGACTAACATCTCTTTCTGGTTTTCACAAATGCATTCCCTTCTTTCTTCTAAGGCTCATCAGAGCAGCTTCTAAGCCCTGACTGTTGGAAGGCATCACTTCAAGCTTTGGGGTGTGATTCAGCAGTGACTGAGCAGGGCAATTTCAAGAAAAGTGATTCTGCTGAAGGTCCTGTGGTGAGGGATGCTGCAAAAACTCTCCTCTCCACAGAACAGGTGGGTGCCTCTTGGGTTGATTTATGCTTTTCAGGTGAAACAGATGCCCCCCAGTACAGATAACACTGCTGTGCAGCCTTTCTACAGCTGATTTATAGCTTCCTTCTTTTTACAGGTCAGAGAGACAATAGAATGGCTTTCTACATCCTTCTGCAAACTCCGACTGGCCTCAGTGGATTTCAGGACTTTTGGCCTGTTTTCAAAATGGACTCCTTATGTGGCTGAAGTGAACACATTCCTGGAGTATCTCATTAAACGACTGATTGACACTGAAGTTACTACTTTAGCCCAAGAGCCTGTTGGCAGTAGCAGAATTTTAGCAGGTAATGTGTCTCAAAAGCAAATTACTTAAAAACAGACATCTGATTTCTATAATTCCCTGTGTTAAGGGCCATTTAAATATACAGTCCAATTTTCTTACTTTGCATTTGTGCAATAATGCTAATATTAAAATACAGATGGGAAATGTTGCTGCTACTTCATGGCCATGCAGGACTTTATGCTTTGTAATCTAAGAGGAAGTTTTTTATATTTGAGCTTGCTTCAAAATTATTTTATGAGCTGATTGTACTTTCTCCAGGAAAAATAGTGTCTTTTGCACTGAACAGAGGTTTGGAAGGAGACACTACTGAATTTCATCATGCTTGATTTAGATCTGGAGAGTGCTGGCTTTTATTTTAGTTTTTAATTAATTTTAATTAACACATTTTAATATGTGCAGGTTTAAAGTGTGAATCATCTTTGCCCCCACAATCTTTGGTGTGTTATTGAAATTACACTGATAAAACATCTTAACAATTCAAAATGCTTATGATGGCTGTTAAAACAGCCCTGTTGTTAACTAGAGTTATTATTAAGCATATTGTATTTTAAATTTTTATTTGATGTGAAAGGACTACTTGAATGGTTGGACTCAATGATCTTGAGAGGTCTTTTCCAGTCTTAATTATTCTATAATTCTGTGAATGTTAGAATGAGAAAAAGATATTATATGCAAATTTAGAAAAGTGTAATATGTTCACTGTTTTTGATTTGAAGGAAAAAAGCAACTTTGTTTTGTTTCCTTTTAGCATTGCAGTCCTTGTATTCGGTCATCGCTGGACTCTTTAAACCATGGATACTGGTCTTAGAGAAGGAAGATGCAAGGTATATATTGTATTTTAAAATTAAAATAATTTTTGCTAGAGTAGGGACTTTAGTCCTGGAAGAATGGCTTTCAATATTACCTGGTTTTTAACAATTTGTGACTGTCTTGCCTTCCATTTAAATAGCTCTCACTTTGTCATTTCCTTAATAATTACAGAACTAATTCATGACCTACATCAAATTTTCCAAGGTTTGGAAAGAATAATTATTTTAGATATGAGAAAGATCTTGTAATAATATGAGCAGAGCTTGATTATTTGAATTATTTCACTCAGTTTTAAAAACACCAAAACTTGAATTTTAGATTTCCTTTTTTAGTTTCCATAATATCTACAATACCTGTTTAAAGGAAACAAAAGAACCAAACAAATACAACCCCAAATGCCAGTGGTATATAAAGAAACTTTAGGCTGAATGAATGCTATGATGATCTAATGCCTTGTGTGCCTCTGTCTTGACATGAAAAGTTAGTTTTGCTACTATACATTCAGATTTTGCTTTCTTTCAAAATTAAAAGCTTTTGGAGTTGTGAATGCACTTTCAGCACTGAAGTTAGAAGGTTGTCTGCAGTTGTTGAACAGTATCATTGAGAAACTCTGTTGTTTCAATTTCATTATGCAGTATCAAAGAAGTAGTTTCTTCTTACCGAGTGGGTCTTCAGTGGGATAGTGGACTATGCAGCTCTTCTAAGAAAGAAGAGAGTCTCAAAAAGCTGAAACTGGGAGGATTGCTGATACCTTTACTTCAATGCTTTAGAGTATTTAAATTGTAAATGTTTATGCTCAGATAGCTGAACACTGAAATTTGTGTTGTGCTTCTTTTCAGTAGCCAGCCCTGCTACCCTTGGTTGGAAAGTGACACTCCTGTAGCCTCCACCATGGTCTGTTTGTTTGCAGATTGCATCAAGCTTTTGCATGAGAGCTTCAAAGGTGAGCATGAAATCCTAAGGCTCACCACTTGTTGATTTGGAGAAAAAAACCCAAAAATTTAGTGTGCTTTTTTTTCTTTGGAGTATATTTTAGTGTAATTTACAAGTTTTTCATCTTCAAAAATAGACTTTCTTCTGAAATCAAGTTTTATCCGAATTTTTTTTCTGTTGTTAATTCAGCTATTTTCTTTGATTCTAGAAAAGCTGCTGCCGAGCCACCATGGGGCTCTATGGTTACACCTAATGCATTACTGTGAGTGTTGCACAGCCCCAAAAATGCCAGAGTTTATTCTCTATGCTTTCCACACTGAGTTCAGAAGGCTTCCATGGAAGGAGATGCATCCAGACCAGATGCTTATGGAAGAGTTCTTTAAAGTGAGTTCATGGCATCTGTTGCAATAAGTTCATAGTCAGTGCTGCCCTTGAAAATAGCTGGAGAGCACGAGACAGATCTTTTAGCAAGTAGGCTTTTAAAGTTTGTTTTAAGCATTCACAGCTGCTCAGTTTATGATGGATTTTTATGAAGGAGTGCTTTGGAATCTTAGATGAAATTGTGGGGAGCTGTACAGCTCCCTCTTTGTTGATCTGCTGGAATGTCTCATTTATTTGCATATGTATTTAATGTTTTTAGTTAGATTTAATATATTTTGCTATTGCCGTGTTGTTCTCACTTCCAAGTCATCTGAGACAAGGTAAAGCTTCAAGTGGGGGAGCAAAATGATGGAGAAAAGACATTTGTCTACTCCTCTGCTGACTTAAGATGCTGCTGTAGATTTACAGTTAGCTAAAGAACTGAAAAGTGTAAAAGTACTACTTATATCTTACATTGTTTTATGCACCTGTCTTTTTCCCTTTCTCCTTCCTAGATTGAAAGAGGCAGCCCCAAGAGTTGTTTCTTGTTCTTGGGTTATGTTTTGTGTGAAGTAAACTGGGTCAGTGTCCTCTCTGATGCCTGGAATCCGAACCCTCACCCTCAGACTCACAGCATGATTGTCTGTTTGCTGTATATGATGGTCCTGTTGGCAAAGGAGGAACAGCTCATAGGCGAAGAGGTAATTTTTTGTGACGGTTCATACCCATCTCTTAAAAGAAAAATAATGCTTTACTAGAAAGGACACGAGATGTGACTAAATCGGAATTCATTGCTTTGGGAGGACTCTTCAGAGGGTCTTGATCATCTTCCAGAAGTCCCATTTTACATCTGTCAGCTTTCTTCCACTTGCAGTATCTTCTGCTCTCCTTTTCCTCTGAGGCATTACAAGATGCTGCACCAAGATGTCACCAGCAGCCTTTGACCATCATTGTATCTCAGTTTAGGAAAATTACCAGAGTTTACGTGCTTTGACCTGAATGTCCTTGCTTATCAGAAGATAGCTGTTTGCACATAGTGTGAGTCAGCCTCAGGAATTCCCTCCTTCCCTCCAGCAGTGTGTTAAACTGACATACACTCTCAGGAGGTTTTGGCCTCCTAGAGCATTCCTGTGACACCTTGATCTAAATCTCAAACTTTCTCAGCCCTGTGTTCCAGGGCATGAGCAACCGGAGGAGTACTTGTTGTACCAGTGTCACATTCCTGTAGAAGTAGTGTCATTTGGGTTAGTTCTGGATTGTCACCACAGCTCCAGTATTTGTTCATGCTAAAACCTGTAGAAACATGGAATAGGATATAGTATATCCTGAGTTGGAAGTAATCATTGAGTCCAACTCCTGGCCCAGCACAGACACCCCAGAAATCCCACCCTCCCACCCTCCCTGAGAGCACATATCTGGGGGATTAAAGATGACTACATCATCTGTAGTCAAACTTGTCCAAACTGTCCTGGAGCCCTGGCAGCCTCGGGGCTGTGACCGTTTCCTGCAGAGCCTGGGCAGTGCCCCATCATCCTCTGGGGGAAGAATCTTTTCTGACACTCACTCTAAACTTCTGACATAGCTCCATACCAGCTGGTGTTTCTGTGTGTTCAGGGGGCTCTTTTTCACTGCTGATGTTTAAGAATAGATGGTAGCTGCTCATAGAGAGACTTCTACATCTGCTGACTTGTCCTATCTGTGTGAGCTGTGGGGCTGCTGTGCTGTTTGGGGTGGTGTGTATGAGAATAAGCACATGAGGAGTCCCTCAGGTTGGTGGATGATTCACTAAATGGAAAATTTGGGGGAGGCAGTTTCTCCTGTGAGCTTACATTAATGTATTTTTAAAAATAATATTTTAATGCCTCTTTTAAACGTGTACTGAAGTGACTTTAACTTGAACGGTCTCCATATCTTTCTAGCTGTCTTTACATGTTTACATGTCAAATGTTAACATTTTTCACAGACACGTTTGTACTTGGTTAGAACTGCTGCAACAGTCTGAATACAGCTCTGTAAATGCTAGAGATGAAATACGTGTGTTAGCTTACTGCTTGAATATGGAATTGCTTTTCAGACAGACTCCCTAAGGTCAGCTATATCTGTGGGTTTTCAGTTCCATCTCCTTCAAATTCTGCAGCCAGAGCTTCCTTCCAATATTGAATACTGTGAGCATGAATTGAAATCTGCAAAGAAGGTGTAGCTTAAACTGATGTCTTTAAATCTTCAGGAATCTCCACTCATAAGTCTTCTTGGACAGACCAGCTCTCTTCCTTGGCAGCTTGTGGGCATTTCATCTTACGAAAGCATCATCAGCTACTGCAACAGTCACTATCCTCCCTCTGTTATCCTTGCTAAGGATGCTGGAGCTGAACTGATTGTGAAGCTCCTGAAAATCTCAGCAGGCTTTGGGGCGTCTTCAGATAGTCACATCCACCTTGTGAGTAGAACTAGTTTTGGAGCATCTCTGTGCTGTTCTTGGCTTCTGCGAAGTTCTGCTTGTGTATATTACAGAATATGGAAAGATTTTTAGATGTGATTTTTTTTTTCCCCCTAATTGGTTTTAATTTTGTTTGACAGGATGCAACACTGAAGTGCCGAGCATACATTCGCCAGGTGGTTCAGTTCCTCAGCACCTTAGAACAAAGTGGAAAGATAACCCTTGCAGTTTTGGAACAAGAAATGGCCAAGTTGCTAGATGATGTAGTCATCTTTAATCCCCCAGGTTTGTGTTGAGGAAATGGCAAATTACTTTAAAGCTGTCAAAAGCCTTTATTCCGTTGAGTGGATTGATGAATATCTGTGACGATTTAATTATTTGCATTACTGTCATGTCTCCCTTATGGGCAGCAGGGCATGGTGCTTTGGTGTTGTATACATAGATGGTATATTAACACAAAGCAAAACTATGAATCTTGCCCTACAGGGCTGTCAAGAGTGACAGAACCAACATTAAAAACGGGGGTTACACTTGTGAGTAAAACTGGCTGATGATATACAGAAGCTTAAGTGATTCATTTCTTTATCATCTGTTTTTTTTCTAATTTTTATTTTACTTGTCATTTTCCTCTTTTTTAAAAAGGGAAGAATGGCACAAATACATTCTCCTGGTCTTGAAGAATCAAGACTAATGAGTATAAACTGAGAGTGAGGAAGATTATATTAGGTATTAGGAAGAAATCCTTATTGTGAGGGTGGTGAGACACCGGCACAAGTTGCCTGGGGAAGTTGGGGATGCCTTGACCCTGGCAGTGCCCCAGGCCACAATGAGTAAGGCCTTGAGCAACCTGATCTAGTGGAAGTGTCCCTGCCTATGGCAGGAGGGTTACAAACCTAGATGATATTTAAGGTCTGTTTCAACCCTTAATATTCTATGACTCTTGTGACTCAGAAATGGTTCTAAATTGTGAAACCTGGAAAACTTGAGAGTGTTGAAGAGGTATACTGGTGTACCCTAGTGGTGTAATGTGTCCGGACAGCCAGGATTGTGTGGTGAGATCATCTAGATCTCGTTGTTAGTGCTAGTACCATCTTGAGATTCCTCTGTCAAACTGAATTCAGGTGCAGTCTGTATCTCACTGTACTTCACAGAAATGGTAGTGAGGGGTCGTGTCTCTCCCTGCCCATGTGTGTCTAATGAGGAAGAGACTTTTCCCAGTGTCCACAGAATGTGTCTGGTGGTGAAGCTGAATCTGGGTTCCAGTGTCTCTTCACTGAAAGGGTTCTTTGGTTTCTGACTCGCAGACATGGATCTGCAGACGCGTCACCTGGCCCTCAGCAGCCTGTTCACGGAGACGCTGATGATGCTGAACAACTCCAGCATCACCACGGCCGAGTCCCTGCGGGGCAGCCTGCGCAGGTGGATCGACAGCAGGGTGCAGGGGCTGCTGGCCATGCCCCTCCTCACGGCTGCGTGCCACAGCCTGGCCTCCGTGCGCCACATGGCCGAGACCACAGAGGCCTGCATCACCTCCTACTTCAGCAATGGTAGGAGCTGTCTCTTTCTCACAGCCTCTGGACACTCTGGGGTTCCACTGAGCACAGATTGTCTGGAATTACGGAGTGCTTTGAGTTGGAAGGGTTGTTAAAGATCACCCTGTTCCAGCCCCTCTGCCATGGGGAAATGGTACTGTCATAAGGATAAGATGGGGTATGAGAGAGAAATTCTTCTCTATGAATAGAGTGGTGAGGCCCTGGCACAGGTTGCCCAGAGAAGCTGTGGCTTCTCCATCCCTGGAAATGTCCAAGGCCAGGTTGGATGGGGCTTGGAGCAATCTTGGATAGTGTTCCTGCCCACGGCAGGGGATGGTATAAGATGACCTTTTATGTCCCTTCCAACCCAAACATTCTGGGGTCCTGTGATTGTGGTTTGGGTCTTACAGTTGCTATAATTGTGTGCTTTCTTAATATCCATACTTGTCTCTGTGAAAACTGATTTGCTTTGTGTAATGTTCCCATTTTTCCAGCTGAAGTGAAGGACTTTATTAAAAAAATCACCCCAAGAGACCCAAAGACATTTTTCCCTTCTCTACTGTTCTGCAGGCTAATTTAAGAAGAAAATACTCTGGTTTGGTAAAACTCTGAAAATCTGGTGTGCATGATTTCTGTTTTTTTCGTTTTTCTGTTTACATAATCCTTGTGGAACTACATTTTCATTTCTTTGACTGTGTGGAAGATTTCAGTACACCTGAGGGAAATACTTCTAATTCCATTGCTAAAATGTTCAAATTATAGTCCTGGGAAGTGCTGGGAAAATATCTTACCTTGACCTCAAGGAGGTGGCCTATAATAGTGGAATTTTTCTGTTCTCTCCATCAGAGTTGCATGACTTGCTGATTACCTGAAAAACAGCTAATCCAGCCCAGCTTCTCTTAACTAGTGGTCCTGGTTCTTAGGTTTTACTAAGTGCTGCTTTCTCACCTGCTTTTTGTTCTTTCCTTCTGCTTTCTTCAAAGATTCCCCTCACCACCAGGAGTTAGGCTGGGGCCCTATACTTGCTTCCCTCCAAGTTCCTGAGCTAACCATGGAAGAATTCCTGCAGGAGTGCTTGTCTTTAGGAAGTTACTTGACTCTCTATGTCTACCTGCTGCAGTGCCTGAACACTGACCAAACCCTTGCCAATGAAATGAAAATCCTGCTGACCATCAGTAAATGGCTGGAGCAAGTGTACCCCAGGTATGAAACTTGAAGCTTCTGAATGTGCCTGGAGTTCTGGATTATTGTTAATATTTAGATTAACGTTTATTTGAAATTGTATAGCTTGTATAATTAGGTAGCCCTGGTTAATTAAGTTAATTTCAACAGAGTGCTGGGTGAAATGGCCTGTCCTTCTATATCTGCTAATACAGGGTCTGCCCATCTGCAGTGCCAACAGCAAGTAGTTGTGGTTAAAGGAAGAAGGAATTTAATCTGCTAGAAAATTAGTGAGTTTCAGTCATTTTTCAGTCAGACAAGCTTGATGTCAATGACAGCCTGGATTTGTGCTCCGTTAAAATGACTCGAAGCAAATCCTGAATCATTCTGGGTTCCACTTCCCAGTGTGTCCACAAGGTGGGATGAGTTACATGCTGAATGTTCTGTCTGGCACTCTGAGAGACCTGGTGCTGAAAGCTGCTGGATGGGGAGTCTGTGCAGCAGCTCTGAGCCAAACCTGGAGCCAGTGGATCTGATGGGATGCCCAGAGTTACTGGCCTGTATTGCTGTAAAACATCTTAGATAACTGGGTTCTGAGGGGAAAGGATGCATAGCTTTGGGGTCAAAATAAAAATATTTAATGTATGCAACAACTGTAGTTAGAGTTGCTGCTGAAATTGCCAGGATTTAGCAAACCTGACTATTATTTTGATAATGTTCATGTTTTCTTTAAAAGAACAATTTGAAAAAATGTTCCCACGGTTTCTTGAAATTCAAAAAATTCTTTCCCTGTGGTAGGTACTGTAGTAATTTCATTGTCAAGGTATGAAGGAGACAGAAAAGCCACCATCTAAAGCAGATTAAACCTTGCTGTAAACATCAGATCTGAGATTGCCTGCGATGGGAAATGACTGGGAGGAGTAAAGTGAGGATACTCTGATGCAGGAAACTCGTGCTGATGCTTGATGTGGAAAATCTGAGCTTGTTAACCTAAACTACCAACTGTTTGGGGAAAGATTAAAAATAGCATAGGAGGAACTTCACTTTGGGCTTTACTCAACAAAAAGCTTCAATGTTTCCCTTTTTCAAGGATCATATTAAATTTATAAATTGTTATGGTAACAACATACAGTGCTTCCTAAAATGTTTTATTGGTAAGTAAAGAAAAGAACAAACGCATAGAGATACAGCTTCATTCCTTTTGTGCCAAGTCTTAGGCAAGTTTAAATCCACTTAAAACTGCAGTGTCATTTATTTCCAGTTGTAAAGCTTAAAAAGAAGCACTGTTCTTTGTCCTGGTACAGGCCCTTAAAACCTGCTAGCTGGTGGATCAAATCCGTAACAGTAGCAGTCATGGCAGTATAATAACTGGTGGGGTAGTATAGTTATGCTCTCCTCATGTGATAAAATTAGCTGTTACTAACTAACAAGCTGAATTCTTCATGGACCTAATGGGGAGGGAAGTAAACTTGTTAACCTATATATCTGACTCTTTAATTTTTATTTTCTCTAACGTTTTTCTTTAATTTTTACCTAAAGCTCAGCAAAGGAAGAGGCAAAGCTGTTTCTCTGGTGGCATAAAGCCATGCAGTTATCCTTGGTGCAGCTGGAGCAAGATGACCCCATTCTGATTGAATCTGTTGTCCGGACCCTACTGTCTATCCAGAGCCGGCAGAGCCAGCTGGCTGAAGAGAGACTCACTTCTGGAATACTTGGTGCTATTGGGTTAGGCAGGAGGTCTCCTTTGTCACCCAGGTGAGGGCTGAAGCTGTGGTGAATTAATGGGTTTGAGTCATGGTGTTAAAGAAGCTGCAGTCTGGGTCCAGAATGCCTAGTCTGGGCCCAGTGCAGTGTTTATAGATGATCAGAATCCATGCTGCCCCCAGCTCTATAATGTTCTTTGGGCCTGTCACAGAAATAGCACTAGTGAGTGTGTTAATCAGGTTAAGAAGGCAGTATGAACCTCTGCCTGAAGGTTGTGGTGAAAAAGGAAAGAAAATGCAGTTCTAAATTGTACTTAGCGTCCACATCAAGCAAAGTTTGACTGTAGGCAGACTGTTTGTTAGAGGAAGGCACTTCCACCTGTTCTATAGAAAACGATTTCAGTTGACTTTCCAAGATGTTGTATAAAAACAGACACATTGGAATTTCTGTCCTAACCTTGAGGTATTGGAAATGTTAAGAGATGCACAAAGGAGCATGTGCTTGCTTGTGATTCACTCTGCTTTCTAAACAGAGACACCAAGTTTGATTGTTAGGTGTCAAAATCAAGTTCACTCTGGAAAGAATGCTGAGGAAAAAAAACTCCATAAATGTTTGTGGAACAACAATTCAACCCTGCACCTAAACATAACTTTGGGTTTATAAAGACGTTATGGGATGCAGTGCAGTTCAAATTGCCCTGAATTCTTGGTGTCATTCAACTTGTCCCTTGATTTGAGTGATAGGAATATTTTACATTCTGCCACCTAAGGTGTATTTCAGATGTGACATGAGGAGTATTTCAGCTAGGCTTGAAACAGATGTATTTCCTATAAAGGTATTATATTATCTTTTATTATGTGTTGTGTCCTATTGTTTGTATACCCAGAGAAGCTGGGATCCCCTTCCACCCCTGGAAGTGTTCAAGACCAGGTTGGATGGGGCTTGGAGCAGCCTGGTCTTGTGGAAGGTGCCCCTTCCCACGGCAGGGGGTAGAATACAATGAACTTTAAGGTCCCTTCCCACCCAAATCATTCTGGGATTCTGTGATACTGAAGTGGTTTCTAATGCATTGGAGTAGTTCCTCTCAATCCTTTACTTTGTTCCTTATGCAAGAGATACCTCGTGGATAGATGTTACAATTTGTCTGCTATTGAGACTCGCAGATCTGGTGTCAGTCTGTCCCTCTGTGCTCTCCCTGCGCAGGTTCCGGGTGGTTGCCCGCAGTTTGTCTGCCTTTCTCCTGGTGCAGATCCCTGCAGAGAGCCAGGTGCGCCTCAAGGCCGGCTCAGAGCCCAGGCTGTCTCAGAAGGCTCAGCAGGTGAGCTGTGCCCATCTTTGGCTGCTTGACATGCCCTCTCTGCTTGCTTTTTTAGCTTTTGGGGTGAACTTTTTAAGAGTCACTGCAAGGATTTCTTCAAGGTAAATCCTGTTCTCACTGTGTTGCTAAACATTGGCAGCAAGACTGTGTGACTCTGTCCTAAAGTGATCCTGGGTAAAGCGTTATATAGTGTTCTGCATTAAAATGAAGACACCATTTTTGAATGTTACACATTTAAAAGGAGGGGGCAGATGAACTTATGTCTGTAAAGCCCGACTTCAGAGAGTTTGGAGCATAGCAGGTAGAAGGAATTTAAAACAAACAGGAAAAAACAGTGCTGCTGTGGTTTGCACTGCTTTTCAGTGATAAAGCAGGGCTACATTCACACTGACATTTGTTTATGTGAGGTCAGGGCTTAAAAGCCCTGTGACAAATAAACATTCCCCCTTTAGCATGTGCACTGACCATGGTGTTCTTTCAGTAAGCATATGAGAAGAGGAAGGAGGAGTTGGTTAGAAACCAAAGCAAAGTAGCTTGGTACAGCTTGTTTCTCTAAGAAAAGAACAAAACTTGTTCAGAAATATTTTCTACATTTCCCCTTGCTAGTTCTGCCAACACAGACTTCTCTACATACAATTCTTAACTTGACAGATAATATCTAACTTTATTACTGTTAATGGGAGCAAAACAATACTTTTATGAAAATCAGTATATTCATAGGAACAACCTAAAGGGATGATTTAAGTGTGTTGCAGCTTATAGTTTGACATAATTTCTGTGAAACCATGTCTTGAGTTCATGGATAGATATTTGACAATATTTGGGTTACAGAATCCTAGGAAGAATTAATTAAATTTTTATGTTGATCTTGGGAAGAGAACAGCTTGAAAAATACAAGTTGACTTGAAACACTGTTATGGTATGGTAGTTTGCAACTGTTTTTTTCTGAGTATTCTGGGTTCTGTAGTAGGTGAAGGTCCTTCAAGGGAATTGTGCAGATGGTGTTGTGTTCCGGACCAAAATACCCAAAACTAACAGAATTTTCCCTTTTCCCTGTAGGCACTGAGTGCTCTCGAAGCCATGTCATCCAACAAACAATACATGGATTACCAAGAGCAGCTCTCCCAGGCCTGTCTGTTCATCAAGCACCCTGAGCACTGCCTTCAGGATGGCAATAACCTCCTGTCCCTCCTGGTGAACACGCTGTACCCAGAAGTGCATTTTTTGGACAGCATTCGGTAGCGGTGCCCGGCAGGCGCACGGGGCCAGCAGTGGCTCTGGTTTACAAACAGTGTCCTTATTGCACAAATGATTTTTACCTTCAGAGTTCCACTTAATTTAAGTCAGACCTGTGAATAAGAAATGCACACTGTCAAGTTTTCTCCACATCAAGGTTTTCTTGCTTTCTCTTTGATTTTTAAGCCTGTGGAATCGCTTAATGGTTTGCATTTTGGTTTTGTTTTGTTTGTTTCTTTTTTTTTTTTGACTGAAAGCACTTGAATATCTTCTGTGTGTGGTGCCCTTTGGAGAGAAGGGTGCCTGGGGATAGGTGTACAAATCACTAGTCAGCACAGCTCATCCTGTAGTGTCTGAAGTTTTTGCTTGGTGCCTTTTTTTATTTTCCAGTGTGTCATCACTCAGGCCAGTTCAAAAGTGAGTGGAGGATTGTGTGTAAAAGAGGTGTGACTTTCTTAACCAGGATACCTTTGAGTCTTACCTGATGAGTGTGTGTCTAGCGATTTTTGTGAAATCCCTGTATTTGAAAGGATGGTATTTTAAATCTTGAATTTTTTGCTATCCCACAGAAATCCGTAGTTTAGAGGCATGCCTACAATCTTTACCCACTTCTGTAAATACCAACAAAAATGGGAACTAAGAACATTGTTTTTTCCTGTTTTCTAAATATTAGTGTGTTTGCATCTATATTGCTTGATTAAATGCAAATAACTTCTAGCCAAGTTCAAGGGGATTTAAATCCAGAGACACATTTTCTGGATCTCCAGTGTCTGAGAAGGGAACAGTCACGATCATGTTAAATGGGATTCCCTAATTCCTAAGTCTGGTTGTTTAGGAAATGTTTAAAAATCACCATGTAAGCTTTTTTTCTTCTGCCTGGCTGGACATGACATGACAGGATTTTAGATTACACTGTGAAGAGGTATTGTATCAAATTTGGTGATCACTTGTTAAAATTCTGTTGCCAAAGCATGAACCATGAGCCTGTAAATCTGTTGTTTCAGCTGAATGATCACTGCTTTTGTTGCCTTGTCTGATCATAGAATGCACTTTTGTTTAGGAAAAGCAGAAGGCGAATTTTTCCTGGTGCTTGTTTGATGTCCCTTTAATCACTGATCTGATGAGTTGACTCACGATTCTGCAGTCCCAGTCCCTACAGCTCTGTGAAGGAACTGATTGCTTTTTCCCTTCCTCCATTAATTGTGCCTTTGTGTTTTTGACATGGTTGCACGTTAAAACATGAGTTCTGGTCAATAGGGGATAAAAATGTGCTACCTACTGTCTGGTCAATGATGCTTTGAGCTGTTGCTCTTACACCATGGTTCTGAGGCTAGAGGACAGATCACCTTTTCCTTCATGGCAGATTCTGCTAGTTATGCCAGCTGGGTCATTAGATCACCGTCATTTTAATGTGGTCTTAGAGTTCTTTGCTCTATCTGCGAGCCTATAAATAAATATATATATGTACATCCCTCTGTATAGTAACCAGATACCAATGCAGCGTGGTTTTTAACAGACCCTTTTGGAAAATTCATGTCTGGAGGAATACCTTCTGCTGCTTTTCCCCCCAAAGACTTAAAAGCACGGGGTTTATTAGGTTCAATGTTATTGATCAGTTGCATATAAATGTGAAGAAATCAGAAATGTGTTTGACATGCACTTTCAAAATGAGAAATTGTTTCAGCTGTTGAGTTTTTACAGATGTTGTATTTATAACATGCTCTGTCTGCAAAGACCATGCAAAATAAAAATGGAAAATCAAGCAGTTGGTGACAGACACTGTGATATTTGCAACTTGGTAGAAGGATCTACATTAGATAACACATAATTGCTGTATGTGTCACCTACAGACCAGTCTCCCAGCTTCATGATCAGCATGGCAGTGGCTGAAGTCTGAACCTGTATTGCAGTTCTCTGTGCACATGTGACCTCCAGAGCTTGTGCCCTTATTTTCCAAGTGCTGCCCAACAGGTTGACTTTATTTCTTCCAGTTTTACTGGAAGGACTTTGGCATTCCTTGTGTCTCCCAGATGAGTTCAATACCAGAAATGTCCTGGTGGGTGCCCTGCTGTGTTTTGTCCCTCTGTTTATATTGGTTTGAGTGGTGTTTGAGTCCCATGAGGACCAGGGGGAGCGCGTTGGTTTTGGGACATGAGGTGTGATGCTCCTATTTGGACCCAAACTACTTGAGTTAAAGAAGTAATTTTTGAGAGAAAAAAATCAGAAAGCCAAGCCTCAATTCCATGCACAGGTAGAGTGAGTTCTCATTACTCTGTGTCTGTAAATTATAAGGGCTCAGAAATCTGATTCATTTTGCCCAACTGATGTCTCTGAGGTCTCTTTCCTCTGTGATGCCTGTGAAACTGAGCTTAACAGGTCTATGACTACACTGTCTGCTGTAACTTCCCTTTTCTCTTTGCATCTCTTATTTTTATTAAATCTGGCTTTGTCACTGCTTGGATTTAAGCAGGGATTTAAAAGATCAGGTTCAAGTATATCCTTGCATTTTTTCCCCCTTATCATTCTGGCCAAGTAATTTAAAATTCTGCTTTGCTTTCCCAGTGCAGATATTTTGAAGAGGTGAACTTTAAAATAATTATTCCCAGCCTGGGGTTAAGCTTGCAAGCTTGATGGTGTTTCAGTAGCAGTTTGGTGGTTGTTAACAGAAGCAGGATTGTTTGGGGAGCAGTTTGGAGCTGCTGCACTGGGATGGTTACACAGAGCATCAAATCCAGCCTTATAAATGTGAAATTAAGTTCAAGCCAACTGCTCTTTCTTCCTTCTCCTCCTCCTCATCTAAGCCAACCTGTTGCTGTCTCCAGCCCTATCCTGGGCCTCTGCCTGCCTCTTCAGGACTCCAGGTTGAGCCACGTTTCCCTATACCATAAGCTGGGTCTGTTCACTTGATCTTGGAGGATGTTTACAGTTGGGTTAGAGACTTGTCTGTGGTTGGCCTTTGTGACTTTGTGGCCTTTGTGATTTTGTAGTAGTGACTTCATCTCAGAAGAGAGAGATTTAAGAAATGAGTATTCAGACCTTAAAAAAACTCCTCTGTGTAACACAGGGATGGAAATGGTTTAGAAATAATTTCTCCATCTTAAAAAAACCCAAACCAACAATTTGGTATATTGGAACATTTTCACAGCACATTTATCACAAAGCTTTTGAGTTTCTGGGCACTAGGAGCTGAAGCAGAGTTAGAACACAGACTAGTTTAGACTTCTCATGCCGTGCTTTCAGCTCTCAGTTTTTGGAAGAGTCTTCCTTGTTTGCTTGGATGCCTCTTTAAAGTTAAGATTTCCTTTAAACTCTAAAATAAACTCTTCTAGGCATTTAGGAATAATAATAATAATAATTTTTAAAAAAGGAACAAACCCCATCAGAAATTCCAGTAGTGTTTTGCCACGGCTAGGATTTCTATCATGTCAGTAGCGCACTTGGATGTGGTTGGAGAAGTGAGTGTTAAAAACAGCTTTTCAGAGTGATGGTTGAAAAATATCAAAGCAAAAATCTGTGAGGCAATTTTACACTATTGCCTGCTTGCTAAATATCTGATACAGGCTAAAAACACACAGGTTAAAATTGACCATGTTTTGCTCTTCCAGCTCCATCACTTTCTTCTCTTTTCCCCATAAAGGCTGCTCTCACTTGTGAGGAGAAGCAGGGCTGGAACTCATAGCATCGTGGGAGGGACCTTAGAGATCATCCAGTTCCAACCTCCCCGAGGCAGGTCTGACCTGCTGTGGCTCAGCCAAGGATAGTTCTGTGCTCCCTGGGGAAGGACATCCGTGGGCATGGGTCCTGCCCAGCCCCTCAGCTGCGCCTCGGCGCTGCCGCTCCCGTGGGCAGGGTCTGTCTGCCGCCGTGTCTGCAGTCGAAGTTCTCGTAGGTGCACTCCGGCAGCTGTGGCCTGGCAGGAGGAGACGTAGGAAAGGTGAGGGCACGTTTCAGGCTGCTCTGGGCTTTGCCAGTGGCTGTAGTGAATGTCAGAGAAAGCGTCTGCCACACTTCAAGACACATCCTCTTCTGCTTCACTGTAGTTCTTAAGGATCTGAGCTGCAACTACTCTTTTACACCTTAAAGCTTTTATATCTTAAAGCATGCGGAGCAATCTCCTGAACCTTTAGCACCCACTGTGCAACTGTACTGCCCAGAGCCTTGTGAGGTTGGGATAAAGCTCTCCTGAGAAGGATCTTCTCAAGTAAATGTTGGCTTTAAGCCTTCTTATCTGTGTAGCTATCTATGCAAATATAACCAAGGGTACAATGTGGTTTAGATCCTGATAAACCCTGATAAATTAGCAAAAGTGCTTTTTAATGCTTTTTTACAAGTAGTTACACTGATTTGACTGTAGGATTAAATTCCTTGTTTCTTTGGCTGTGCCATGTCCAATTGACTGTCCTGCTGGAATGGCCATTGTTCTTGGGAAAGGTCAGGGAAGGAGACGTGGAGCAACTCAGGAAGGAGGTATCACAAAGAAATTACTCATATTGAAAGGGGGCAGCCCCATGCAGATGTAATTATCCTTGACCTCAAATAAATCCTCTTTAGCATTAGATCAAGGGTTGGTTTTGGTGGGATTTTTGTTGGTTTATTTTTTTGTTTATTTTTGTTTATTTTTCCCCATCACAGAAGTTTGGCCACCCCAGCTGTCAGGAATGTCCAGGGTCAGTGTTGTGCTGGGTAATGGGAAATGCCAGTGGTTTGTGGGAGCATGGTGTGGATGCCAGCCCAAGAATCAGGCCCTGTCACACCTGAGCTGTGCTGTTTGCTATCTCCATACTTTCTCTGTGCACTTGGCTGAGCTCATCAGCTTTGATGTGGCAACTTTTTCTGTTCCATTACAAACTGGGGTGCAGAGGGATGGAAGATTTGTTTCACACTGTCAGCACAGACCCCAGTCTCTGACCTTTCCCTTGGGTGTATGATCCATGGTTGGTTTCATGTGGCATCACAGAACCATGGAATGGTTTGGGTTGGGAGGAACCTTAAATTTCATCTCATTTCACGCCCTGCCACGGGCAGGGACACCTTCCACTATACCAGGTTGCTCCAAGCCCCATCCAGCCTGACCTTGGACACTGCTCTGGGAAACCAGGGCCTCCCCACCCTGACAGCCAGGAATTCCTTCCCAATATCTCATCTAACCCTGCCCTCTGGCAGTGGGAAGCCATTCCCTGTGCCCTGTCTCTCCATGCCTTGTCCCAAGTCCCTCTCCTTTTCTCCTGGAGCCCCTTTAGGCCCTGGCAGGGGCTCTGAGGTGTCCCTGGAACCTTCCCTTGTGCAGGTGAACATCCCCAGCTCTCCCAGCCGATCTGCAGCCTTCCAGCCATGCTTGGGGCTTGTGGCATATCCAAACTTCTGTCAGCCCTTTGCTGGTACAGCAGCCATGTGCTGTGGTCTCTCCAAACTGCTGCCCAATCCCTTATCCTCACTCCTCTGGGATCTCCTCTCAGCTGTGCCCAAGCCAGAACCCCCTCCCAGCAGTGTCCAATCCTTGTTCCTTCACACTGGCTCACCTGCCCATCAGCTCAACCCTCTCCTTGCCACAACAGCCTGCTCTGAGGCCAGAAAATTGTTACCAGGACCAAGGACCCACTGCATTTCTCATCTTGGCCATCCTCACTCTCCTGCAAGATAACACAAGTAGAAGCCAAGATATCCTTACCTGGCCAGGCTGGATGGAGCAGAGGTGGGACCTGTGAAGTGGAAATGATGATGTGGGTTAGTAATGAGGTCAGGGTGGGCTGGGGAGCCAGGAGTGACCTAGAGCTGCTGGGAAGTTGCACTTAAGGGTGGTTGTGACATGCTAGTGAATGGGAAGAAGCCCTGATGTCAGGCATGTGGCCCTTTCTGTGTGCTTGGGAATTAAGCACTGGAATATAAGGACTAAAGCATTTTTGGTTAGTCTGACAATTGCTGTTCAAGACAAGTGGTGGCTTCCATGAGTGTGGTATCAGACTGTCCCTACAGACAAGTTGCAGTGATGTGACATCTCATTCTTCTCAGTGCCCTCCTGCCCATGCCACCACTCAGCAACGCTGGGGGGCTGGGGACCAGTGGCCTCCTGGCTGCTTGAGATGTCATATCCCTCAGTCCATGGTCTGATTCTTATTTCCTGTAAGCTGGGCACTCCCTGATCTCACAGCCTGGGCATGGCTGGAAGGTGGGATTTCACAAATGCTGGGGAGGTACTGGCTAGCGAGGCCATGGGGGAGTGACAGGGGCAGTCTGTAAAATGGGGATGCCCATCCCAGGAGATTAAATTTGTGTGGCATACAGCAAAGGTTAATCCTGGCTGTGGGCTACAGGGGAAGAGATAGTAATTAGTCTGCTTCAAGGAAAAAGAAAAAATCTCGTTATGTACTCAGTGGGTTCTCCACTAATTTCCCCTCTGTTGATTTATTAATATTTCTTCCTGGGCACAGGGAAACTTCTGCTCCCTCTGAATTTCCAAAGCCCCCTTTGTCAGCAGGCTGTGACCAGCCAGCCAAGAGCTCTTGGCTCTTCTTAGGTTTCCTGCTAGAATTGCCTTTGTTCTAGGGCAGAAAATCATTAATACTCTCTCCTCCCAAACAAACCCAGTGCCCCCCTGCCTGACTTGTCTCTGCATCCATCTATGGTTTCCAGTCAGATGGAGGGAAGTCAGGACACTGACCTTCTCTGGAGAAAACGGTGAAGCTTAGTATCACCAGCAAAATGACCACCTTGATTCCCAGTGGCACAAAGATCAGGATCATGAAGGAGGAGCTGTCAGAGGCTCTGAATTTGTAAAAGTAGACGGCGCCCTCTGCCCTGCCGTGGCTGTTGACAGCAGTGCAGGTGTATTTCCCGTCGTGGGTCAGGGACCGCAGCTCCTTTGTGACGCGGTGGCTGGAGCTGCTGGTGGAGCTCAGGTTGCTGTAGGGGGGCCCGGTCCAGGTCAGGGCAGGCGCTGGCTCCCCCTCGGCTGTGCAGCGAGCCTGGAAGGTGTGGTCCTTGCTGGAGCTGACCGTGATGTTAATGATCCTGGGGGCTGCTGTGGGAATCACAAAAGGGGAGGGAAAATGGGTCAGGCTGCAAAGGCAGATCTGGTGCAAAACACCTGGAATGGAGTTTTGGTCTTTGGTGGACCCTCAGCATTTTTCTATCAGGGTAAAGTTGGATACTGGTGGGTGAGAGCTGAACCTGCCCCAGCCTGAACCCCTGTGTGCCCTGAGGTGATCCCCCAACGCGGGCAGTAGGGGAGGGAGGATTCTGCCCCTGTGCTCAGGTGAGATCCCACCTGCAGAGCTGCCTCCAGCCCTGGCTCCAACAGCACAAGGATGTGGAGCTGCTGGAGCCAGGGGAGGCCACAGAGGTGCTCCCAGGGCTGGAGCCCCTCTGCTCTGGAGCCAGGCTCGGAGAGCTGGGAGTGTTCACCTGCTCAAGAGAAGGCTCCAGAGACACCTCAGAGCCCCTGCCAGGGCCTAAAGGGGCTCCAGATAAAATGGCTATAAATTTTTTAGCAGGACTTGTTGTGACAGGACAAGGGTTGATGTTTGAAAACTAAAAGAGTAGAGATTTAGATTTGATGTAAGGAGGAATTTTTTTTGAAAAGAGGGTTGCCCAGAGAAACTGTGGCTGCCCCGTCTTGGAAGTGTCCAAGGCCAGGTTGGGCGGGGCTTGGAGCAACCAGGGAGAGTGGAAGGTGTCCCTGCCCATGGCAGGGGGCTTTGGCAAGATGAACTTTAAAGATTCTCTTCAACAGAAATGATTTATTAAATCTATGGATGTTGGGATCGGCCGCCTCCTTCCTTGTTTTTCTTGGCACTTTCTTCTCCTAGGTTCCCCCACCCAGCCTATGTTGGATAGAGGGGCAAAAGGATTCACCCAGCAAAGCTTGGATGCAAGGATGTGTGCTCTGTTTGTTTTATCTCAGTAATGGCTCACATGTTTTTCTGAACTTTGGTCAACTTCAGCTGTTGTGCCCTTGGTGGCAGAAGGCAGAGAAGTGCCACCCACCATTGTAGGCACAGGTGCAGCTGGTGACCTTTGTGGACTTGGCTGCACCTCCACGAGGTCCAGGACATGTCACCCAGAGTGTTCTGCACAAGCATTCTGTGGCTGTTCCTTTGATCTCTGACTTCCAGAGAACACGTGGATGGACCTGTTTTTGTGAGTTCTTTGCCCAGTGCCTCAGACTCATCAGATTTGGCAGGTTAGTTATAGGGAAAATATCTGCTTCTTGCCATAACCTGTTTTTGATTATTTTTTTTTCAGCCCCAGAGTTACCAGGTCACATTCAGGTGGGACATTCAGAGAAACTTCTTCACAGAAAGGGTGATTGGACATTGGAAGGGGCTGCCCAGGGAGATGGTGGAGCCCTCATCCCTGGAGGTGTTCAAAAAGGTGGTTACAGAAAGCAAAGGGCACTGTCTTCACAGAGGAAGAGCAGGAATTAATTTTTTTTCAGACTAGACAACAAAAATAGAGTTTGCAACCACCTACTACATGTCTTCCCCTTTGCCTATGTAGTGCAAGAGGAATGTGAGGCTGTGTGTCATGGGTCTATGTGTTTTGGTGTTTAAATTAACCTTTTAAGCATTAGTTAACCCCTTCCAATCACAGTGTGCAGGGCCCATTCCCAAGCAGGGTACTGTTTCTGTGTGTGTTATCATTCCTCTGGTGTTAAAATTCAGGCAGCCCCTGAGAGACAAGTGTTGCTGCCACCCTGCCCTGGTCCTGCTGCGTGTGGGTGTTCAAGAGCTGGTGCAACTGAAGGAGAGTCTCAACTGTGCATAACTTCTCGAGATACAGCCAAGCTCATCCTCGGGTTCCATCTGGACACCCACACTGCGAGCAGGCATACCGAACTTCCTTCTCAAATGCAAGATCATCCAACCTCATGGCCTGGGTAAGATCTGAGTCTGCTTCTGAGGCCTCCTCTGTCTCCTAGCTCCCCCTTGGTCTATGAGCTTGGGAAGTGGGATTAGCATTTGACATTTGTTGCTCCAAGCTGGTTTTCCAGGAAAAAAAATTGTGTTTCATGCTCCAGAGGATTTTGTATTTATGGCACCTGGGTACCAGGTATCTTGTCTTTCCAATCCTGTTACCGCTCAGGCCCTGTTGTGCTAACACCTGTGAACTTGTTCTCAGCACCTGGGCTGTCCAGTTCAGGTTCTGATGGAGAGGATGTCTAACCCCAGCTTGGGTCACGCCAGCTTGCCTCTGCTGCCTGCCCTGATCCCGTGCTACAGAGACAAAGTGGGGCACACAGCTTTTGGTGGGCTCTCACTCCAGCTGCCAGAGCCTCACCATTTCCTTACCAGTTTTGTTCCTGCTCCCTTCCCTGCATTGTGCTCACTGTCTCATGTTGGAAGAGTGAGGAGGACAATGAATTTTCCCTGTTACAATTGAGAAAGAAAACCCAACCCTTTGGAAAACCATCTCAGGTAAACTGCTACCATCTGTCATTTCCCACACCTTGTGGCTCTTCCCTAGAGGGTGGCTTTACCTCCTTTGCCTCTCATGCTGTCTTACCAATCACATGCAGCTTTATCCCATTCCTGCTCTCATACTTGTCCTGGATATCTCCGGCCAGCTCCACCCGGCAGAAGTACCTCTCGCTGTCACTCCAGGTCAGGTTGTCAACCCTGATGGACAGGTCCTTGTGCCGGGGGTTGCCCAGCAGTTTGTATTTGTTCTTGTGGCTGATGGCAGTCTTGCAGAGCTCGCTGCTGCTCTGGCTCACACACTTGAAGATTACTGTGCCATTGTAAGGCTCCTTGATCCTCCAGATGGCCGTGAGGGCCCGGTCAAATGTTTTGTAGGGGTGTGTGAAGGTGCAGGGCAGGATAACCATCTTCCCAAGCTCTCCAGTAATGTCAGATGGGACATGGACAGACCAGCCATTGCACTGCACACCTACAAGCAAGAAGGGATCATGGAATTGTAGAATGGTTGGCTGTAAGGGGCCTTAAAAATCATTTAATTCCACCCCCCTGCCATGGGCAGGGACTCCTTCCACTATCTCAGGTTGCTCCAAGCCCCATCCAGCCTGGCTTTCGACACTTCCAGGGATCCAGGGGCAGCCACAGCTTCTCTGGACACCATGTGCCAGGGCCTCCCCACCCTCACAGCTAGGAATTTCTTCCTAATATCTGATCTAAATCTCCTTTCTTTCAGTTTAATATATAGACATGTCTATCCATTCTGCTTCTATCAACAGCTGTAGCTGCAGATTGTGGCTTCAGAAACATCTGTGCCTATATTCTTGTCTTATGAAAGTTACTTCATTAGATCAGAGGCTCTGAGTAGCTGAGAATACCTGTAAAATGTAAAAGCATCCTGTAAGTAGTTCCACCCATGCCTGGTCTTGCTGGCTTCACCATATGGGCATTCAGCTGTCAGATTAGTCCCATAGACTCAAAGATAAGATTTGTTTTTTGTTCCTGTATCTGTGGCCCACAACACTTGACAAACATCTCCGTGGCAGTGCAGCTTGTATTAACCTATTGTGTGTTACACAATGGACAAAGGCCATCCTAGGGCCAGTTCTCTGTTCAGATATTTACATGGAGTCAGCTCCAAGCCAGTTATTTTGATTACTGAGATTGTGCTGCCCTGTCATACACAATAATGGTATGGGCACCTTTTCCAGCCCAGATAATCTAATAAACAATGCTTCAGCACTGCAGGAGCTTCATAAAGCTCATGGGCTTTAAGCACAAGGACCTGGCACTGAAAAACAGTAATTGCTATTGCTTTGTAGCTTATTTGCTCTTGTTTTAGTTATTTTGCAGCATGTCACTGTAACCTTTACTTTAGGAGAACTGTAGATTGTGTGCTTTTGAGTATGACTTGCTTCTCTCTGCCACCCCTTTGATTAGCTTTTCTTTTTTTTTTTTTTGTTTTCAATCTTAAGCAAAGAACACTTTTTCTTTTAGCATGTAAGCCCCCCTCCCCCTTGCCTTCCAGATGAAAAATAATGTTAAATATAAGTGCTTTTAATGTTAGCATCTCCGCCCATTTCCATGGAAACACAGTTTGCCTAGTTATGAGTGGAGGGAGCTGTAAACTTTCTGTGTGTAATTTACCCTTAATGCTAAAACCTTAGCGTGGTAGGTCTTTCATATTCCTTTTGTTAGTATTCAGCCCCCATTTGCTCCTGGAACTGAAGCTCTCACAAGAAAGAGAGAGGCAAATACCCTGCACACCTTACAGAAGGTAACTCCCAAAATGAGTTGTCAGGTCAGTGTTACTGCTGGTTGACAGTGGGAAAGGTCATGAAGACAACAGCAAGAGCTGAGGACCAGATCAGCCACTACCCTTGTTCTGGCAAATGCTGTTTGGCAGTGAAGCTAAGCAAATCCTATGGTGTTTAATGGAATTTAAGTGCATATTTGAAGTTAAATGTGAGCTTAAGTGCCCAGTGGAACTGGAAAATATTGTGTCTGTTACATAGTAACACCTAAGGAATATGAAGCAGAGCAGTTACGAAAACGCTGCATCCACCTGACAAAGCTGGGGAAAAGTTAGATGAGCTTCCTGCTCAAGTTAGGAAAACAGAAAAATGCAAAAAATCTCCACAGCCTTATGACCTCTCTAACAATCGCTAAGCCTGAGTTTTCCCAGTGTTGTCACAGGCACTTGGAATTTCAGGATACTTTTAAGCAATGTGATGAAGAGTGCAATTCTTGGAGAGTTTGTTGTAGCAGTCAGTTCCCTGGCACTTGGACTAGAGTAAGAGGAGAAGCTGTGATCAGACAGGGGCTGACAGCAAGCTCAGAACTCACCCTTCCTGGAGATGCGAAGGAGGCACAGGAGAACCAAGCCAAGCTCTCTCATGCTGCTCAGTGTTCTCCCCTGAGAGGCATCAGCAAACCAGAACCATCTCGTTACATCTGAGCTGCTGGTCTTGCAGTCACAAAAGGTTTTTCCAGGGGTAAAAGAAGTTGTGGTTTTCTTCTCCTTGGAGGGAATGAGTTGTTTAGCTGAACTGGCTCTGGGTTCAGGTATTAATAGTTCTGTGGTCAGTCATATGAAAATTACACAAGAAAGAATCACAGTATCTACCATTTTCCAGCTAAAGGAAGGGAACTGCAGTCTGGAGCTGCAAACATCCACACCATGTGTGTGATGGGACAAGAGTGGATGGCTTTTGTTACCCACTCACCAGCCTAGAGGAAATCCTTGCAATCTGCCTGAGGTTGTGATAAGCAAGACTCTTACTATCCTAGCTTGATGCAGTTCCTTCTCCTCAATCTGCAGCCTTCAAACCAACTGTGCCTTACCACTTGTGCTGACTGGATGTTGTCACCCCTAGGTAGAGAAAAAAGCCCCAAACCACTCTTCTTTTGAAGACACTTGTCCCGAGGTTCACTGGTGGACGAGTGGTTTGGTGTCCCCTGGCACCCTGCTCTGTCCACACTCACCCCAAGGAGTGATGAGTCACTCCCTTCTTTGAAAGAAGATGAATTCCAGCTTTTTGCCCATTATCCTTAGGCAAATGCTTACTGCTTTCCTTCTGGGTTTAGCTTTATCAAATTTACTGTGCAGTTTGCTCATCTGCAGAGCTGGGGGTCTGTGGGGCTGATAGCGTTTCCCCCTCACCACCTTTCTTATGGCGATCTTGTGGCTAACTTAAACAACCTGGGGGGGTGAATTCCCTGTCTGAGTCCAGCTTGAGGTTTGCTGCCTTTGCTTCAGGCCAGAGAGGGGGAGGAATGGTGTGTGCCTGAATAACCTCATCTTATCTGGGGTGCTGCTGCAGGGCCCCGTTGCCTCCCTCCTGGATGGTGACAGCGACAGCAGCACCCGCAGGACTCACAGACATCTCGGACAGGGTTTGGAGCGAACTGAGCTAGTGGCAGGTGTCCCTGGCCATGGTGGGACGGGATGATGTTTCCGGGCGCCTCCCGTCCAGAAGCATTCCGTGATTCCCGCTTTCGGCAGCCGCTGGAGGGCTCCCAGAGCCAGCAGAAGGTGCTGCTGAGTCGTGGCTGCCGCCTTCCCTGTGCCCGGAGACAGCGCCCACCCCCCGGAGGAAAGGCACGGCTCCCCATGGCGCTTCACCGCTGCTCCTGCGGCCTCTGCTCCCTTCTGAAACTGAGGAAAAATCTCTTAGAACGGGACCTTGAGATGTGGCAGTGTGAAACGTGTTCGCTGCTTTCTGATCCCATTCTTCCTGCTGTTTACAGTGTTTGTGAAGAGAGACATTTATGTTTTTCCCAGTCTTTTTGGAGGAGGCTCTCAGAGTATCCAGCTCTTATTTGTGGTTGTCTGGACCTGTTGCTATTCAGCCAAAGGTTAATTTTTCAAATACCGACTTAGATCCCTGCCTTGTCCCCTCTGGATGTCATTCTTGAGCAGGAGCGTCAGGACCAGTGGTCTGATTACTTTGCAAACTGCCCTTAGTAGCTGTAAAACATAATTCATGCCACCAACAGCTGAGAAACCTGAGGGTAAGGGTGGTGGAAGCAGCAAGTAAGAGACCTGTAATCCCTATCACATCTGTGATATGTGCCTTTTTTGTGTACCTTCTCCTTCTTCCCCTATGTGCAGTTTGATTTTATCTATTTGTGATGTAAAGTTTTGGTGGTGTGACTCTTTTTAAGCATTTCACCACTCATGGCACAGTGGGACTCAGTGGATTGAAGTAAAAGATTAAAGTGAAATCCATGTTAAAAACATCTTGTTACAGTGAAGCATAAATGATTCATGTAAAGAATAGCTGCAGTTAACACCAGTATGATCCTCTTCCTCTTTAATGTTTTACTGCAGCATCTCCTAGAAAAATATCTGGTAAATCAGAGCAGAACTACAAATCCATTGAGTTTTATCTGTGGACTGATTTTATTCTTGGACCATGGCTATTAGAATGAAGCATTTTAGTGTTTAAAATACAGACTTGATAACGTATAGCTGAAAAGCTTTACAACTATTTGAATCAGGGGAAAAAAATGTAAAAAAAATCATCCATGGCTATATGATCCACAGACTCTGTGACCTTTTTTCCCTTGTCTGTGCTTAAATAATATGTAAGATTTCAGTATGGAAGCCTGCTTCTGGTCCAATACCAAAACCAGGTTGCCATCCATATTTATCAAATACAAGTTTTAGTGCTAGTTGCTTTAAAGGCTGCAAATAATGACATTTCTCCTTTCTCCCTAAGAAATTTTTGCAGTGTTTTGTGATGAATGATTGAGGGATTGCCCCATGGGATGTTTAGATTGGATATTAGGGAAAATTTCTTCACAAAAAGGCTGGCCAAGGCAAAGGTGGAGTCCCCACCCCTGAAGGGATTTAAAAGCCATATGGATGTGACACTTGGGGACATGGGTCAGTGGTGGCCCTAGCGGTGCTGGAGAATGTTGGACAGGATGGTTTCAGAGGGCTTTTCAACCTAAATGTTTCTATGGCTCTGTGGTTGGGTGGTGATGATCTGCACCCAAGTTGCAGCGTGTGGCTGGAGATGAGCAAGGCAGAGCTCATCCCTCCTAGTCCCAGGTTTGTCACTGAGAGCTGAAGCAAAGAGTTATTTGTGTAGCTGTACCTGTGCTGACAATTCACCCACTTATTCAGGGACCAGAGTGAAGATAGGTGTTCCCCCTGCCTCCCTTTAGGTCTTAGTTTCAGCTCCAGGGTTTTCTGCTTCAACTACTTCAGCATCATGTGTGTTCCTAATCCTCTGAGGATGCCAACCTGCACAGATTCAAAGCAAAAGCCTCATGTTTTATCACAGCTGTCTCTCTTCCCTGAAGGGGTTGGCTCTGTGAAGTACTGGGAAGTGAGCTGGAAGGACAGAAGGGTTTTCCCAGGTCTGGTCCCTGTCAGCAGCAGAAAGTGGAGCCATGCTCCCCTTTATGTGAAGCTGCTGTAGGCTGCCTGTCTTCCTCTGTGTCCACTTCATCCTCACCAAGCAAGTGGCAGAAATAAAATTTGTGGGTATACCTGTGGAACAGGGAAAGTAGGAAGGGATGGAGAGTGTCAAATGGAGGCACGATTATTGTTGGTGACAATGATCCTGCTCCCCGGCTTTGAGTGTTGCTGCAGAACGCTGTCACCACTGCCTCAAGCTCCTGCTGATCTGGTTTGAAAGTCTACAGGTTCAGTCTTTTGCCTGTGGTGTTTGCTCAGCCCCTCACCAATGCTCCTGACCTTGGAAGTTCATCTTATTGCTCCAAGTCTGGGGCTGTTCCATCACCAAAGCTGTGTTGGCAGGCTGATGGAGCTGGAACACCGGTGCTGGTGAACCCTTGTTGCCTCTGGTGAGCATCAGCCAAAGCAAATTGAGGGTGTAATTAGGTAATTTGCACCTAGTGGGCAATTACTGCATGAAAAACAGCTTCTGCTATGGGCAGAGCATGGCAGGTGGAAAAAGGCAAAGTGTCTCTCTCTAAGTTGTTTGTTGACTCTGTAGTCACATCCATTGAGGTGGATGAGCTGCTCTGATATCCCAAACTTAGGCATGTCTGGCCCTGCTGCCACCTATTCATATCCCCTGCCCTGCTCTGACTGTGGAACACCTGCAGACATTCAGTGCTGTGGTGGTCTCTGCTTTGCCCATACCAAGGCAGGTCAAAGCCATTAAGGGGATGATCCTGAGGCCATGGCAGTGCTGGTGCTCACTCCTTCAGACTGGTCTTGGTCCCAAGCCCAGCCAACAGTGTAGATACCCCTGCTCTAACCACAGCTTTGTGCTGCCAAAAACGGTGTGGCCACTCATTGCAGGAATCCCGGGAGACCTTTGACTCACAAGGGATTTGTATCTACTTGCTTAATGACAGCTGTGGAATGTTTTAGGGCTGCCAACCCTCCTCAGACCCATGTCAGCTCACCAGCCACTGAGTGTCCTCTCCTGGCCTGGCCATTCTGTCACCCAAACAAGCACAGAGGGTCTGGCCTGGTCGCTGTGTGATGCTGGGACTAGCCTGGGCCAGGGGCCAAGCTAGCTGGCAGGACAGAGACATTTCACATCCCTTTAGACTAATCCAAATGACATGTCTGATCAAAGGCACTTGAAATCCCACCAGAACAGAGGTCCCTGGCTACTGAAAGTGAGCTTTTGGAGATTTATGTGCTCTGTCTCTCCCTGCTGAATGGGCATAGCTGGTGATTTAAGAGATTTATGCTCCCCTGTTTGTAGATTTCATAGCCCTTCTCTGGGATGAGAGCTGCCCTCCTTTGGGAAGGAGTGTGGGCTGTTTTTTTCCACCACACAATATCTGAAGCACATCCTGAATTTTCCATTGACAGAACACTCTTGGCCAGTGAGGGGGTGGGTCTGATCCATGATCTGAGCTTTGCTGCCTCACTTCACAGGCCGCAAACAGATTCAAAAGCACTCGGAATGAGATCTGTGGTAATGAATGTGGCTGGCACGTCTCTAGGATGTGCCTCTGGAGAACAGCTCTACACCTCTTGCTGTCACTCACTCACCCACACCCCGCATTGCCTGAGATCCTGTGCCATTTAGAGTAGCATTTATTGTGGCATCCTCTCTGAGAAATGTTTCATCCTGTTGTCCTTTCTCCTTCCTAAGCTCTGATAGCCTGTAGTGTTTTCACTGATTTAAATGAAAAGTTTAACCAGAATGCTGTCATGTTTTTGTTTGTTTTTTGTTTGTTTGTGAGATTTTTTTTTTGGGGGGGGGTTGATTTGTTTTTTTTTTTTAAACTTTGGTGGTTAAACCTGGACTGTTTAGCCATTTCCTCATCCTGGTGAACTTCAGCTGAATTTCTTCTCTGGGATTACCTGTTGCTGAGTGACTCCAGAAGTGCTTTGACTGATCCTCAACATCTGTAAGCATCTTCCACAGGTTTCTCACCTTGCAAGCATACCTCACTATCATCTCTACTCTTAAATATGGCCCAGCATGAGTTTGAAACTAATAAAGGCTAGAGGATACCACTGCATCTGCTAATCTGTTTTGCTATATAATTTCTAGCATAGCATAGAGGGTTTTCATCCATTTTCTCCTGAGCTGAACTCCAAACCTTGGATTTGACCTGTGTGTTGAGTTATGGTAGGAAGAAGTAGGGAAGGCAAGTAGGGAAGTAGGAAAGGCTCCCACAGCTCCTGCGCTGGGCAAGTATGGGAGGAAAGCTGCAGATCTGAAGCCAAGCTGTTGAGATGATAAATGAGGCAGGGCTGAGTGATCACTCTTCCCCATGAACTGTGTCCAGAAGCAATATTCACTGACAGCCTTGACCTGATTGTCCCAGGATTGTCTATGCTGCTGTTAAATCTGCAGCTGAGTTATAGGCAGAGGCAACAGTGTTTTAATGGCATTGTAGGTACTTGTGCCTTTAAGGAGACCACAACAAATAATTTTTGTAGGTAGCACATGACCTGGCTGAAGACCAAGCAGTGTTCTGAACTCCTATTGAAACAGGAGACCTTGACTTGAATTCTTGGCAGAGCCTGTCACTGCAAGATCAGCTCCTTTCTAGCTGGGACAGGAAATAGATGAGAGAGATGAAGGCAGCAGCTTCCCTTGCCCTGATGGGGTGATCTGCCTCTGGCAGAGTCAAGAGGAGTCATTTTTGCCCTGAAAGGGGTTTCCCAGAAAGAAGTTTGGTGGTGGGGTTTCCTTGCAGTTTAACTTTCACTGGGGTTGTTCTTAGAGTTTGGTTTTCTCAGTTAGTGTGATTTTCTGACTGATGCAGGCAGTAGGGCTACAGAGGACATATTAAATCAAAATCACAGAAATGCAGAATCACAGAATGAGAGTTACTGCCTGTGTGTTTACTCTTTACCTTAACCTCAGGAAACATTTCAGGTAGAAAATGGAACCATTAGTGGCAAGAGGTGCAAAATATGGGTAAGTGTCCAGAACCAGCTGTTTCTGTGCTGTTGGTACGAGCTCTGCTGGATCAGAAGGTACCAAAAATGGAAGTGACATGTAAATGAACTTATAAAATCATAGGATGGGTTGGGTTATAAGAGACCTTAAAGATGACCTAGTTTCAGCCTCCCTACCATGTATGGGGACACCTTCCACCATCCCGGGTTGCTCTAAGCCGTGTCCAGCCTGGCCTTGAACACTTCCAGGGATGCAGTGGCCACAGCTTCTCTGGGCAACCTATGTCATTCAGTACATCATCATCCTCACAGGGAAGAGTTTTTTTCCTAATATCCAATCTAAACCTACTCCTTTTCAGTTTGAAGACAACTTTCCTTTTTTACTTTTGTTTTCTCTGGTCTCTGATAGCATGGAAGTGTTCCCAAAAAAGCCAGTGCTAACCCTTTCAGGCCAGTGTAACCTTTACTTAATTGCACGACTGACATAACCTCATGTGGCTCTCGAGATACACAGTGAGATAAGGCCCCTGCCTAGGGGAGCTCACTCTCATTAACAGTGATTGATGATGGCATTGACTCCTGGGATTAAGATCAGAGGCTGATAAGGTGGAGGAGAAGTGCTATGTGGAGTGCATTGTTCATATCAACTCTCACCTCATGTGGGTTGGAGCAAACAATAGATAATTTACATTCCTCAATACTCCCTGCTCACAACCGTGTGTGCACATGGCTGTTGGCTCACTGGCAGGACCTTGCTGGAAGCCCAGTGTTCCTGTCCAGGCAGGATTGGAAAGGGAAGCTCCACCAGACGAGGGAAGATGCTTGACACAGTGGAGGAAGAGTGAGAGAAGTTGAGGAAGCGTGGTGGGAAAGTGGGGTGGAACAGAAGTGCAGCCTGGGGTTGGGCAGAGGTGAGGCTGCAGTGTCAGAGAACAGTAGAGCCAGGGAGCTGAGGGCAGGATGAACCCTTGCATCGGGATGCTTTATAGAATATCCTGTGCTGGGAGGGATCCACAGGAGCATGGAGTCCAGCTCACAGCCCTGCACAGACAGCCCAACAATCCCACTCTGTGCTTGAGAACGGTGTCCAAACCCTCCTGGAGCTCTGCTAGCCTTGGGACTGTGCCTATTTTCTGGGGAGCCTGGGCAGTGCCCCACCACCCTCTGGGGATAGAACCTTTCCCTGATATCCAACCTAACCTTCCCCTGACACAGCTCCAGCTGTTCCCTGGGTCCTGTCCCTGCTCACAGACAGCAGAGATTGCAGCCTGCCTTTTCCATACATTTCTGTCCAGTCCTGAGCCCCCTTTATGGATTGTGACCTTTGTGAATAAACTGTCTTAAAGCACAGTGGGATGGGGTCAGGACATCAGCATGATGAAATCTGGTTGCCTGCAGGTTAGACAAAATACTGTTAGTCTAAATCTGAGGTCACGTAAAGCAGGTGGTGAAGGGACTGGGCTGGTTAGGAGTGGACATGATGGATGGAGAGAGCAGTTAGTGGCACTTCTTGGCAGACATGGCAGGCAGGTTTCCCTTAAAGCTCTGCTTCTCATGTGACATCCTCAGAGACCTTGGTGCAGTTAACCAGAGAGGCTCTGCAGTCCCTGGAGGCAAACTCTTCCTGGGGTTTCCACAATACACTGGGCTGAGAATGGGTTTACCTTGGGGTGTTTGAAATTCACTCTGCTGTGTTTGCAGCGTGTCCTTAGGCATACAAAGGGTTGAAAACATGTGACCCTGGATTGCCCATGTTGTAGTTCCCAGCATGTAAGATGGGAAAGGAGGTTTCTCTTTCTGTTGGGGAGCTGGGTGACTAAGACGGTTCACAGGCAGGCTTTGAAGGAGTGGAATGCAGGTTATGGCATCATAAAATAGTTTGGGTTAGAAAAGACCTTTAAAGCTCATCCAGTTCCATCCCCTGCCATGGGCAGGGACACCTTCCACTATCCCAGGTTGCTCCAAGCTCCATCCAACCTGGCCTTGGACACTTACAGGGATGGGGCAGCCACAGCTGCTCTGGGAAACCTGTGCCAGTATTGTCATAGAAAGAAATTTTGATTAATTCCATGTTGATGAAACAGAGCCAATTTCTTGTAGAAAAAGAGCATTGTTTTGTTACAGATAATCATACTGTGGAAAGATTAGCCCATGATTTAGCAATAAGAGGAAGAGCAGACATGTACATCCTCTGAGGTACAATCACTCATTTGTCTGTCAGGTTCAGTTATTTTGAATAGTCAGGGTTTGCCCTTTTTCTCTGAGTATATAAACAATTCTGAGTTATCTTTTGAATGCTTTTGGATAAGTTCCCAGGAGAACTTAAATCTTGCATGAATTTGTAACATGCCTGTAGGCAGCTGTCTTCTCCAGTCCTGGTTTGTGGTTACCCCTCCTGTGACCAGTGAAAAATTCGGTTATGTGTACATTAGGAGCACTGGAACAGCCCCACATGTCTGAGTCAGACTGTTTGGGTGCATTTCTTTTGTTGCTTTCTCACAGCTTCATCTAAAATCACATATTTCTGCAAGTCTTACAAACAGCCATCATTCTTTGGAAGGATAATGGAACAAAGGAATGTGCGAAAATTGCTGGCATGATTATCAGTCACATCACAAATGGGGCTTCTGTCGCCTCCTTAGATTTATTACCTAAGCCTGCAGCATACAAGTTAGCGGGCTCTTCTGGGAGAAGCATTGTTGTATGGACAATGTGACTTTCCTGAACAGCATTCTTGGACATTCCTCCTCAGCTATTTGGGCTTCAAAATCCCCTGGCCTGCCACGTGCTCTAGCTTGAAGGGTGGCGCTGGTTTTGCCTGGATGGTGTATGTGAGCCTGGTGGATTCCCTGCAGAATTCCCACCCTGGGAGGCAGTGATGTGTTTACAGCTGAGATTTCCAGCACTGGGAAGGACCTATTTGATTTGCTGTGAAGGACCATCCCACAAAGTCTCAGCAGAGTTTAGGCTGGAGTTGTGCAGATTGCATCCCTCATGTGTAATTCCTCTTTTGGCACCTGCTGGTGCTGAAGATGAGAGACAACTTCTGCTTTCCGGAGGTACGAGTCAGGGGGAAAATATTCTTCTGGAATTTCCATTGCAGGCAAAATACGAAAAAACTAACACCTCTGTAATAATGAAAAAAGCCTTTGATGTTCAGTGGGTAAAGCCTGGATGTCTCAGTCTCACTCAGCCTGTGCCTCAAGCATGTTTGATGTCACTCATTTCTGTGACACTGCCTTCGCTGCTTCTCAGCACATCTTCAAACACCTCAAGGATCAGCACAAATCTCCTTTTCTGCTCTGCTCCTGCTACTCTGGTCTTACTCCCCAGCAGCACTTTCAGTTCAGCACAACATAAAATCACAGACTCATTAAGGTAGGAAAAGAGCTCTGAGATCATGGAGTTCAGCCTTTAACCTGAATTAGCACTGAATTCACCACTAAACCATGTCCCCAAGTGCCACATGCCTTTTGAACACTTCCAGGGATGCAGATTCCACCACTGCCCACAGTAGCCTGTTCTGGTGCCTGACCATCCTTTCTGTGAAGAAAATTTTCACAATATCCAGGCTAAACCTCCCCCAGCACAACTTGAGATCATGTCAAACGTATCTCATTTAGTTTATTTGGAGGATTTACCCTTTTGAAACTATTCTATCTCCCATCTCTGCCTTGAATCAGCATTCATATTGTCTTAGTAAAATAAAAAACTGTAACATGGCAAATTCATCCCTAAGCTGTATCACTCATGTTTTGGCTCTTGTGCTGTCTTATTTAAAACCCCATTTTGTTTTGGCCATTTTTTGCACTGCTGTGTTGATCCTTTCTTGAATCCATTTTTTTTGTATTTCCCAGTTTAATTAGTGTAATCTAAAAGTATCTAGTGTATCATGGGATTGAAAGGTGGTCAAATGGCATGCAATTTGCCCTTTCTGAATGCCTCAGTGATGGCTTTGTTGATTTCCCAAATAAACAACCATTTCTTTGGTGCTGATCCTGCACCTGGAGGGAGTAAATCGCTGGAGCTGTGGAACCTTTTGTCAGGTTACATTATTCTTATCATTCTCCATCCCATAGAGATGGAATTCTGTGTCTTTAGTTTTTTTTTCAGGAGAGAAATGAATGATATGTACGTTCCAAGAAGCTGCTGAGGGCAGCTGGGATGGAGTGAACTCCAGTGAGGGTCCTGCTCATGGGCAGCTGCAGATGAACAGTAAAGGAACATAGGTGCAAGGAGACACTGAACAAACTCTGGTAGAAACTGGAGGGTGTTGTGGCTAAAGAATGTCAAGGATTAGTGAATTTGAAGTGTTTATTGGTGCGGAGAAGTCAAAAATCTTTCCCCGAGGGGCTGGTGACCGTGTGCACCACCACCAACACACTGCAACCAAACCAGGATAGGGAAATGGAAAAGGGAGTGATGGCTCAAAGAGCCATTCACGATGGGATAGCCAAAAAGAGGAGGTGTACATTGGGGCAAAGAACAGGAATTCAGTATACCCCAGGGGATTTGTTTGTTCCCTGGAGAAAACTGTTTCGTTCATGTAGCAAACTTGCTCACTGTTCGAAGTGCCTGTCAGAAAAGCTGTGCAGAAGTGCCTCTGGTTGCTAAGCCACCACCACAGGATGCCTGCTGCTGAGTGGTATTTCTCCCTTTGGGGAGGGAAAGTTTGTGTTTTAAGGTATTTTGTATGTGGGCATGGCTGAGTCATCTGCACAGTTTAGATAAATGTGAGCTGGAGGTAAGTGATGTGTTGGGTTATGTTGGAGTGAGTCGGGGGGAGATATCATCCTGGATCCTCCTGAGGCCTGAACACTTCCAAGGTTGGGGCATCCACAGCTGTTCTGGGCAACATGTGCCAGGGCCTCCCCACTCTCACAGCCAGGAATTCCTTCCCAATATCCCATTTAACCCTGCCCTCTGGCAGTGGGAAGCCATTCCCTGTGCCCTGTCCCTCCATGCCTTGTCCCAAGTGCCTCTCCAGCTCTGCTGGAGCCCCTTTAGGCCCTGGCAGGGGCTCTCAGGTCTCCCTGGAACCTTCTCTTGTGCAGGTGAATACCCCCAGCTCTCCCGGCCTGGCTCCAGAGCAGAGGGACTCCAGCCCTGGGAGCATCCCTGTGGCCTCCTCTGAACTTGCACTTTCCTACAGAGTGTCACACTCTCCCCCACCAAAACTCTACACCACAATGAGTTTTGTAGCTGCTTTGTGACCAAGGCACCAGGACTGTTTGCAGGAAAATTCCACTTGAAAAAATTCCTGCTTTTCCTCCCCAGTGCACCATTCCAGGGGCACACTTTACCTAGAATTATTTCTCAAACTGTTCTAATTAGCAAATCTGATTCTTAACCTCCCACTGATTTCAGGCTTATCTAATTAAACTGATAACCAATCCAAGAATGTTTAATCTAAAGTGAGGGAATTTGTAGTTAGTCAGTTTCCTAAGACCATGGCTTCTATCCATTTTCTTCTAACCTATATATTTTCATGAGAGGTAAAGGGAAAAAAAATACAGACTTTCCAAAACAGTGTTTGCGTTTGAATTCCCATTTTTACAACTGTGCACATGTAGTTTTATTTTACTCAAAAAATTACTGTTGATGACATCACTGGTCCTAAAAATAGAAGCAATTGCTCCAGTGTTCCAAGTACATACAGCTGGGCTGTATTTTCCCTCACAGGTGCTTCTGTTTCTTCAAAGGATTGACTTTGTTGCTCCCTCCTAAGAGTTTGAATTTGTTGGGGGAAATCCTCATGCCAGTGATCTTAGAAGTATATTCCAACCTAAATGGTGAATGTCATGAAGATGAGGTTTTTAAAATTTTGCCCTGAGGAAACAGCCTCAAGTTGCTCCAGGGGAGGTTTAGGTTTGATATTAAAGAAAAATTTCTTCAATGAAAGGGTTGTCCAGACCTGGCTGGTCCTGCCCAGAACAGTGGTGGGTGGAGTCCCCATCTCTGGAGGGATTTAAAAAGCTGTGTGGATGTGGAACTTGGGGATATAAATCAGCGGTGGCCTTGGCAGTACTGGGGGGAGCTAGATGATGTTTTCCAACCTTAACCATTTTGTGATTGTATTCTATGATTCTGCTATGCACTGGACTGCAATAGCAAGTCAGGGGGCCTCAGCCCCAAGGTAAGTTACTTGACCTTCACAGCCCCTTTGCAACTAAAGCACCTTTGGCAACCTAAAATGATCCTTCTGACCCCCATCCCTGAAATATTAAGGCCTCCAACTCCTGATTAAACAGTTTCTGTTTCAATATATGCGCCATGGTCTGTCTGTGTCTCTGAGTGCATGGAGAGTGAGGGCCTTAAGTCATTGAGGTGTATTTTCTTTGAGAGTTATACTGTTTCATCATCTCATTCCAAATCTGGAAAAAGTTCAACTGCTGGTAACAAAATAGGCCTTACTACCTGAAGGCAGTTTTCCACGGCAAGACAAAAAGGAACTTCAGAACTCCACTGTCATGGAGCCCTTGCACTCTGAGGGAGAGGGAAACAACCAAGAAATAATCAAGCAATAATCTTTTCAATGCACAGCCCTGTTCCTCCTGGGTAGCATCTTTCTCAGCGGGTTAATTATGCCCAACTATGGCCAAATTCTGTGTCAATTCCTTCACACTTAGTGTCAAGATTCAAAAGATTAGATAATTATCAACACCAGGATATTTCTTTATCCTGCTTATATTTCCTATGCGACCCAGTAAAACCAAACAGAACCTGCAGCAGTCCGGAGGATCTGATAGAGGACATGGCATTGTTGTGTTTCCCCAGATTTGAGCACTTGACATGAAACTGGGAGTCTTGGGCAGAATTATTCACATCAGACATCATCAATGAGAGTGGCTTAGGGAGTGGCAGTCAGGCAGTTCCTTTGAATTAGACTTTTGGATAAAATGTGACTCCAAGCAGATGTTTCCCAGTAGTTGTTTTTATTATTTTTTCCCTGTGAATTATTTTTTAATAGTATTTATTATTTTATGTATAGATGTATTTCTTTGTACAGATGTATTGTAGACACAGTGACATCTCGTTGCTGGCACTGGGAGGGAGGCAGTCCAGGGAAATACCCAAAAATTTCTGCCTGGTGTGTTTCTTATGAGTCTGGTGTCACCTGTGTATCAGAAACAACAGTGAAAAAAGAGTGCTTGAAAAAGAAGGGTGATCTGAATAGTATTTATTTGATGTAAAGACAAAAAACCCCCAGTTTCAGTAATAAGATAAATTAGTTCTGTTAGCAAAGACAGTGTTTTGAACGATAATGGAAAAAAGCATAATATGCATGTTCAGACTGACTTACATGTCAAATTTCCAAATAGCTGTTATTTTCTGAGGGGTGATGGGAAGAATAAATTCCCTGCATTGTATAAAATGTAGAATTAATTCTGAATGATGTGCAAAATATTTCTAAATGGCTGGGACATGGCCTTCATCTTTCGTTGTTTTTCAGTTCTGTGTGTATGATTTCTTTATGATACTGCCAAAATGTCCCTGTTGCTCAGCAACAGGAGGCTGGAATAGCACCAGTCAGAGGAAATCTGCTGATTTACACTGGACATAAATTGTGTTCCCTTGCTTGAGTGCATATTTTGACATGAGGGTGAAAGCAGCCTTTGTAGATTTGCCTCTCTGGGGCACTCATGGTCCGGGGTGGGGAGATCTCAGTTCAGACATTAAAATGCCCCTTTATGCAGCAGTTTGATAAATGATAGAACCAGAGAATTGTTTGAGTTGTGTTGGACTCCTAGAGGTCGTCACTCCAACACCCTGCAATGAACAGGGACATCTTCCACCACTCCAAGTGGCTCAGAGACCTGTCCAACTGGACCTCGACTTTTTCCAGGGATGGGGCACCTGCCACTTCTCCAGGCGATCTGTGCCGGTGTCTCACCACCTTACCTATGAAAAACGTCTTCTTTTTATCTGCTCAGAATCGATCCTCTTTCAGTTTAAAACCATCAATTGTTTTCCCATTGCAACGGGCCCTAATAAAAAGTTTGTCCACATTTTTCTTAAAGAGATCTTTAAGTACTGAGAGGCTGCAAAAAGATCTCCCTGGAGCCTTCTCTCCTCCGTGTGAACACCTTCAGCTCTCCCAGCCTGGCTCCAAAGCAGGGGATCTCCAAATCCCAGGGCATCTCCATGGCCTTCTGTGCCTGCTCCAGGTATACTCTAGACAGAACATGACCACATCTAACCCCAGTCTGGGGGCCCATCCAGCTTCTCCCCTAGGAATGAATCACTGCCTGGTCTTGAGGAGGTTTTTGTAGCTCTGACTAGAGCTCTGTTGACCCAGTGCTGTGCCTTGGGCTGATCCCACCTCCTGGTATAGAACCAGATTTTGCACTTGCAGGTTTAAGAAGGTTTGATGCTGCAAAATGCCAAAGGTCTTGGAGAGCTGGGGCTGTTCATCCTGGAGAAGGCTCTGAGGAGACTGTAGAGATCCTTTGAGTGGCTAAATGGATTCCAAGAGGGTTGGAGGAGGATTTTGGCTGAGTCTTGAGTGGCAGGACAGGGGGAATGACTTTACACTGCCAGAGGGCAGGGTTAGATGGGTATTAGGAAGGAATTACTGCCTGTGAGGGTGGTGAGTCCCTGGCATAGGGTGCCCAGAGAAGCTGTGGCTGTTCCTGTATCCTTGAGAGTGTTCCAAGTCAGGTTGGACGGGGCCTGAGCAGCCTGGGCTAGTGGAAGGTGTTCCTGCCCATGGCACAGAGGGTGGAAAAAGGACCCTTTAACTCAAACAATTTTATGATTCTATGATTCTGTGATAAGCACAAAGAGCAGAATTTAAAAGCTTCCTTTGTATCCCACACAGTGATTTAAAAATTTTATTTTTCAATGTCTTCTACACTACTTGTTTAAGAGGTAACCTATTTTTGGAAGTACTTAATGATAATAAAGAGAGAGAAACTTATACCAAACTCAAAAAAATATGAACATTTGTTTCAGAAATTAACTCCATAGAATTTTATATAGATATTTATTAAGTAAATCATGGAAATGCTACATTTTACAAGTGAGTGTCAGTCATACAGAAATACTGTTGAACATCTGAAAACCTAAAACTTCACCAGAAGATACTGCCAACAGTTCATCACAAATATTTTACACTCAGGTCTTTGTGATGTTTGCAAAAATACATGTTTTGGGTTTTTTTTTCCCCTTCCCAAACTCAAAAATCATGCTAGATTTTATTTCATCTGCTACAAGAAAAACAGGTTTTGATTCGCTTTTCCTGGTGTGATGTTAATGCTGTAGGCTCCTCTCAGCTGAAGGACCTGAGCAAACGGAATATTTTTGGTGAAGATAATGAGCTTCCAGATGAGACAGAGTGTGTCAGTGGGCCAGGCAGAAAGGTGTCTGAGTTAATGCCTGTTGAGCTGATCTGCACTGCTGGGTGCAAGAGCAGCTTTCCTCTTCCCTACCTGCACACCCTGGGAGCCTGGGCAGAGGTGGCACATGGCTAGTGTCCTGCAGAGCTCTGCAGTTCCTCAAACGTCCCCTTCCCCGTGTGGGGCAGAGAGACATGGCAGAGCAGCAGCTTCACAGAGTCACAGAATTGTTGCCAAGGCCACCACTAACCCACATCCCCTATGTGCCACATCCACAAGGCCTTTAAAACCCTCCAGGGATGGGGACACCACCACTGCTCCTAACAGCCTGTTTCTAACCATTTCTACAAAGATATTATCCCCAATATCCAATTTAAACCTGCCCTGGCACAGCTTGAGGCCGTTTCCTGTCCTCCTGTCCCTGTTCCCTGGGAGCAGAGCCCGACTGCCCAGCTGTCCCCTCCTGTCAGGGAGTTGTGCAGAGCCACAAGGATCCCCCTAAACCTCCTGAGCTTCAGAAGCAGCCTGGGAGAATGCAGCATTCTGCTGTTTGATATTCATGGGCTGAGGACAGTGTAGGGAGAGAAATTAAGAAGATCAGCTCAAATTAGTTCTATTTGTGCATTGACTGAACAGAGCCATTTTATTGCACAGGAAAGGGACAGCAATTACTTTCTTGCTGTCCCCTCCTTTGCTAACCCATCACCAAGTTCAAGTATTAAGAGAAATCATGAGATTAACACAAAAATCACAAAACTCATGTCCACCTTATGTTTGTTGATTGCTAATGAACATCTCTCTCCACGGGGTTTGAGAGGTCCTCCAGGCAGAATTCTTCACAACCTATTTTCTACTTGGCAAAGAGTGCTTTTTATTCCATTTCTCTGCTACAATGAAACTCTATAAGATGCCTTCTATTACTGTCATAAGCTGTTTAGCCATTAATTTGAAATCCCCTCATATGCTGAAAGATGCTCTTTATTTCTTTATGTCTGATTTCGGTGTCTTCAATTTCACAGAGATTTTTCTTTTCAGCTTATAAGTAATTTTCCCATTGCTTACAATTCAAGTGTCTTTTTAGACATACGAGCTTTAAAATTGTAACAGGTTGATCTTGGGAAAGGTCCTTCCAACACAGCAGTCCTACCTAATAGAAATCTTCTTAATAGAACAAACAGACAAGTGGGAAAAGTCTCTCCACGCAGAAGGTGGTGTTGTACATTGTAGCACACAAATCATGGTCTGTTGGGAAAACACCTGGTGCTCTTGCCTTAGAATCTGCTGAGTTTCTCTCTTTTTGGGTCTCTATGCCTCACAGCAAGACCTCTCATGTTTCTTCATCATCAGATAATAAGCTCGGTTGGCTTCTGGGTAGGTGACTTTGGAGAGTGGCAGCCTGCAGATCGCAGAGCTGTTGGTGGTCATTAGCAGGAAGGTCAGTGCAGACAAACAAAAAGGCCAGGTTCCTGATGGCACCCCAAACTGCAAAGAAAAATTACAAACCACCTGTTTACTGTGTGTCCTTCTTTTATTAGCATAATACTCAGAGCCAGCCACCTTGGAACAAGGTTTCTGGAGGAAGTCTAGACTTCCTTTTGCATTGAGGTTTTCCTTAGGGAGGCTGGATTTCTTTATGAGGTCTTGACATTTTGTAGTAGCCCTGCAACATCTACTAGCTCTGGTGAGAGGGCTGCCTGCTCTTTGTGCATCTCCCGTGGTGAAGGTTTCTTGGGTGGACATGAGGTAGGAGAGGGTGGCAATGACACAGGAGAGTGGATACCAGAAACCTTCAGCTTTTCCCTGGGCAGTTGTACTGACTGAATTTTGGCAAATGGGAAAAGAAGTTAACCTTTTCCAATTGCTTCAGGCATGAAGTAAATATCTGAAAGAGGGGAGATGTTCTGGCAGCCTGCCATTGCCTAAAGCAGGTCCTGGAGAGCTGGAGCGGGACTTTGGACAAGGGGCTAGACAGGATAAGGGGAATGGCTTTCCTCTGACAGAGGGCAGGGTTAGATGGGATATGGGGAACAAATTCTTCCCTGTGAGGGTGGTGAGGCCATGGCACAGGGTGCCCAGAGCAGCTGTGGCTGCCCCCGGATCCCTGGAAGTGCCCAAGGCTGGGTTGGACAGGGCTTGAAGCAACCTGGGATAGTGGAAGGTGTCCCTGCCCATAGAAGGGGGTGGGACTGGGTGAGGTTTAAGGTGCCTTTCAACCCAAACCTTTCCATGATTCTGTGATGTCCTGAGTTTACAGAGCTGAGCTGTGGGAGTTCATGCAAACTAGGATGGAAAGTGGTAAGTGATGATTGCAAGTCGCTTTTTCCAGTGGGAATCACACCAACCCCCTGGGCAGATAGTAACTCCTCTCCCAGACCATTTCTGCCTATGGCTGAATTTCTCTCCACATCTTGTTGCATTGTCTGACAAGCCAGGGAAATTCAGTGTTGGAAATCAGCCCTTAGCTGATACACTACTTACCACAGACAACATGTGGGTCACTGCAGCTCCCAGGTAGGCACTGAAGAGTGCTGTGAAAAAGAAAGGCAGTTTCTGGTGAGTTCAGTTGCTCATGGAGTAGAACAACAATGACAAACATCTCTTCCTCTGCCTTGGGTAGCTCAACCAATGATTATGATCCTGGACAACACCCTGCTAAACCCCTTGCTGTGTCCCTTCCAACCTGGAGCTTATGGGAGGAGCAAAACAAACAAACAAACAAACAAAACTGAAGCGATGAAAAATGTGCTACGGTATCACAGGCTTTTGAAAAATGTACTGACATGGAAAGTATGTAGCTTGATGGATGGGGTTAAATAGGAAAATAACCCTTCCACCCTCATCTGTCCTGCCTCCAGGGCTTGAAGGAGGGTCAATGACATACAGAGCTAAATCCTTCTTATATGAGCACTGAATGAGCAATAGTTTCACTCCCAGCTCACTCCGACATTGAAATTTCATATGGAATTGCCTTATAAATAATTCTTCAACCCTGCTGTGTTGTCCAGCTCATGCCTTTGATCCTTTTCAAAAGAATGGGAAATGTGTACTGTCTAACTACAATAAAGCTCCATTCTTCTCAAAGATTAGGCAAGTCATTCTTCAAAGAAGGAATTTGAGCTGGTATCTATGGCTGGAAAAAAACAACATGATTCATCCAGCAATGAGTGAACAAACACAATTAATGACTCAAAACAAAGCATCTGATTTCAAAGACCTTAGTTAACATGTGTCCACTGATCACAGCTCTTGCTTTAAACGCAACTCTTGGCTGAAAGTGAAAGCACAGGGTGTTTTAAAGCCGTGTCTCCAACACCCAACTCCACCACTCATCAGCCTCACCTACATCCATCTGCCTGCCTGGAGGTGGCTCCAGCCCATCTCTGCTGCAGAGACATCCTATCTCATTCCAGGGGAGGTGAAAACCCACCGGGTACCTACCACAGGCCATGGCCAGGAGGTGTGTCTGCCAGGTGAGAGCCAAGAACATGCCCCCGATGGCAGCACAAGACAGGCAGCTGTTGTAGCCCCACAGTCCCAAGTAGATTTGGTTAAATGGTGTTGCTAAGCTCAGCCCTGGAAAAATAAAGTCAGAGATGTGTCACTCCTTGGCCAAAGAGATAAAAACGATGGAGAAATGGCAAGAGTCCAGATTTTCAAAGGTTCTAGCCAGCATTTGTACATGGTGCTGTTTGTAGCCATGTTGCTATGGTCTAAGAGAATTGTGGCAGAATTTTCCTGTTGCTGCTGAGCTGAATTTGGTGATTTGATTTCAACAGAACACACGAGTGAATGAGCCTACATGTGAACCTTAAATGTATCCTTGAGGCCTGCACGTTAAGGCTGATGGCTAAAACTTTCATTGATCTGCCCCTGAATCCACCAGGATACACCCAGAAATTAAGTAGTTCATGGTAAAAATTAATCTCAGCACCACAGACACTTCTTTGTTCTGAAGGTTTCCACTGTCATAAAACAAGGTAAGAGAATGAGGAAGTCAATCAAAAGAATTCTTACAACAGAAATCTGCGTATATTTTGTTTACAAGCAGCCATTGTCCAGTGGGTGAAATACTTGTGACTTTAATTGCTCCCCTTATTGTAGTTCCTGTTTTATCCTCCATGCTTCTATATAAATCTGTGGCACAAGCCAAATCATTACCTGCCAGCATCCCCACTGCTGAACCGATCAATGCGTGGACACAAATGAGTGGAGAGGAGATAAATAAACCAATCAGGAAAATTCCCCCAGTCCAGGGATTGTCACAACCATAAACCTGGCCCACGCCAACTGGAATGGATTGCAGGAGCTGTAGAAATTAACAAAACAAAACAAGCAAAACAATTTGTTAGCAGCTTTGTAACTTTTTCCTTGTTTCTAAACATATTTTTCTTGACCAGGCTCATGTTTGGCATTTGTTGGATGCAGTCTCTCTTCTAAGTGGAACATTTGGGCACGTCTCAGGAGACAGCAGGGCATTTCCACAGGGTTTCCCCTTCAATGGAAATGAGTCATGGCTTGTTCCCTAGACCTAAGCCCCTCTGCCAGGTTTTTGCTCTAAGATCAAAGATTTAAAAGATTTTGTGGAAGGGTTTAATCATCCTCTTTTTGCATGTGCTGCTGACTTGACCATTTTTACATACCCATAGGGACCATGAGAATGAACCTAGGGGATGGTTTCCTTGGGATTCTCTAGAAATATGAGCAGGAGTTGCTTGGCTGGTGGGACAGAGCTCAGCTTGGTCACAGCTTAGGGATGGTTTTGAGGCACTTTTCCATACACAGTCCTCATAAAACTATGTGTCATGGTAAATGTTCTTCGAGAAATGTCACTTGTGGGTTTCTATTTAGTGTCAATTAACTTCCTTTTCTTAATCACTAACTGGGAACCCATTAAAATAGTCAGCTGAGCCTTAGGAGAAAGTAGTTGCTCTGGCATTTGTATTGTTTATGGTGTAATCCAGGAGAATAAAATGTTCCTTTGGAATGGTCCCACTTGAATATAAATTAAAAATATGTGAATGTGTGCCTGCATCCAAGTTTTTAACCATCCTACCACAGTAATATCTGCTTGCTCATCTCTAATCAGATAGATGCCGTTTTATAAACAGCCTGTATCTGAAAAATTAAAATTACCCTGTGAGTTAACTGGAATTCTCAGCACAGCCTTAGCTATAGGGAGATGATCAGTATATACATAGAAATAGAAATAGGTAATTAGATTCAAAACAGTGCTTGAAGATTATAATCGATATGCTTGGATCCAACTGAACATGAAAAGATTCTCATTTTCAAGCTAGCAAAAATGTACATTCCTAGAGCAAACTCTTATATTTTGGATAATAGTTCTTTTACAAATCAAATTTTGTATTGCCAGGCCATAATGCAGTAACATAGGAGGTGGACCTATTGGAGCCAGTCCAGAGGAGGGTGATAAAGATGCTCCCAGGGCTGGAGCCCCTCTGCTCTGGAGCCAGGCTGGGAGAGCTGGGGGTATTCACCTGCACAAGAGAAGGCTCCAGGGACAACTCAGAGCCCCTGCCAGGGCCTCAAGGGGCTCCAGCAGAGCTGGAGAGGGACTTGGGACAAGGCATGGCGGGACAGGGCACAGGGAATGGCTTCTCACTGCCAGAGGGCAGGGTTAGATGGGATATTGGGAAGGAATTCCTGGCTGTGAGAGTGGGGAGGTTCTGGCACATGTTGCCCAGAACAGCTGTGGATGCCCCATCCCTGGAAGTGTCCAAGGCTGGGTTGGGCAGGGCTTGGAACAACCTGGGATAGTGGAAGGTGTCCCTGCCCATGGCAGGGGGTGGGACTGGATGGCCATTTAAAGTCCCATCCAACCCAAACCATAGGAATTTATTAAGGAAGGTAATACAATTCTGTAGTGTTGTAAATTGTAAATGTGGGAGACTGTTACCCTTAAGACATCCTACCATTGTGATATCAGCATCTGACCAGGTGATATTTGGTGTTGCTGTTGCAGGATGAATGACAGTTGTAGGGAAGAAGAGGTTGTGTGGTCCTGAAGCAGCCAGATAGAGGGTCAAGGCCAAGTTGAAAGGCAAGGTGAGAACAGGCAGGTCCCACTTAGAGAAAACTGCACTTAAAGCACTGGTGAAAATAGGGCTGAAAGAAGAACAAATTGGTCTCAGTAGAAGCTTGTCAGATAGTTAAAAATCACACCAGAACCATATCCAACCATAAACACAGCTGCAGAAAATTTGGTCTATTTAAAATAAACAAAAAACCCAAACCAAACCACCCTCTCCTCCTTCAGCCTGCTTAATTACCTCAATCTTTCTGACTTTATCAGAGACAAGAAAGGGTCACTCCATAAATTTCCTACCCCTCCAAAGGTAATTATCAATGTAGAGATTCCTGTCATGTTTAGTTAATATGTATGGTGAATTTGTTGAGCATAAAGGAGGCAGGATCCAGTGCTTTAGTGGATTTTTTCCCCAGCTCAATCCCAGTGTTTACCTTTTCTTTTTGGCACCTGGAGTGGACTGAGGCTACGATACCCACACTGGGTCTGAGTGAACTGTGAACGGTGGACCCCTGCTCAAGCCTGTGGATCAGCAGTAAAAGCTGACATCAAAGTGACTGTAACACCACATGAACTTCAGGCAGACAAATTACATGTGTAGTTTTAGCAATCTGCAGCTAGACATTTTGGGGTGAAAGACCAGGTGTCAAAATTTTTTTGCTGGCCAAATACCTAGTGGATTATAGTGTCATATATACGGGTAAAATATTATTAGTTGTTTGTTTTGATTAGTGTCAACCATCATGTCTTGGGACCACTGAACAGCTTCTGTGCTTGGAGAAGTAAATTTTCATGACATTTTTATATAGTGACTTAAATAGATGAAACACTTGTGGTGGATGATGGTAGGAAATGGTGAAAATAATGTTCTTCTTGAAACAGAAATGATTTGATGCATCACAGCAATATGACTCACATTCAGAATATTGAATTACACATGATCAGTCAGTGATTTTTGTTTTCCCCACTGGGTTATTTGTGCTTATGTGGGTATTTTTATTTGTTTCTGGATTACATCTGAGTTTAAAAGTGTAAATAACCATGCAGATTTAGCAGTACATATGTGTTAGTTGTGTAGTTGTGTTCCCTTTCCACTGCTGTTTACTTAGAAATGCAACAGCTCAGTCTCACATGAGGGGACTCTGGGGCTGGAAGGAGAAGCAGAGGAACCATCTGACTTACCAGGTCATGGACACCAGTGTCACTGGCAGGAGGAGCCACCAGTTGTAGTCTCCATCCACAGAGAAGACAGCCATCAGCAACCCCACCAAGATCCCGTTGTATCCATACAGGCCTGCTGCTATGGCTGATCTGTGTGGAGGGAACAGCTGTCCTGAAGTCTTCTCCCCTGAGGGTGCTTTCCCCACCCAGTTGTGGCTCCGTTTGGGGATGACCTGCTGGAACTCATCCACTGACATTCGATTTCACACCCTTGGGTCAGCACCTACCCTTTATAGCAAGTTTATCCAGTCCCCTCTGCACCAGGGGCAGCTGCTGGGAAGATCGTCTGGTCCTACCAGACCAGACACATGCCCAGTCAAGGCCGGATCACACAATCATAGAAGGTTTGGGTTGGAAAGGACCATAAAGACCACCCTGTTCCAACCTGATACCATGGGCAGGGACACCTCCCACTAAATTCTCATCCGCATCAAAATCCAACACATGAATCAGCACAGAAGTGGCCACCTGAGGAGAAAAAGGATGGACTTACCTGTCCTGACCCAGAATAAGTGCTGTTAAAGTTGAGACAACTGTTGCCACACATCCAGTGAGTGTCCACCACGGGTTCTGCAGCAGGAGGCCAGCCAAAATGACCAGCCCACTGAGGGGATTGTTGACAAACATCACCTGGGATATCCCACGCAGCACCCAGTCAAGGAGCTGGATCACCAGAGGTTTGTCTGGAAAAGATTAAATTCAGTAATAAAGCAAGCCCCCTAAAGTCTGCAGATGGTACTGATTTGGGACGTATTTTTGAAACTCAGGAAGAGTTTTGGCAGTGGGACTTGGCACCACGACTGAAGCAATGAATCAACAAGACTGTAAAACCTGACAGAGATTTATTATGGTCTACACTGAAGTCTTACAGCTGGAAAACTGAGATGAACAGTGGGGCTGCCAGAACTCTGTGTTATAAAGTACCCTGGACCAGATTCATATGAACCAGCTAATTTATGATGTCTGTGGCTCAGATGGCAAATCGTGTGTGTATCCCACTGCTGATTTATTACAGAGACCAAACACACCTTCTTATGTGTAATTTAACTTCGCAGTGGCACTAGGCTTGACAGAAACTGCTCAGCTGAAAGGACATGGAATGTTAAGAAGAACGGCAGAGTACAGAATAACCATCCAGGGCTATGTTCTGTGGGACTAAATTCACTTTGTACATGGCATGCTGGGAGGTAAATGTCATCTCAGACATCCCCAAGATTTAAGCATTATGTGGATCTCTGCACAAAGCTGATTTTTTCCCCCCTTACAAAACAGATATAAATCAGGGTAGAGGTAGTTTCTGTACTACTCTAACTTGAATCACATCACAGAGAAGTTAGTTATTACTCCTTTGATGTACTTTTTATTTGGAATCTGCTGTCATTAGTCACACTGAAGTAGGTTTACCTTTCAGCCAGGTTCCAAAATCCTTCATGTCTCCAGTGAGGTAACCCACAGCTCTGCAGAAACTCTTCCCACCTGTGCTCAGTGGATTCTGCTTCATTGGCATTCTTTCCCCCTTGGTTTCTGTTTTGACATCAACACAGTTTTCCATGTTGATGTTCTGAACCTTTGGTAAAATTCAAGGGAAAAGAAAAAAAGAGAGTTCATTACAATGCCTCTTTCTGATCACTGTTCACCCTCTTTACCACATAACTGCTCACCCTGTGTTACTTTGGAAGCAGAAAGAGGAAAATCCTTACTCTGAACATCTGATTCTTTTGTCTCCATGAGCACATTCCCTCTTCATGTGCCCTGTCCTCCCAGACTTCCATGCAGTTACAAGGAGATGTTTCATTTTTTAAGCTTCTCTGCTGCTTAACCTGTATTTCCAGTTTGAATTTATCCATCTGCCATCAATAATAGGCACCTAAATTCAGTTTCATAATCACCTACTGGGATCAGTTCAACCTTTCTCATGAGCATGGGCTTAGTCTGAGGTTGTCCATGGTGCCTTATTCTATTACTCACATGCACTCATACATCCCTTTTTCTCATTTGAACTGCACTATAAGCTGACCAGTCCTTATAAGTACCCAGCATTGACTCAAGAGTTTGATGCCCAAATTCACAGTTCTTGCTTTCCACTCTGCCTTAGTCATGTTGCTTTCTTCTCTGCTGAGACAATATTGGGGACCACATGTTGGAAGCTGTAATAAGAAACCCTTGGAGACTAATGAAAATACACTTATTAAATTCAGCAGGTGCTATAAACAGCTAAAATAAGGCAGGGGACTATTATAGGCCGAGCAAAGGTGTTTCGGCCTAAATTAGGTGTTTGAGGTGCAGAACTAGGAGATGAGGTCCCCTTTGGGACATACACCTTTTGCATGAGGAGCTGCTGGAATAACCTTTGGCACTTCATACAGCCTACAGACAGGATTATTCAGGCACATGTATCAGAGGCTTACAGCTAACAGTAAAAAACAGTGTCTACAGCCAATTCATTGTTTGTTGAAGAGCCAATTCTGAATATAAAGTCAGCAAATAAATAAAAAACCCTGTTCCTGCAGCATGCTCTGTTTCTTGAACTAATTCTTGGTAATTATCAAGCAAACACCAGAAAATGTGTGTTCTGTGAATACAGAACTGGTGGTGGTTCAGGCCTCACTGGTGAGTAGCAGCTTGTGCAAAATGTAAGGAATTTATATTAGGAGTTGCTTGTCTAAATAGGCTGATACAGACACACAGGTCTTGTGTTAGTCCTTGATACAAAACTTTACTAAAAGCCTTGTGAACAGCTGGGGGAGAGAACCCACAGTTCAGAAACACAGGTGCTGCTTCACCCCAGGCATTGCACTTCCAGATCCTCCATTGTGGTTAAGCATCCCTGAGTCTGTGTAGGGGAATACCTGGTTAATGCACCATGGATTAATCCTGGCCAGTTTCTCACTCTTATAGCACTGGAGGGCTGGTAGTGACCTTTCAGGAAGCAGTAAATATTTGCACAAACAGTAAATGAACATTTTCTACCTTTTGGAAGAGCCCAGCTAATAAAGGGATAGATTCCATATGAGAAGCTGATGGCAGGACCAGTCCATACAGAAAAGTATTGAGTTTGGCTTTGTGTTGGACACAAAGGTAAGGACCTGGAATAAAAAGGCTAAGGAAGAAAAGGAGGACACAGTAGTGCTAGGGGTGGTGTCTTGATACCAGAAGACTTTTTTTGGGTTTGTTATAATTCATAACCTTAATTCATTAACCTTCACTTTTTTTCATACTTTTTTCTAGAAAAAGTGACTTGAATGTACTTTCAGTTAAATCAAAATTTCCAGCCAAGATAAATGCTCTCCACTTGGTGAAAGTGCATTTTTTTTTCCTTTTAAAGGGTCTCCTTCTCTATGCAGCTTGGGCTTTCCCTGTTGCTAACCCATAAAATGAAGCGCCGCTGCACTGCAGAGTGATGTGAGACCCATGCTGGCATGCCCTCTGTGCTCCCCTGCATGCTGAGTGAGGAGCTGTTTGCAGTCAGGAGTCTGCAGAACAGGTTGTAATGTGCATGTGAAGTATTGGAGCCACTGTCCAGTCCACTTGTACAGTGGAGATAAAAATGGATGAAGCTGAGGGCCTGAATTCACAAAAAAATTGAGGTATTGCTTTGCCATATAGAGGCAAGTGTGAGCTGGCAGTGCTCCTCTGCTCTGGGTTTCCACGGGCAGAAATGAAGCCAGCTCACTGCAGCTGGCATGGCAAAAAGACCAGGCGACATGGTGAGTCACTTGCACTAACCTGTCTCAAACTTCACACTCAGTGAATACCCAGCACACCGGAGTATCCAGAGTCACAGAGGCTGCAGGGTGGTCGTGGTTACCTTCTGTCCAGCAGTGCTGCTCAAACTCATGTTCATTATGTCATAGAATCATAGAATACTTTGTGCTGGAAGAGACCTTTAAAGCTCATCTCTATTCCAACCCCTCAGGCAGTCCCATTTGATCTAGGGATGGGTCTCTCTAGAGAGGGACTACAGGAATTTCATCTGTTCAGTAGAGCGGTAGTGAGTGACAGGACAAGGGAGAGTGGCTTCAGACTGAGAGAGGGCAGGGTTAGATTACGCATTAGGAAGAAATTGTTCCATGTCAGGATGGCAAGGGCCTGTCAGAGATTGCCCAGAGCAGCTGTGGCTGTCTCATCCCTGGAAGTGTCCAAGGCAAGGTTGGACAGGTCTTGGAGCAACCTGGGCTAGTGGAAGGGGTCCCTGCCTATGGCAGGGGGTTGGAACAGGATAAGCTTTAAAGGACCCTTCCAACCCAAACCATTCTGTGATTATTTATGCTAAGGGAGAATGAAACCATTATTGAACAATCTCCTCACCTGCAGAGCAGCCAGGTGGAAAATGGGTGTATGCCAAGAAAACCTTTGGTTTTCGATGGAGTCTTCATGACACAGTAAAGACCCAGCCCCAGCCTCACTGGTTTCATGACCTCCCTGAATCCCATCCCAGGCACTGTGTGGGGGCTGCATCCTGTGTTGTCACCAGAGCCCTGAGGCTTGTCCCAACTGTTCAGAAACACAAAGCACGAGGAACTTGCACTAATTCTACTAAGTTGTCCAATAAGACCATAAAGAGGTAGCAAAACACTTGGAAACCGGTACTAGCATAAATTTTTTTAGGCATTTTTAGTGATTTTACAAAGCAGTACCTACCATATATCTGCATAGATTAATGATTTGTTAACACATTACGTTGCTTCAGGGAGTAGGTGATAGCAGGTGTTGAGAAAGGAGAGAATACAAAAGGTGTCTTATCTCAGAATTGTAGATATGCTCAGAGAATTTTAACACAGTGATGTCTGAATAATTATGCAGACTGAAGTGTACATATTATGATGGGGTTTTCATGTGTGCTGGTCTGCAGATGGTCTTTTGAAGACCTGCAGTTGAAGTTTATGCAAACACATGGTTTTCACTGAAGTTGTTGTATTTTCTTAGTGCACTAAGGAAGGAAATGAAAATAATTGCAAAAGGAGTGTTCTCCTGAAACAGAACTTGCTTGGCTGCTTGGCTTCTGAAGGGGAGCAGGATTAGTAGGGTGTTTTTTTAAATTATTATTCTTGATTTCTATTAGTCAGGGAAAAAAGTTTTTTTTTTAAAGACTTAAGTCTGTTGTCAGATGGGCAGCTTGGAGCACACTGCCTTGTCTCACATAAACTCTACAGAGGCGTTCCAGCCCTGCAGTGCAAGCTCCCAGTACTGGTGTGTAACTGGTGAGATACAGGAGCAGCAGCACAACCCAGGCAGAGCCTGGTTCAGTCTGAATGCAGTTTTCATCTCAGTGGTGGAAGTGCAAGTGATTTGTAGTATACTGTAAGTGCAAGAAAGCTATTTAAAACCATTTTCATGGGAAGTGAGAGCTTCTCTTGGAACAAAACAGAAAACAAAAGATGTTTCTCTTACATGAAAATGAAATCATCACAGGGCTGAGATGTTGATCTACCGTGTTTTTTTAATCATCCTTTCAGAGTTAATAAATGTCCTGTAGCAAAGTACTGACGTTATGCAACCCCGTGTCTCCCTAAATCAATTTTCCTTCCACTTGTGTACACTTCCTCCCTGTCACGCCATACCCACGGCATCTCAGTCGTGCCTTGTTAAAGCTGGCTCCATGCTGAGGCTGCACTCCTGCAGCACCTGGCCCTGAAAATACTCCTTTATTCATCTGCTGAGGAGGAGACAAGTCTGGCCACACGTTTATTTTGTGTTGTGCATGGTAAGAACAGTGTTGTGTTTGCAGCTGGGAGAGGGACAGAGTCTTTAATTTGGTTGATTACTACTCCCAGGTAACGGGTGAAAATTTCCTGTGAAAATGCAGCAAAGTTACCTAGTGCTTTCTCTTCTTTCTGGATTTTTCCTCTCTCCCTGCCAAAATTCAGGTTTCTCTGAGGGTGTAATTTATGGTGAGGTATTCGTTTGTCCAAGGACCTGAGGACCTGCTACTGCACAATCACAGCCATTGTATCTTGCATTCTCTGAATTGTTGCTGAGAAGTCTTCGGGCAGCCAAGCTCTGTGTGCAGCCTGCTTTAAGAGGAATTCCTGCATCCAAGCACAATAGGAGGAAAGGGCCAGGCTCTCAGCAGCTCTAAATCCAGCACAGCCTGTGTAATGTTACCAGGGGTGTAGTAAAGCTGGATTAATATTGTGTTAGGCATAGGAACACATGCAAGCACAAGCACAGTCCTTGAAACAGATTATAATGCACTTGACCCTCACTGGAAAAAAATAGTTCAGTTTCTCCCACAGAAGATGTATTTCAAAGTATTAGTTCAAAAGAAAGCTTACCCCTCAGATTCAAACATTCATTAAGCTCACATGCAATTCAGTTTTCAGAGATCTGTCTCTCAGGAACAGAGAAATACAGAGACACTATCACATCAGCTATCTGGGCATTTTCATTTGGCAGAATGGAAAGACAGTAATAGGAAATGTTAAAGAGTTCCGGTTTTTTCTTCTTTTTTATTTATTTCTTTTCTCTTTTTCCTCCAAGGTGCAGCCACCTGTGCTAAGCTGTACTAATAAATCCTCACCCTGCTAGAAGCTTCTTGATAGCTGATATTCTTGTGCTCCTCCTGAGCCTCAGCTGCTCTCCTTCAGCAGGACTGCTCAAATGCTGTTTGCCAGGTGTTTTAAGGGAAAGACCCAGGTAAGGCAGTAACAGGGTGCATTAAAAGGAAAGAACAGAGTGCTCTTACCTCTCAGATGAGCTCAGGAGTAGCTGTAGGTTTCCTGGTTAGGCCAGAAAGAAAGTAGGGAAAAGAAAGTGTCCTACCGGCTTATATAGGCTAGCATGTCTCTTGTCCTGATATTACTGATTTGTTTCTCCTCCCACTTTGTGAGCTCCAAGTGAAAGCTAAGAAGGTTCCCCTTTGAATTCTCCACCTTTCCTCTTGCTCTGTCCTGGGTCTCTTGCCAACAATCCATCCAAATGTCCTCTTTCCTGCCTTTTTCTTTTTTCCCCTTTAATTTTTTTTTAATCAATTCTTCTTTAACTTTGTCCTTTCTTCTTTTTTACCACTTAAAAGGATAGAAGATTTTAAAATGGACCCTCAATGTACCTGAGCTTGACCTCTCTAACATTATCATCCTTATCCAATAAAACTTAGCACCCTTCCCTATCAAAATTCTGACTTGGGAATGTGGAACACAGCATTTTGTATTCAGTAGCCTCTGNGAGGCTGGAGAGGGAAATCTTGAATAGTAACACAGGAGAAAGGGTAGAGAAGAAGATGGTGAACTTAAGGGACCTTTTAGGGTAATGTAAGCCATTGTAGAATTCACTTTAGGATTCTTTCACAGTGATGGCTGAGAGAAGCAACCTTGCAAATCAAGCTGGGTGCTGGAGAGAATGTTTTATTGTTGAACCAGAACCCATCTAGCTTTATGACTTTGCTTCCCCCAGCCCTGTGGAAACAGCCTCGGTGTGGACATGAGGGATGGAGGGATGTTATTTTCACTGCACTCATTCCCAGAGTGCAGCTATTTTGATGGAGATGTTTTTAACAGCAGACTGGATTTTTCTTCTCCTCTAAGAGGAGATATAAGCTGATATAAGCTTCTGATATATCTGATATAAGCTGTCAGCTTAGCATTGCTGCAAGAGCTAGTCTTCCTCTGATCAAACAGGCATCAGCCCTTGTGAGTGAGCCAGACTCTGTCATCCTATGCCTTTGCACCCAGTAGAGCATGAAATTTTGCAGGGGAAGCTGCTTCATTCTAGTGCGGTTAACAGATTTTCCCTTTACCAATAATTTCTCCTTGGGCTGCCTTTGCTTTCTGACTGGTGGAATGAATCCTTGCATGTCCAAAGGAGGGAAATGCATTGGGTGATTTGGATGGAACAGTGTCTCAGGGAGTCTCTTCAGACTGAGTTTTAAGCTTCACACCTTTCATATTTCAGGGATGCCCAGGCCTGGCTTCAGGTTATTTCACAGAACATCTTTTCAGGTCTCCCTCAAAGGGGTGCAGCACAGGGGGCAGGCAGACTCACTCCTTGGTTGTGCTGTAGGGAATTTCTTTCCTCCAGGGAATCACAGATTCACAGGACATTCTGAGTTGGAAGGGACCCACAAGAATCATCTAGTCCAATTCTTAAGTAAATGGCCCATACAGGGAATGAACTCACAGCCTTGGTGATATTAGCACCATGATCTGACCAACTGAGCTAATGTCAGAGTCACAGAATCCCAGAATGGTTTGGGTTGGAAAAGATGTCAAAGCTCATCTCATTCCACCCCTGCCTTGAGCAGGGGCACCTTCCACTATCCCAGGTTTCTCCAAGCCCTGCCCAACCCAGCCTGAAACACTTCCAGGGATGGGGCAGCCACAGGCAGGGACAGTGCCAGGGCCTCATCAACCTCACAAAGAACAATGCCTTCCTAATATCTAATCTCGACTGCTGTCTGTCAGCATGAAGCCACTCCCACCAGTGCTGTCACCACATGTCCTTGTACAAAGGAACCAGATTCAGGACTGCTCTGTCTGATTCTGGTGCCTTAATGAGGTATTTGACAGGTTGGAGCGACACACAAAAATACCGGTGGCTGGCAGGTCACTGATGGATATCTTGGAGTGGAGCATTGTTTAGATTATCAGGGCTGGTTAATAAGTAACAGGATCACAGTCTGCTGATGCCCGTGTGGGAATGAGGTCCCTGGTAGCAACCTGCTCTTCACTGGAGGCAGAGCAGGGAAGACCTCCAGTGCCATGTGACAGAATCATTGGATCCCAGCTGCAGCCATCTATTGCAGATGTGGATCAGGAATGCCTGTTTTCAGCTGTGTGCCCTAGGCAAACACCTCCTAGTTGCCTGAGGGTTGAGATTCCCTCTGTATGGAATTGATGTAGAAAAGTGGGAATGATAGAAAACTTCCCAGGTGCAACTCAGTGCCAGTTTTGACCTCCATCACCAACCTCCAGTGCTGGCCACTCAAAGATGTAGGTATCCTTTGGGGTTCAGTGTGAGAATGAACCTGCAATGGCCATTCCTAGGCAAAGGAATTGAGATATGCCACGTGTTTGTCATCTAGCTGTCACGTATCACCTGTCTGGGAGTGGGCCACCAGCTCTGGGTGACCAGGCAAATATGTGCAAATTGATCATGCAGGTAATGTAGGCAACTAGAGAGTTGCCTCTTGATTTTAGGCATGTGTGAAGACCACTTCACACATGGTGGTGTTGGTGTCTGTCAACTAAGCCCTGTGTGATTTGGGAGGTCTAAATCTGTGGCTTACCACATCAGCTCTCTGCTGGCAAAGATGCTTGGTGTTTCTTCTTCTGTGCTCTCTGAGAAGGTGTCTCTGAGATCATCCCTTGAACCAAGCCCAGTGCTTGTCACGGTCAGAACAGGCGTGGGTCATTGGACCTCAACCAGACACAGCACAAGAAAAATGCTGAATGATCCCTGACTGGTTTAGCTTGCGAGGCAGGATCTGTCTGGCTCCATTAGCTGGGTACAAAGCTTGAACTGGTCAGCTGTGCCAGGAAAGATTCTAATGGCCCTAATTCAGCTTCACACACTTTGACTTCACTCCTCTCTCAAGCCTCGATGGCCTTGAAGAGGTGCATTCAAACCCCTTAGTAGCAGACTGGCTTTTACTGCTGTTTTTGGCTGTGCTCCTTGACTCAGGTTTTACTGATGGGAATAGGTCTGCTCAGGGAGCTGCATCAGCTCTTGGACTCCAACAAGTGCTTTGAAATGGTGTAAATCCATGTATGGAGCTTTTCAGGTTGCTAAACCCCATGTCCTGGCCTGCTTTTGCCAGACTGGGGTGTGGATATGTGATATGTGGCCAGTGCTTGTGAGAGAAAGGGAGGGATCCCTTCCCTGTAAGTGCTGACAACATTCCTCCTAAGGCAGCCCACAGAGATATTGGCTTTCTTGCTGCAAGGACACCTTGCTGCATTGTGGTCACCTTGGTGACCACCAGGATCCTTGAAGCCACTTCTGCCATGCTGTTTTCCAGCTGGAGGGCCACCAGCATGTATGGATGGAATTGTTTCTCCCCAGATGTAGGACTCTGCACTTCTGGAACTTCAAGGTGTTTTTGTCAGCCCATTTTTCCAGACTGATGAGGACCCTCTGCATGCCAACACAACCCTCTGGTGTATCCAATAGTACTCCCAGTTTTGTGCCTTCCCCAAATTTGCTGCGGGTGCACCTTGCTCCAACATTCTGGTCATTAATTAAGAAGTTAAACTTATTACGCTTTCCTTACACCACTAATGACTGGCCTCTATGTGTAATTTGTGCCACTGATTATAATATTTCGACCCTAATCATTCAGCCAATTTCCAATCCAACTTGCTTTACATTTATTTAACCCATACTTCATTAACTTGTCTGTGAGGATGTTATGGGACAGTGTCAAAATGAGGTGAGGTGATGCTCCAAATTTGCTACAGTGAGATAAGGGACTTTTGCAGCTTACCTGGGCTGACTGTGACCAAACCTAATGTTTCGGTTCCAGAAGTACTGCCAGTCTGTGGTTCCTCTGGAGGTGTGTGGAGAGCTGGCAGTGGTAATGGAAGTCTGGTAGGAGTGGGAGACAGCCATATGGTGGGAGAGAGCCCAAGTCCTGGCTGAGGACGCAGCTCCTCTGGCCAGCTATGGCCTGACCTGTCCCACAGGCAGGGTTCCTGGAACAGCAAGTCAACCCCCATCAACATCCGTGGCCATTTTGCTTTTCATAATCTTGTTTTTATGAGTGAGTGAAGAGTGGAAAAATCTGTTTCAGCACAGAGCACCACAGGGCCTGTCACAATCTTGGACTTGTTAGCTGAGGGCAATTTTGAGTTTATACAGAGCAGCCCAATAGCCGAGCTTTTGTGGAAAGCTTCTATCCCTGCAATTTGGTCTGTAAAAATTCTCTAGAGAAAGCTGCTGTTTGACATTCTGCTGTGTGGCGCTGGGATGGGGTTGGGTAAGTGGCTGGAGAGGAGTCTGCTCCGGTGTCCGTCTCCCTCTCGTGGTGTGACTTCAACACAGCCACATGTGCAGCTGTAGAAATCGCAGCAAATATTCAGATCTCCAGTTTCAGAGGGCTCACAAACAGCAGCTCCCTGGCCCTGGCCCAGTCCAAACTCCTTGTGCTCTCAGCCTATCTGCTGCTCTGTGTACTGCTCTTGATGATGTATGCTCCCAAAATTACCAGTTCTTCTACCTGGCATACACATCACTTCCCTGCTCTTCCTACCTGCTCTGGGGACCCACTGTCCTTTCTGTCCACCTTGACATGTTCTCGTGATTCACCTGCTCAGTCCATGCAGCTCCAATAGTGCATAAATGATATCTGGAAGCCAGCTTATTGATTAGGAGTGACAGTCTCCGTGTTCTGAGATAGGAGTGGGGCAGAAATGTGTGAAGAGCAGGTTGTAGTTGTCTTACAGCTACAGTAGCACGTAAAAAAGTCTGTCATGGCAAAATAAGTGGGAACTTTAGAGAGAAGTGCAGGCTTTCTTCCTGGAGGCTGGTGCTCTGAGTGCTGGGATAGAAAACAACTCCTCTATTTCAGCTGCAAGATTTTCATGGTATTTGTTCAAAATGTTGCTGCTAGTGGGAGCGAGGAATTGTTCGTAAAGGCACTAGTTAGCCAAGACCACGACATGCCAAAGACTGCAAGTGGTGGTTCAGCAACTTGGTGATGAGAGCCTGCCCCCTGGAACCATCCCATTCACAAGATGCCTATGGTATCCAGCTCAGGAAATGTGTCTGAGGCTCCAGGAAGGACCAGACAGTCATGTCTGTCATGAAACCCAGTGAAATAGAGGTCAAAGAAAATCCCAGCACATTATTTTGACTTGGTCCCCTTGTTTGGTTTTGTGTCCCCTTCCCTTTTTCCAGTCAACTGGATCAGTTTTTCTTACTAGCAATGGACATTTCTCCAGGCTGGTCTGGCTGCATGTGGTGATAAGATCGAGTTGCAAGCCCTGGGACTCAGGAGCTGAGAGGTAGAAAAGCTCTCTGGTTCATGCCTGAGTCTGAACCTCGAGGCTGTTTGTTTTTCTGGTCATCTCTAGCATGGCAGACTGGATCACCCACATTAGAATGACAACCGTACAGAATAGATTTTCAGAGAATATCTTTGAGATGATTGAGTCCAACCATTGCATTGAAACAGTCTGAAATACTGGAGGGGTTTGGAAGCCTGAGGTTGACTGTATTGCTTTATTTCAGTAAAGATGAAAAATTGAAACTCAAATAATTCAAAGTTTCAGCTTCAAACCCCTCTCCTGTTCTCCTGGCTCCAGAGAAAAGCCCAAATTCAAAAAGGCTCTTTTTCTAAACCTACCTCAAGGCAGCAGGATCCTGTTAGAAATGACAAAGCTGGCATGACTTGCCTCTTTTTAGGACACAAGACAAAGTGGTTTTCTGATTCTTCATTCACTTTTGCAATTTGAGAATCAATTCACTTCCCTGCATCTACTCTCAGCTTAATAAACTTCCCTGCCCTTTCTGCTTCCCTTGCCCTGATGGTAGAACTGTGAGTCTCACCCAAGGTATGGCTGCTTCCAAGGAAATAATCCATTCTTAGAAACCTGTATGTTGTAAGAGGTATATGTGTTAGGCCTTAACATAGAGCAGAATAGAATAATTCTTCAAACAAGAAACTCTTTCAGCTTATAAATCCCAGTGATTACTACTTTCTTGACAAGTAGTTTTTATGAGAAGTGGAAGATGCTGTACCTGGCATGGGTTGCTGATCAACAAGAGAAAGAGGACTGGTAGCATCCAGAAATGAACCTTCAGACAGTAGAAACAACTGAAAATTAATATGGATAGAGGAATGGACAGAGGGAGAGTTACTTTGGCTTTGGGTAGTTATGGGATTTTGCAAGCAGCACTACAGAGCGACATTTTCATGCACAAGCACAAACAGGTATAAATCCATATGCAGTAAAGATGCACATTTTGGGGTAGGCAAAAGAAAAAGAAGTCATATCTGTTGGATAACTCAGTTTCTGCAAAGGGAAAATGTCCTAAACGTGATTTAATTTGCACAAGTGAATTAAACTCACTTGGATACAGTAAGAAACCTCCACTGGCTGACAGTTCATCATCACATCTGACTGTTTTATTTTCTCCAAAGACAGAAAGGTCTCTACCTGATTTCTGGCTGAGTGGTTCTGCAGATCAGAGATTTTTGGAAGACAGAGCAACAAACCTGTCAGCACTTGGTTGAAATGAGGGAAGTGTGGAAAAGCAGTGTCAGGTATGGGACAGGGTGTGCCAGGGGAAAAAGATTCCAGACCATCCTAAGCTGTGCAGGTCAAAGATGCCTCTGTCTCTCTGCCTTGGCCTTTTGCAACTCAGTGCACAGCACAGTTTTATTTGCAGGGGTTGGGATGTGCTAAACAGCCCCAACAACTCTGCATTTTGGGTGGTGATGTAGTTGGATGTTTTTGGAAGGGCTTCTGCACACACTTGGTGCTTCAACCTGTCTGTGCTGTGTGAAGGTGCACATTTTGGGAGCAGGAGTTTGTGTCTGCCTCAACTGTCTATGCAGAAAGCTATCCCTGAAGGTGAATGTGAGGATGCAGTTCCATGAGACCTTAAGCTCTTAAATGCACAGAGGTTACTGAGTGCACTCAAGAGCTGCTGAATGAGAGGTCAGAGATACCCAAACCCATTGCCAGGCAAAACATGCTGGAAGAAACCTTTGCTTCCCACAGAGCCGTCCCACATCTTATCCTACCTCTGGGATGTGTGAATTCCAGCTGTGGCAACAGCTGTAGGAGTTTGTAAAAGACCCCTGAGAACAGTAAAATCAACTGCAATCAAGGGCTTGTTTCCTGTTTGAACTACTTCCATCTCCCAAATTAAAACTGATGTAGAGGAAGAGGGAGTGAGGAAACAACGTTCAGCAAACAGGTCTGCCCCTCAGAGTGGTGATATTTCTGCAACCCTGGCAAATGTGATCTATAGAAAACCTAAATCATTCGTCACTGTTGGGCAATATGTCTGTCATTGCAGGCTGGAGATGTCTGGCATGGACAGAGCACAGAGCAACTCCCCAGCAGCTGGATATGTTTAAGAATTATCTTATTCTGACAATTTTTGAAGTTTTGGGTTTCTCAGCTTGTAGGAAGGCCCCATGTTGCTGGAGTGCCCCTTTGGAGCCCTTCCTGGTATTTTCTTGTGCCTTTTGGGATGCTGGCTAGCTCCCTGTCCCAGCAGCCTAGGTGCTGGGGAGAGATGCGTACTCTCCCTGTATCTGATGATTTCAGGCTCCTGTCTGCACTGATTGCTTGCAGGTGTGGGAAAAAGAGATGTCACATTGCAGAAGGGCTGAAAAAAAGGGACAATATTTATTTTAAGCTCATTTGACAGCAGTGTTGAATGGAGCAGGGAGTAGGACCCAGGCTCTGCTGCAGAGCAGCTCTGGTTGCTTGAGAGTAGACACCAACAGAGAAATCTGTTCACCAGGCTTTAACCCCCCATGCTTTGCCTGGCCTGTGGGTGCCATGCAGTGCTGCAGCCACTTCTCCCCATCACTGTTTGGAAGCACAGCACTGGGTTTTCCAGGTCTGCAGCTTTGGGTGTCCTCCCTGGTGTTACCACCTCCTGTTGTGGTCTCCCTCTGTGCTGCTCTTCCCATCAGCTCTTGACCCCTGTGAGGAGGTGATTAGGTCCCAAAGAAGATCAGATGATGGAAACTGGTTTTAGAGTGGATATCAGGAAAAAAAATCATTATGGAAAAGGCTGTCAAACACTGGCAGGCTGCCCAAGGGAGTGGTGGAGGCCTGATCCCTGGCAGGATTTAAACGCTGTGTGGATGTGGCACTTGGGGACATGGGTTAGTGGCAAGTTTAGAAGTGCTGGGGGAGTGGTTGGACCCGAGGATCTTAGAGGGCTTCTACAGTCTAAAAGATTCTGTGCATCTTTGAATCAGGAGGGAAACCTTGAGGTCCAGCAGCGAAGCAGCGAGGATGCTCCAGTGCAGGTGGCAGTAAGGCTCTGAGCTCTGCTAAAAATGTCCACTTGGAAAGGAAACCTCTCCCCTCCATGTTCCCTCTGTGCAGCTTTGCTAATTGTTCACGAGGAGTCATTAACAGGAAAGTTCTCCTGGAACCTCCAATACCCAAGCAAGGACATCTAAAGGGCTTGTCCCAGCTTTTTCTGTATGAGTTCTGTGTCTGATCTTATCAAGAGAAGCACCTATTTCTATGAGAGAAGAGTTGAGGACCTCCTCTCAAAGAGCAAAGTTACCTTTTCTTTTCATTTAGGGCATATGAAGCAAATACAAGAGTAAAAAGAAAAAAAAATTGGAGCAATAAGTAAGCATTTTTCTTGGAAATGCATAGTGCCTATACTATTATTTTACATTGAGCTTCACTAATAAAAGAATTGTCTTCATCCACTGAGAGGGAAGAGAGGGAAGCTGTCTTGCAATTCCTTCACTTAGGTTAGTCAGTTCTGCTTTTTAATTTTTTAAGGCAAACTTCTAGGAGGTTGATTTTTTCATGTGCTATGGTTAGGCCAGGTGTTGGCTTGTACAAGAACATTTATTTAATGCTATTTAAGGTAGAGGTAAGCTGGCTTTGACTACAGGAGATTTCTTTTCCCCCCTTAATGATCATGTTTATTTTATGTTAGATCTCTGGGAGCTATCTCAAAATTATTAGTCCTACTGAAAACTGTACATTTTATTTCTCTTAATGAAAAATTCTATAGAACTTTCTAGGTATCAGGCTGCTGGGCTACCACTGATAGCTTCAGTGTGCTTTTATTGTCTGCTGTTCCCTTGCAGGAGACACTTGATTTGTCTTGCCTGTTTTCAAAAATTATTAGTACTGGCTATAGTTACTCAAATCTTTTGATTAGCTAGAGACTTAAAAAAGCTGTTTATACTCCATTTTTTATGGAAGGCTTCAACTCTAGAAATTGCTTTACTAATTGATTTCAGGATGGATTTTCTTGTGGCTGAAGAATTAATGCCTGCAGTGGCACTTAAATGACAAATCCCTTCCAATAGCCATATTGCGCCTGGGCTTCACACTTATTTTTAGGAAAACAAACAATACATTGGGCATAACTAACTGCAGTTGGGGGTTTTCTTCACATATATGGTTCCAGTATTATTTTGCAGTATTTTTTCCAATAACTTTGCATTGCTACTATTCAAATATTTCTCTTACGCTGTGCATGGGCTAAATTAAACTGTTCATGAATACGCTCTTCTGTGTGCTTTCTGTGTGCTTCATATTTCATTGGCTGCTGTAGAGAGAAGGTCTTCAGACAGCTGTGTGCAACCTCCAGTGTTATTCTGCCTCTCTTTGTCTCGCTACAGCAACAGCAACAAGGGGATGTCCCTGATCTTGCACTTTGTAGTGACCACGGGAGACTGTTTTGGTGCTAGCATTGGTTTGCTGGTGTCATGGCTCAAAGGATGTCTTGGCAGAGAGGGGAGGAAGAAGGATCTAAATTTTACCATAATCCCTAGAATGGCTTCCCTTTTTAAAAAAAATCTGAACATAAACAACACCATGTTTTTGTCTCCCGGGATGAATTCAATCTTGGATGCTGTTTCTAGGGGACATTTAGACAGGCGGCAGATGCTGGTGCTGCTGGATTTTTGGTGATAAAGGCACAAATAATCCCAGGCTCACCTTGTTAAAAAGTAGTTTTTGGAGCTGGGATCCCACTTGTTCAAAAATACTCACATGGATCTGCAAAACAGCCCTACATCATGAAGCAGAGAGGAGAGCATCTGATCTGAGTGTTTGTAGTTGCATAGTCCATTTGGATTTTGAATCTTCACATCCCTTGGGTCTGTGACTTTAAATTGACCCTGTAAGCAACTTTAGAGTGAGGAAGCCTTCCTGTCCGTCTTCCTGCACAGAGGTTTTTGGAAAAGGTTCCTGAGAAAATCCTCCTTAGGGCAGTTGGAGCTTCCCTGTTGTAAGGACTTCGAGGAGGCATAAAGTGGCAGTGGTAGCCTTTGTTCTTGTGATTTAATGGAAATGATCTGCTCCTCTAGGAAAGGAAGAGAATGAACTGCTACCAGCAGTAAATGTGTATCCCATTCTTTGCACGAAGTTTTTATTTCCCACTGGATGTGAGTAGGGATTCAGACTTGCTATCCTGCAATCAGCAGGAGAGAGAGATCTTCTATTTGTAAGACAGAAGATTATTCAAGGAAAAGAAGAATGTTTGATCCTTGGTATCTAGTCACTTGTCTAGTCTGATTAAAGCATATATATTCATTGTCTTGGCACTTAATGAGGAGCCAGGAGATGGCACCAAAGGTGCTACAGGATGTGCTCTGTAAGAATATTTACCTGTGTGTGTTGTAGCTGTTAAAAAGTATTAAAAGGGTTAGACATTGATGACACACAAGAAAGGAAGGGAACAGTCTGTTTATTTCACTTTCAAATATACATGCTCTTAATTTGAAGTAGAGCTCTTGACTTAGTTCTTACATTATTTATTATTATTAGACACCAATGCCTTCTCAGCATATTTATTTTGTTAAATTACACCTCTGAAATTAAATGCAGCCTCTTGTCATCTTTAATGTTCTTCTGCCCATTCTTATAATTATTATTGATAAGAGGTGACTTTCAAGTTAACAGCCAGTGGATTGATAAGGCAGCTGTTATTATGTTACCTGAGTGCTTTTTGGGAAGCTTAGCTCAAGGGCAAACGGTGATTGCTCCAGTGTGGAATGCTGAATCCCCAGCCTGCAGACTGCTGGCAAAAGTGGTTTGTGGCTGTGCTGCTGCCGGCAAAGTGCCCCCACGCTGCGCAGCTATGTGTACCTGGAATCAGGGAGCGTGGCGGCTCTTGGGGGTGCACAGTGGGGTGCCCCCAGAGCTGACTATTGAGCTGGCAGAGGGTTTCTGCTCCTTTCGCTTCTGCTCTTCCCTCCTGCTCTCCGAGGCCCTTCTCTTCATTCTCAGGTAGTAGACCCGGTTGGCCTCTGGGTGGGTGACTTTGCAGAGGGGCATTTTGTAGATGGCCGGGTTTTCTGAGGTGATCAGCAGGAAGAGCAGCGCGGAGAGGCAGAAGGGCCAGGTGCACACTGGCAGCCCGAGCTGGGAGGGGACAGAACAGACAGACGGATGCACGTTTGTACCACTTTTCAGTGCCGCTTTTTGGTCTCTTTGCTTATGCCCGCCTGTGGCTAAATCCTTGCATTTGGGAAGCTGGGCGGGCCTTGCTTTCCCTGAAGACACAGTGGCTACCAAATGTCGATTCAGCTGCCCATACAGAAGTCTGTCTGTTTTCCACCTGGAGGGTGTGGGCCTGCATAAAGCATCTGACACTGCAGACCGCAGTCCTGTCAGAGGTGCAGCTTCAGTGCTGGTGCTGAATGGAATCTGGCACCACCACTGAAGCAATTGAATCATGTTCCAGAGCTCTGATGGGTGTAATGAAAGCCAAGACATCCCATTCACATGTAGACATGTGAATTGTCTAATAAAAGGGCTGAATTCTACCCTCTCTGATCTGTAAAATATCGCGTATGGAAAGTATTATTCACTCATATTACTCTCTCCAAAGACTGTCTGACACTGGCATCATATCCAACCCTCAGCCCACTCTGTTCCCCCACTTCTGGACCTGAATTGAGGTCTTCCAAAAGCAAGATCACAGGGATAAAAAGTGGGTGTCATTTTTCCTGATGCCTCCCAAAAGCAGGTGTGCTTAAAGCAGCCCATGTGCAGGGACCTACATAGTACTGTGTGAGGGGGTGCCAGATGAAAATATTCAATGCATGAAGCTGCTAGTTCTAATCCTTTTTTCTTTTAAGTTAGTAAATCAATTTAATTAAAATATGGTTTTGCTTTAATCTCTCAGATCTTAAAGAAGAAACAGAGCCTGGCATTTTTGTCTTCACTCCTTTCTTGATTTATCCAAATATAATAACTTTGTACTTAAGAGAACAGTCTCCCCCTCATTTTAGTTCTCATACCCAGTTCAAACTTCAATAATATCTGTGGGCAGGGTTGGAGAAAGGTCTTGAAAGAAGAAAGTAAAAATTTAGATCGTTTGGAATTGCTGAAAGATAATGTTCAACTAAGTACTTAATCTCAAACCATATGCTGTTGCTGTAACTCACATATACGTGGACTTCCCTGTTGTGGATAACATGCTCCAAAGGTCTTTGAAATCTTATTGTCAGATATGAAGTCTTCAGGGGCACAATTCAGCTGACACAGGACTTGTACAAGACCTGGCAACTGGCTGCAACATTCTCATTTCAGTGTTGTCATAGCTGACATGGAGAATTTTGAGGCAGTTGCTTAACATTACATTTGAACAGATCAAGATGCAGTAAAAAAACCAAAAGACCCTCAGGTAAAACACAAACCCCCACACTTACCACAGAGAGGGCATTAGCAAGAGCTGCTCCGGAGTAGGCACAAAATAATGCTGAGAAGAGAAGACCAAAGAGAGCTCAGGATAAGAAAAATATCCTCCCAGCTACCTAATGTGAGGATTACTGCTAGAATTCAACAGTTAGCTGAAATGTCTCAAGAGAAAATGGCCTCAGCTTGCACCAGGGGTGATTTAGGTTAAATATCAGGGAAAAATTTCTTCACAGAAAGGTTGTCCAGCCCTGGCTGGACCTGCCCAGGGCAGTGGTGGTGTTCCCATCCCTGGAGGGATTAGCAGCTGTGTGGATGTGGCACCTGGGGACATGGGTTAGTAGCGGCTTTGGCAGGGCTGGGGCATGGTTGGACTTGATGATCTTGGAGGTATTTTCCAACACAAATGATTCCGTGACTACATTTTGTCTTATCTTCTCTGTAGAGGTGGATGGTGAATGAAGAACGTGGTTTTGTCAAGATAAAGCCATGATGGCATTTCTTTTCTTTGATTTCTTTTAATTTGGTGCGAACAATTTAATTTTGACTCACATGAAGTCAATAGGAATTGCAGAAATTCTCCAGCAGTGCTGGACTTCAGAAATTCCCTGCCCTGTGGCTTCATACCACCAGTTACCAAGGGGTCTCCTTGCCCCAGGATGGCAGGGATGCCAGAAGAGGAGGCAATGTCAGGCACCCAAGGGCTAAGTCAAGGAAGGAAATGCTACTGGGAAATCCAGAAACTCTGCTCAGGACACTGAGATAAAGATAATAGGAGCCTAGGCATATCTTCACAGGAATCTCTTAAATGGGAAATTTCTTTTCTTAAACTGTTCCCATCCTGCCTGGTTTTGGCTGCTGTTGGATGTGGGGTCTTTGGGTAGATGGGTTTTAAACTGACCTGGTGCAAAAGCTCCCTTCTTATGACACATTTCCCTCAGTGATGCACACAATTGTGTAAAGGCTGCTTCCATTAATCTGTTGAGTTGCTGTTTTGTTAAACATGCTTATGGGTTAACTTGTGCTCATTTCACAGACAGTACTTCCACCCTTTGGTGATGTTTCCACGTTGTCAGGGTCTAATGCTATTTTCTCTGTACACACACAATCAAGCCCAATGCTGATGCCACCAGAGAAGCAGCTCTTGCACAGTGCCTACTTTTGGGATGACAGAGTGATGGCTGGCTCTAAACCTGTGCTTCTCATAAGCTGCCCACCTGCACAAATTTTTGCCTTCCCTTTATGTAAAAGATACTCACCGCAGGCAAGGGACAGCAGATGTGTCTGCCAGGTCAGGGCATAGAACATGCCCCCGATGGCGATGCAGGCCAGAGCACAGTTGTAGTTGTGTAAGCCAAGGTAGATGCTGTCAAACGGGGATGCAATGCTCAGAGCTGCACAAGAAAGGGCAAGGCTCTGAGGTCAAGTATGAGAGGAACCTGCAGGAGGAATCTGTCATCTCCTCCTCATAACATCAAGATGGGTTTGTTCTCACACGCGCGCATGCTGAAAAGGGAGGATGTCAAAGGAGGGTCATTATTTTGGAGCTCTGATAATGTCCCTGTGGTGGAATTTGGCCCAGTCTCAAAGGTTTAACTCAGACAAAACTTCCTGTGTATTCACCGAGTGTGTTGTATCCACACACACAGGTGGAGGATCCAGACAGAGTGTGGGAGAACTTTCTCACCTGAGTGTCCTCCTTGGAGAAAGCTGTGCTCACACACACTGTTTAAACCTCTTACATACCCCAGTTTTGAATATCAGAGGCACATGTGCACGTCTTTTGTGGGAGCAAGCAGAGTTTTCCATTTTTTCCTAGTGACTTTTGTGAGATATGGTCTAATTACTAGAGGTGGTCTCTTCACCTGTGCAGTGGAAATTCTCCACGGGGATGGGAGCTGGGAATCTGCCCCAAATCTGACCTCTCAGAAACCTCTGCAGGATTTCTCACAGACTTCAGGAGTACCAGGGCAAAGGAGAGAGCTCAGTATGTAGTGCACAGGCCACTTTCCTGACTCTTGTAATATGAATGCATTTCCTGCTATGTTCTCTTATGTTTTACATACATACAACTCTTATGTTTTATCACCATGCTCGTCCCCAGAAACTTTCCCCTGAACTTTCCCTTCTAGATTGAATGGCACACCTGTAAAAGACCTGCCATATGCTCTTAGCCATACAAATTGTGTACAGGTTTTTTAAAAAAACATGAATATAAGACAGCTACATCTTGTACAAAGTACTTCAGAGCACAGAGAACTTGTTGGATCACTGCCTTTCCAAGGAGTCAGACTACACTTATTCCATCATCAGTATTTATTAAAATCAGTCACTTAAGTGGCATTAATGTTGTCTAACCCCTAGGGTCGGCTTCATGTCTCTCAATATTGTTTCTCTCTGGTTAGTGGAGAGACAGGACATTTATAGTGGCATTCATTTTGGTATTTTGACAAATCCACAGCAGGACTGAGCAAACTGCATCCCTGTAAACTATTTCTCTTCTTTGGCTGATTAGTTCTGAGACAGAGCTAATGCTTTGCTTGTGGTCATCATTTAAAGCAGTTGTGGTGGCAAGAAATCAGTTCTGAAAGTCTTTCTCTCAGTTTCCTTATGATCTCCTTGGAACTCATCACCTCCAGCGGTTAGAGGGTTAAGTATGGTGGAACAAACCACCTGGCTGAGCTACAAATCTAACAAAAAATGCAAAGATTAAAGAAAACCTACTTCTGTTCTTGCCTGCACTGTGTTTTGTGACCTTTACTAAGAGTTTCAAATTTGAGAGACAGTTTGAAAAATGAGAGTTGTTATCCCAACTATCGTCAAGCCAATGCAGCTTTAAAGTCTGGACAGAGTCTGGCTTGGATCAAGATACCTTGGTTGCAAAAGTGATTTGGTTGATTTCTTACCTGCAAACATCCCCACAGTTGATCCAATTGCAGCATGTAAACAAATCAGTGGGGAGGAGATGAGCAGAGCCATGAGGAAAATGCCTCCAGTCCAGGGGTTTCCACAACCATACACTTGACCAATGCCAACTGGGATGGATTGTAAGAGCTGCAGCAGATAGCAGAAAAGGGTCTGTTATTCATTGTTTCTCTGTGCCCTGAGGGACATGGCAGATATTTTGTCCAAGCTATTGGTTGAAAACAGAAGGAAGAGTTGGACTCTGAGTACCTCAATAGAATCCCAGCATGGTCTGAATTGGAAGGGACCTTAGAGATCACCTTGTTCCACCCCCTGCGAGGAGCAGGGACACCTTCCAGTATTCCAGGTTGCTACAAGCCCTATCCAGCTTGGCCTTGGACGATCCCAGGCATCCAGGGGCAGCCACACATACTTTGAGCAACCTGTGCAGGACACCACCATCCCCACAGAGAAGAGTTTTTTCCCAATATCTAATCTAAACCTACTATCTTTTAAAATGAAGCCATTTCTCTTTGGGGGGCGAATGGTTACAAAGGACCCTTCAGGTCTTGTAAGTAGTTTCCTTGCATTCTTCCAACGCAATCTCTTAGTTAGGTACCCCCAAAGCCTTCTCCTTTTCTAGGCTGCATAAACCCAGTTCTCCAAGCCTTTTAGTATAAAAGATATGCTTCATCCCTCTGATCACCTTTCTGCCTCCTCTGGACTTGCTCCAGCAGCTCCACATCCTTGTACTGTTGGAGCCAGGGCTGGAGGCAGCTCTGATGGTGGGGTCTCACCTGAGCAAAGGGGCAGAGAGGCAGAATTCCCCCTCCCCTGCTGCCCATGCTGGGGCATCATCCCAGGGCATGTGGGAATCAGGGCTGGGGCAGGTCCAGCTCTCGCCCACAGCACCCCCAGGTCCCTCTCCCAGGACTGCTCCCTCTGCTCATCCCAGTCTGGATTGATCCTGGGGGCTGCTCTGACCCAAGTTCAGCTCCAGCACTTGGCCTTGTTAAAATTCATGAGATTCCCATGGGCCATTTCTCCAGCCTGTCCAGCTCCCTCTGGATGTCATCCTGTCCTCCAGGTGTGCCAGCTGCACCTCTCAGCTTGGTGACATCTGCAAATTCAGTGAGGGTGGCCTTGATCCCTCTGTGTCATTAATGAAGATATTCAATAACACTGGTGCCCATATGGACCCTGAGGGACACCACCTGTCCCTGATGTCCCCTGGGACCCTACACAATCCTCTGGATCAGTCACCCTTTTCTCCTTTGGGAAGGTGATCCTCCTGAGCTACAGCTAGACATGAGGGGACTGGGTATAAATGAGTTTCTGTCACTTTGAAATCCTGATGTTTTCTCTGAGTTTTCACATTGTCGCTGACAGTGTTGCTGATGGTTCTTTAACTGTATTTGGACACTGGGAGACCAAATCCAGATGCCTGCTGAATTAGTTTTGGCACAATCCAAGTTTGAGTGGAATGAGAGGCTCAGGTTCTCGGCTCCCTAAGGCTCCACCAGCCTTTCTGCTGGATCAACCAGGACTGTCCCTGGGGATTCTGTGGCACTGCTGTGTTTGCACTGAACCAACCCATGTACTTCTCTGAAATGCTTCTGAGTCATTCTGACCCACGTTAAAGTGTAACCCAGAGGTGAGCCCCTCCATGCTCACCTTTTCAGTGAAATACCATAAACCTGCTGGGGTGAAGCTTACCAGGGGCACGTTGATGTCAGACCAGGTGATATTGGGCACTGCAGCTACAGGCTTGATGAGGGTTGTGGGGAAGAAAGGGTTGTAGTGTCCTGTGGCTGCCAGGTACAAGGTCACTGCAATGTTGAAGGGCAGAGTGAAAACAGGAAGGTCCCATTTGCTGAAGATGGATCCCAAAGCACTGGACAGGACTGGGCTGAGAGCAGGAGAAGAGCAGGAGAAGAAATACAATTATAACTTTTTAATCACAATTTACAGTGGTGAGACAACCTGCCTCTTTGGTCACAAAATGGTAATTTTGGGAAATGGAGGTCCATACGTTTGCTTTTAGTAATGCCAGGTGGTGAATACCTTAATATCTTAATCTGCATCAAACAAAGAGTTGCCGAAAGCTGTTCATCTTTCTGAAAAATATAATCTCACATCCATATGTGCATCCAATACAGCATTTGGGCATGGACAGAGACAGGCAATATGACTTACTATTCAAATTTAAAATTTGAACAAGAAGCAGAAAAAGAAGCTTTGGGAATGTCACATGAAGAACTGTGGAGAGCTTCAGATGGTCTAGAAAAGCTGCTGTCTTGAGGAGTCAGGAGGGAGTTGGAAATTGCCCAATTTACTTTATTTTGGCCTTTTTTTTGTNTTTATTCCTGTTTAAACAGGGTATCAGGAGATGGCTCTGGAAGAGGAATAAAGCAGAAGTGATCAAAGGGGGTGGAAAAATCTTCCATTAAGAAAGATGGAAGTATTTACTATGTTAGGCACTATTTTTGGGGACTATGAGGCCCAACAGAATTTAAGGTGAAGCCACTACTGTAGCAGATCTGGGAAAGGTGTTGGTACCAGACTTCTCTCAGACCTTGACTGATGTAATTTTGTGCTGCCCAGGTACCATCCAAAATCATACAGAGTTTTCTGAAAACTGAGACTTGTTTTTAAATAGCTTGATTGAATATTTCTAGCACATAAAATATTTGGAGTGAGACTCAGTCTAGAGTCAGAGCACAAAAAACATGTAAACCTTGAAACACCATGGCCTTTCACAAAGTTCTTGTCTGTAGAACCTGGGATATAATCTTTGTTTGATCTGCTTTCCTTAGGACATTTCCAGGCTGCCTGATTGCCACTTGAAGTGCGTGTCCTACATGAAGATCTTTATGGAAACATATTGGGAAGGTAATATATGATTTTTATGGGCCTCAGAAAGCTCAAGGAAGAGAAGAAATGGCCAGTCTTTGGTGCAAATGGCCTGTGTTCTCCTTCCAGCTAAACTCTTCTGCTAGAGGTGAGCTGAATAGCTCTTACGGTCTACTCCAAGTAGCAGTGAACATTACAGTTTATAAAAAATCAAGTTAAAGACTTTAATTTTTCAAGGAACAGCATTTGAGTCCTAGAAGGTCATTAAGCTGGTTATAATAAAAAAAAGACCCCATCCAAATTATTTGACATTTCAAAAGCAACATCTTATGTCCTGCTGTATAGATACTATCAGTGGGAAAAATGCTTTATTCTCCCTGTGTAATCTCAGATGAAGCCTATTCTTTTTTTGACAAGTTTGGTTCCCAAAGGAGTTTACCGATTTCCTTGCTTTCAGCTGTAGGGGAAAAAAAAAAAATCAGTACTTCAGTGAAAATGGTGTCCTAATTTCTGTGCTGAAATACAAAGCTTCTGTCACTTACACATCTTGTCAGGAAAAAAGGAAACAGTTAAACAAATGCCGACTTCTAAAGCTGAAAGTCAAAGTATCGGTTAAAAAAATCACTGACGTGTCTGATTTTAAAATATTTCAGCTCTGCCCTCAAGAACTAAACAATGAAGAAAATTTTCAACAAAAGGCCTCAAGGAATTCTGGTAGATAAGACAAACTAAACATTCTTGCAACATATCCTGGGTTTTGATAGATTGTTATAAGATGACCTTTGCTGAGAATGATTAGAATAATGAAATATAAAATAAATCTGATCTTAAAAGCAGCGAAAATCCAATAATGGCTTGCATCTTACTGCTTACAGTGATTAAAATGTGACTATTAAATTAATTTCAGTTAAGGCTGTTAAACAGATTCTGCAGCGCTGTTCAGATCCATATTTAAAAGTGGCAAAATTTAATCCTGGAAGGACATAGTGTGTCCTTTGGATCTACTTGGAGGAATTAATTTTGCTTATGACCAGTTGCATATCTGAGATTGAATTCAGCCCCAGGATGAGCACAGGGTTGATTCAGGGCCTGGATGAGGAGGAAGCATTGTTGTGTTGGGGGCAGGGACCTCCAACCCATGCGTGTCCTGCTGCTGAGGGCCATTTTCAGAGGGTTGGGATATGGCTGCTTTGCCCGTGTGCTATAATCAGTGTTTCTGTGCCCTCAGCTCCTACCACGTCCTCACAAACAGCTCTGTGTGTCGACAAACACAACCCTCCAGTGCCATCAAGCCTGGAGTTACTGGTGTAGGGCAGAGGGGGCCTAATGTTTCTGAGCTTTTTGTAGCCAGACTCATTCTTCTAGAATTGTCCCTAGGAGGAGCAGTGGCACTTACCAGGCCATTGATATCACTGCCACAGGGGGGAGAAGCCACCAGTAGTAATCCCCTTTGTCAGAGTAGACGGCCATGAGCAGGCCCACCAGGATCCCGTTGTAGCCGTGCAGCCCAGCTGCGATGGATGGCCTGTGATGGAAACAATTGTGAGGTCGAAAGCTTTGCTGAAGGTGGGCCATCACTGGGACCCACTGGAATGCAATTTCTAAGTGCCCTGCTCCTGGTGAAGGGATGCAAAAGCAGTGAGATTACTGCCTTGCACTGGTGTGTGGAAGGGGAAAGTTTGGATGTTGGAGGGGGATCCTTGTGACTCAAAGGACCTACATGGTTGTCAGGATGGTTATCAGAGAGAAAGAACTGTCTGTTTTCAGAAAGACAGACAGTCGTAGGAACAGGCCAGCTCTTCTTGGGCCACAGCTCTGTCTTCACCTGAGTCTTCTGTCTCTAACAAGGGGCAGTGACCCAGCAGTGGGTTCCAAATATATCACAACCACCAACTTAATTAAGTGCACGAGGACACGAGGTGCCACCTACCTGTCCTGACTGAGGGCCAGCGCAGTTAACGTGGACACAGTGGTTCCTGTGCAGCCCGTGAGCATCCACCAGGGGCTCTGGATGAAAAGCCCCACTAAAATGATCAGGCCACTGAGAGGGTTGTTGACAAACATCACCTGAGAGGTGCCTCGCAAAATCCAGTCCACCAGCTGAACAATTAAAGGCTTCTCTGGAGGAGATCAAAGAAAAACACTATTATAAAGGCATCATTTTAGCAAAGCATAAATCTCTGCAGCTCCTTTCTGGGCACAGAACAGAAGTAAAATATTAACAGTTCTGTAAAACAACTCTCTGACTGATTGTTTTCTCCGCATACTTTGCATCTGGCACTTGAGAACTAATATGGATGGACTGGGCACTGCTACAAAATTCATGGAGGAACAAACAAGTGATTTATTTATGGTGGTCAGAGAATAGTCAATGGATTAGTTGCGTGGTAGATCGCTTTGGATTCTGCTATAAATTCATTAAGGAGACTGACTCTTTTTGGTGTATGATTCAAATACAGAGGGGGACTCTGAAAATACTTTGTACGTATATAGGGAAGTATGAAAAGGAAGCAATTTTGCTGTTTTAGGAGGAAAATCAGCAACCCTCAACATGGACGTATAGTGTATATAGGTAATGGGGCCAAAGGTTTCCAGAAAGTATTCTGAGAGCTAGAGAACCTAAATTAGAAAGCACTAATTATAGCTTGGACTGTATTCAGGGCAAAGAGGCATTTCCAGAGGACAAAGAGTTATTGCTCTTTAGAGAAGGTTATTGAACTTGGGCAGAGTAAACAGACACCAAGCACAGATACCTCAGGTGAGTGCAGGGGGAAGGTGGGATGTGGGCACTGCAATAACTTTTTGCAGCTGGTTCTCCTATTGCAAATTGACTTGAGTTTTTCTTCTGCCTCTCTTCTGGGAAAACTGCAACCATTTCTGAACTGCTGTGTGTTATTAAAGGATGATGCAAGGAGAATGGATGGGAAAGGGGAGCTGCTTGCATTTACGTGATGTTCAGATATTTATGCAATGTACATATGCATCTTTTATCTTTTTCAAGATTTGAAATTAATTATCTTAATTTGATTGTTCATCAGATGCAGTGTCAGGTGCCATGGTATTTTCTGAATATGGGCAATGACTTATTCCTAAGAACTCCTTTGAGGCATGGTTGAGGAGGAGGAACAAGAAGGAGAAAGAGGAAGAAGAAAATGACCAGGCTTGTCTGAACTAATTTTAATTAGTATTTGGTGTTGAGCTATGCAACAGGTATCAGCAATACACTTAATTTCAGACATAAGTATTAGCTGTAAAAATTCAGATATTACCAGAGGACAGTGGCCAAAGCTTTCCAGAACACTGAGTAGAGAAAAGCTGTCTACAAAGCATGAACCACTGGAGTAAAGCAAAAGCAGGAGGAGGTATTCTCCTCTGTCTGGGGATCACACTGGCCTGTCTGTAAACGGATGTTTCCTATTTGTCTCCCATTACTGGAGGTGTACTGCTAACAACCCTAGCCTTGACAGAGGACCCAGTCTCACACAGCCTCTCAAACTCTCATCCCCAGTAATTACAGGTAGCTTGGGCTGTCTGCTCATGCATTGCTCCTTTCTGGACAGTGAACCTTTGAGATCAGTCTTGGCTTCTATTTTATGGTGTTGTAACACCCTCTCAGTGTTTATTGCTCCCCCAAGGCTGGAAACTCAAGAGCCTCTGCCTCTATCAGGAGACAATTCCCTGTCATCAGCCCACGGATGGATGAGAGACAGTGGTTGATCCAAGGCAGTTACAAATGAGACTCAACCCCAGCCCTGCCGTGTGATTCTGGGCACTGCTATGTGAGATGTGATGCCAATGACATGTAACTGATTAAGTGTGAAAGACATCTTAGGGCTGCCGAATTTTTTTTTTTTCCTGAATTTTGCCTGCCGCCATAGTGATGGCCAGAGGATGCAGTGAGATTGTCTTCCTGAGAGTGAGATAATTAAACCAGAGTTTGTAATGAGCTTGGACCATACTACTTCTCCTCTGCCTCAAAGCCCACTTTCACACAGTGAAACACACTTCACTGGAAGTACTGTTGACAATATGGATATCTCCAAACACATCCTTCTTCTTACTTTTCATCCACTCTCCATATTCTTTCATTTCTCCTGTGAGATACCCAAACCCATGGTGGATCCAGTTTCTGCTTCTCCACAGCAGGTTCTGGGCTCTTGGCATCTCCTTCCTGTACAGTTCCCTCTCATTGGGATGTTTAGTCACAACGATCTCGCCGAGCTCCATCCTCTTTTGGGAGATGGTAAAGGGTAACTGTAAATCACAGAGACAATGTGTTAGAAAAACCTTTTGGGGTGGTCTCTGACAACCTCTAGAACCCAGTGGTGATATCTTTTATCAAAGATGGGGTGTTTATGGAGAAGGGATCTGCCAGAACCAAAGCTAGGAGTGGTGTGTGCTGCAGTGGTGTCTCCTCCCAGGGGGGACCATGGGGACCAGGCAGTACCCTGCTGCTGCCATGGGGCTGTGGCAGGGGGAAAGAGAGACTTGGTATGGGTGCCTTGCAGCATCCCACCCTCACTCTATCTCCTGATGCAGCTTGTGACAGGCTGCTGGTTGGACATGAGACATGACATCTGCCAAAAAACTGAGTAGCACCTGTGTGCTAATCATGCTTGGCTGCGTGTAGCTACTGTCGCAGGTGCTGAGAAGGGAGCCTGCTGAAGTTTGACCATTAGTGAGCTGGAGGCAAGCAAGGCAAATTGCCAGGAGAGCAGCAGAGAGTAGGGGCTGAGAAAATACAAGAGGAGAGGCTGAAGTATGTGTCCTTTTTAATGTTGTGAGTTGATGCTTTTGTGTATCACTAGGAATCTATGATGCTCCTCATTGCACATCTGCCTTTGATAGACCATTAAGTGCAACCTGTGGTAGCATCAAAGCACTGCACAGAAATCAGCATCCACATGTGGCTTTTGACAAGAACAAGAGCACTGACTCAGGGCTGTGTGCTCCTTAGTTAGCAGGTGAATATTCAGCAGGAGTAGGGGTTTATTAATCTTCCAATTACATTTGCAGGGCTTTGCTCATTAAAAAGGTCTATTACCATATAAACCTTAAATAGAAAATACACAAATACACTGCACTGCAGCCTGGTGAGCTACACTGTAGGTCACACCCTCAAAATTGCATCCCTGCTGCTTGAGGAAGCCTGGCATCAGCTGTGGGATTTGCTCTGGTGATTTTGATACAGTGTGGCTGGGTTTCTTCTAGGTGCTGCCCCAAAGCGTACTGTTGCTGTGAAGGGCTTGCCCCCTGTTTTGTGGAATATGGGCACCATCTTCCGGTGGGAGCCTGTGTAGGGGTGGCTCAGAGGGGCTGGCTGTCGGCGCTGGAACCTGTAGCGGCAGCAGGGAGGGATGCTTGGCTGCAGGAAAGGCTGCTTTGCAGAGAGGAACACTGACAGGAAGATGGCAAAAATACTGGGACCCAAAGGCTCTCAGAAGAAAGTCTTTGAGCGACAAAAGCCAATTTCCCTCTGTCCCTGGCAGCACGTTGCTGAGAGCAGCACACGCGTTGCGCGGCGCCTGTTCCCCAGTGCTCTGGCTCTCTCTGCCGGCAGCTCTTCCCCAGGGCAGCGAGAGCCTTTGGGGTGACCTTCACCATTTCACCATCGGCCGCAGCCTGCCGAGGGCTGCACCAACGGGACAGGCTGTTGTGTGAAACCGTATTAACAAAACCTAAGCATCACCCATTTTGTTTGAGCCTAATGGAGGAGGATTATAGAAGGTGTTAAATGGTCTAAAACAATAACAACAACAACAACAAAA
>VZDJ01000079.1:2830570-2905216 GCA_008694505.1 Cyanoderma ruficeps | reverse complement strand
ACAAAATTGTGATTGTGCAAGGAATAATAGACATCTGCAAACCTTGAATCAGATAATTAGGGGTTGGTTTAGGGGTTCCACTCTTTGTCATGGGCAGGGACAACTTACACTGTCCCAGGTTGCTCCAAGACCCATCCAACCTGGCCTTTGACACTTCCAGGGATCCAAGAGCAGCCAGAGCTTCTGTAGGCAACCTGTATCACAGTCTCACAGCCAAGACTTTTTTCCTTATATCTAACCTAAATCTCCCTTGTTTTAGTTTAAAATCATTCCCCCTTTTCCTGTCCCTCCATGCCTTATCCCAAGTGCCTCTCCAGCTCTCCTGGAGCCCCTTTAAGCCCTGTCAGAGGCTTTGAGGTCTCACTGGAGCCTTCTCTTGTGCAGGTGAACATCCCCAGCTCTCCCAGCCTGGCTCTAGAGCAGAGGGGCTCCTTGCCCAGAGGTGTTTCATGGGGTTGTTGACAGGGAGGTTTTGAGGTGCTGCAAAGCTATGCTCAGTGCAGGAACAAACAAGGAGCAAAAGAAGAGACAGGGGGTGGTTTTATTATCCTTCTTTGTTTTCTGATCTGTAATCTCATCCTGGCCAGAAGCTGACTCCAGCTCCTGGTTTCAGTTTAAGGCAGCCTTGGTGGATGTCATTTTTGGCTAGCCAGGAAGACTTTGGTGTAGGGAACACTGACCTGGAGTTCCCCTTCTCCTCTCATGTGTCCTCTAGGCTGAGGAAGTGGTTAGATATCAGGAATTTACATCCCTCTGAGGTAGGAAGAGACCAGCTCCTACTGGAAAGCAAAATATTTGTACCTGGTTACATCCATCCCATGAGCACTGGGCCTTTGTAAGATGCAGAGTTTCTTTGGGCACTTTCAAGTGGAAGTCAGGCCATCTGAGCTCACAGCTGCCAACAGAAAGTTCCTGCTATTTTCATAGACAGCTCAACCTGGGTGCTCTAGTGAGGCACCCAATAATTTTTGGGAGCGACACGAGGTCTGAAGGCAACAGCACAGAGAAAACACTCCAGAGCAATGCCAGGCCAGCACCTGGCTGTCACTGAGGCTGCTACAGAGGTTCACAGTCATTTTTAGCAATTGATCTGGTAACAGAGATGACTCTCTGGTGAGCACTGAAACAAGCTGCCCAGGGCAGTGGTAGAATCACCATCCCTAGGAGTCATCAAAAACTGTGTGAATGTGACACCTGGGGACATGGGTTAGTGGTGGCCTTGGCAGTGCTTGGTTATTGTTGGACTTAATGATCTTGGAGTGCTTTTCCAACTTAAACAATTCTATGCTTCTGTGATCCTATTCCACTTTGTCTGCTTTGTTTATTTGCTCATGTTCTCCCTGAAGTGTTTTCCAAAGGATTTCAGGGTGGGCTCAGAGAGCTGCTCTGGATCCATGTAAAGGAGATTGGAACATGTCTTACAGTCTTGAAGTTTAGGGATGCATCGATAAAAAATGTTTTTTCCCTTTGCTGTGAACAGTAACCATGACGAGCTGTGCAGTACAGCCGTTACCAGCAGGGAGAATAAATGCCAAGGGGTTGTGTCTAAGTCATCACAGCACATGAAAATCTTATGCTTGTTTTAAACCCCACCAGGAAAAATTACTTGGGGGTTTTACAAAGCAGAAATATGATTTCAGAGCTCCTAAACCCTGTGTTTACAAGGCTGCCCAGCTCAATTCCCTCTGAAACTGAGTTGTAAGACCTATGTATTTTTAAAATTCTTGTCTTGCTCACATCATTTAACTGTCAGGGGTTAAGGGCAATGTCATCATATCAGACCCCTTTGCAGTCAATTCCTCTCTGTGGAGAGAAACTAATATCTCCAGAGAGTGACTGGTATCTGTTTTTCCTAACATACCTAGCTGAGTTGTGAAAAAGGAAAAAAAAAAAAAAGGGTGTTCTGCCTCTCTTTTTCCATTGGCTGCAGAGGGAGCCTGGTGGCTGAGATTTTAGAGGTCTATTTGCAGGCAAGGAAAGTTCCAACCTAACAGACTTTGCCAAAGTCAACCTTGAAGTTTTTGGAAGTGGGATCTGTAGTCCCAGGCTAGGGCTTTTAAATCCCTGAGCCATCTGTAACAGGCCTGTAGTCTACATCAAGTTGGGCATTGAAGTTCTGGGGATAAGAAACACCCCCAAACTACCCACTTTTTATGATTCCTGTTTCCTTTCTTCTTAAGGATTGGAAGGGAACTAACTCTCATCTTGAGTGGAGAACACTCACCCTCCTCAGATGGCAAAGCAACTTGGGACATGGCTGGAGGAGAAGGCTGAAGAATTACTAAATTCTGAGGGAAAGAAATAATGAAAAAAAAAAAGGAAAAAAGAGATTTGGGGATGCTGAAAGCCTCTGCAGTGCTGCAGTGGTGAACCGTGGGGCGTTATGTAAGAACAGCCCAAGGGGCTGCAATAGCTGAATGAGATCCTGGAGGATTGTGATGGGCACAGTGATCCGTGCAGGATCATTTCAGCTTGGAAAAAAGCATCATTTCTTTGAAGAGAACACCTGTCAGTCTATCAATGGGCTGGTGCTCTGTGGTACAGGCTGCATGAATAACAGAGAAATCATTTGAACAATTATCTAATTAAGGCTAATGAGAGCCTGAATCACTTATGGCGCACCTAGGGCTGATGAGGAATACCTTGAGAAAGGGCCTTTTGTTAGCAAACACCAATTCATCAGTGTGGTAATGAGCAGTCCTGCTTATTGGGAACATTTTCCAGACTGCAGGGTAGTGCCAGGTGGTTGGGACTCACCTCCAGACCTACCTGTGCCTGCTCATCCCCCAGCAGACAGCTGCTGCAGCCTGCTTTGAGGCGCAGGGTGCTGAAAGCACAGCGATGGGTATTTTTAAAGCCTCCCAGATCAAGCTCTGGGTTTCTCCTTGGCTTGTGCTGCCAAAGAAGATGTTCCCACCACCATCACAAAGCCTTCAGTGATCTCGTGGCCTCATGCAAATTTTAAAAAAAACCCAAAAAACCCAATTTTTTGGTCAAAACAGTGAGATGGTGCATGACCAGCATGATGGGTGACAACTAGCACTTGAGCCAAAGGTTCTACAGGGCTGCTGTTTGTGTTGGGAGCTTGGCCACGTGCTAAGGTACCTGAAGCCAAGCCTAGATGCCTGGATGAATTATCTTTCCCCTTCTGTGCTGAAAGCAGTCATCAGAAGTGCTCTGACTTCAAGGGACGTGGCCTCACAAGGGCCTTGAAAAGAAACAGTTTGCAGAAGCACATTGCTCTTATAAGAAGCCATAAAGAAATAGAGAAGAAATACCATGTACAGCTAGAGGGGAAAAAACGTTGGGATGGTGACAGAATGCTTGGCTAAGTCGTAATGACTTTACCAAGTGAGGCTCTACCAGGGATCCAACCTGTGATGTTGAAAGCAAATTAATAAAGCAGGGCATTTCAGAACAGTTGCTGAGGATGCATGCAGCACAGCTTCTGAGAATAGGTACAAAACCCTTAGCCACAGACCTTTAAAACAAGAAAAAAAGGACAAAAAACCAAATAAACAACCAAACAAATACCACCCAAAATGAAAAAAAGGTGCTCAAGAGATCTTTTTTCCTATCACAGGCATTAAATTAAGCCACATCCCACTGCAGTTCTATCATATCTTTACAAGCACAACTACAACAATTAGCAGTTGGGATAGTTTAATGGGGCTAAATATGATTCTTTCATCCTTGTTTAGATAACTGGCTTTTACAGTGTGGTCTTGGAGTCTTTCTGTGCCTTCCTTTCTGAGTCTCTGTACTATGTAATGCAATACTTTGCTCTAAGGTGAAAGTTTACTGCTTCTTCTTTCCCCCTCTCTTGCAGCAGTATCTCCCACTCTACCAGAGGAGGCACAGAGTTTATTTAATGGATTTTATTGGTGTCTGTGGTAGAAGCTGTGCTGGCACCATCTGTATTTGGATTGTCTGTACACTCATAGTCACACACACACACATGCACATGTGTGAAACTGTGAAGGAGGAGGCTTTGGCTTCCTTACCACAGGTCTCCTGAATGGTGTTGTTAGAAAGGGATTCATAAGGGAGTCATATATGGACTCATAAAATGGTTTGTGTTGAAAGGGACATTAAAGCTCATTGTGTCCCACCCCCTGCCGTAGGCAGGGACACTTTCCAGGCCTCGAACATTCCCAGGGATTGGGCAGCCACAGCCTCTTTGGGCAACCTGTGCCAGGGCCTCCTCACCCTCACAGGGAAGAACTTCTTTTTAATGTATTATCTAACTGTAATTCTATTCCTCTTGACTCTCTATAACCATTTGGAGGCTTATTGTTATGTCTCCTCTCCATGGCTGATGTGGAATGATCAGTATCATCTCCAGGAAGACCACCCAGGTGTGTGGGACATCATCGTCAGGATGGGATGGATTTACTCCAGAAGTGTCTACCTCATCCTTGTAGGAACACAGAGAGACTGAGATGGGACCTACAAGTGTTGGTGTCTGCAGTGTGAATGTCTGTACCTGAGCATCTTGGCTTGACTTCCCATGAAAAGCTGGTCAATATATGCATCTACAGCATGATTTATCCTCTCCCATCCTACACAGATGAATCATGTCCCAAATGCTGTCACATTTTCTGTCTATAATGGGAAAGAGAGCTCAGATGTACACAGCTGCACCACCTGTACGCAGGGAGAGGCATGATGAGTCTCAGTTAAATGACTGTCCTAAGGTTATTCAGGAAATCTGTAGCTCACTGGGATATCAAACAAGTACACCTTCATGTTTGAGCCAAGTGCCTCACATGTGAAGAATTTTCAAAATGCTATCTGTTTTTTAATAATAAAACTAGTCAGGTCAGGTAGATATTTTAAGACACCAAAATCCCGTTTTCCTGCATATGGTTCCAGTTATAAAACCAGAGGGGAAAACAAATAGAGAAAATATGAAATATAAAAACCATAACTTCTAAACAGAATGTTTTTCAAAGGTTTCCATGAGGTGTTGGCTGTTCGGCAAAGCAGACTGTAAAACAATTTTACAAGCCACATTTATTCTAAGAGCTCCACTTATTGAAGTACAATTCAAACTCTTTTTCTGCCGGCCAAGTTCCGTAAATTAAACACTTGTCCAATAACACATACCTCTCCACTGTTTCTTTTTGGCTTTTTGTGTTCGTGCATCTCTCTTTTTTTTTTTTTTNTTTTTTTTTTTTTTTTTTATCCTTTGCAAATGGAAACAAAAAGGATTTGCTTGTTTTAGGAATGGATTTAAGAAGCAGAGCAGTAAAAGTAAAAATAAGGCAAGGAAAAAGAAAACAGGTCAACAGACTAAAATGAGACTTTTGTTCCGTTATTTTGCATTCTACTAACACTGATTTAGAATGAGGGCTAAATCTGTGGTGTGAAACTGTGTGGTGTCAAACATTCAACTAAAGTTGTGTCTCTGGATATCATGAGAAACCAGCCCGGTGACCTGACAGCTAGGAAGGGAGGTTGAATGTGTGTCCTGCCTTCAGAGAGAACCCAGTATCCCTGCCTTCCCTTGAGTGTTATGGGCTTAGAGATGTGACCATTACCAGGACCCACCCTGTCTTATAAGAGGGGTCAGGCAAGTGTGAGATATCCTGTCTGATCTGGAGCAGGAATGGACCTGCAGATATGTCAAGGAAATCCCTGCCAGTAGTGCTCCTGGGCTCACTGTGCCTACCCTTTCCCACCTTTTTTCCTATTATCTCTGCTGTCACCTGCCTTCAGTTCATGCTGCTCTTTCAGTTTGGTCTACAGTCTCATTTCTAGGCTGTGTCTAAACCTTGCAGATGCATTCATTGAATCATAAAGGTTGGAAAGAACCTCCAAGATCATAGAATTCAAACCTTGGCCAATCTCCACCTTGTCACCCAGACCAGAACACTGAGTACCACGTCCAGCTTTTCCTTGGACACCTCCATGGGTGGGGACTCCATTGTTTAGCAGCCCTTTCCCTGAAGAGTTGTTGTGTCCTCTTGTCCTGTCGTATCACTTTTCCTTTAGCACAGGATTTGTCCTCGGGGTCACACCTGTCTTGTTGTGTCGGCATCTTCCTGAATTTCACTTTGATGTGACCCCCTGTCTTTCTCCTCTGCACTGACCATGAGCTGCCTGTCTTCATTTTCAGAACTAGTCACTGCTCTGCCTCATCAGGAGGGAAAAATTAACTCCCCCATCCCCTAAAACTGCCTCTACTTGTCAGAATTATTCTAAAGATCCTCTCCTGTGGTGCAAAGCTTAGACATCCTAACACGAGCTTCAATGAAATGAATGCCTTTAATTCAGAGAGTAGTGAGTTAGGAATAATACAGCAAGAAACTGGGCAATATATCTGCTTTCTTATTAATTCACAGTGAAAACTTGGGTAAGTCAGCTATTGGATATCTCCCATCAATTCAGAGGTGACCTCTTAAATGAGAATAAGTCCTTTTAACTCACTATACTGATTCAGGGTCTCACTCTGTAAGGCTTGAGTGTGATGGACATGGGCAGCCAAAAGTGAATCAGTTTGGAGCTGCCAGAGAAATTACTGTTCTTTGTTGAGGGCTACCTTCTGCCAGGCTGAGATACTATAACTGATGTGTGTGAAAGAGAGGACAGGAAAGGAAATGTGCCTTAGGATATTTTAGTGTGGAAGAAGGCAGATTTAATTCAGCTTCTGCTGAAGGTGATTTTAGGCAGCCTGTTCATACCGCAGTAAGGTTGGAGGCAGTCTTGTGGTCAGTTTAAAAGGTTGGGGAGTGACCAAAAATTGGTGGGGACATTCGCTCCTTCAGAGGGACAGTGGTTAAGGATGATGATTCCTGCTTCAGTTGCCCACCCAGTCTGCTAGAGCTCAAAGAGAGCTTTGAGCAAGGAAGTTTTTCTGGTTTTCTATGTGGCTTCTTAAGTGGTGCCATGTGGGTTTCCTTGCCAGGAAGCACTAAGGGCAAGGCAGGGTTGGAGCATCCCTGACTCCATCAGTGCTCTGCAGAGACAGGTTGATCGGTGATCTGCAATCAATCTTGATTATGCTTCAAGACCAAATGGCTGATGTTAACATACACTTAAAAACCTTGTTTTCAGAGAAACCTTGTTTATTCTATGCAAAATTGCCTTGTTGTTAAACCTTTAAGCTCTTCCTATGGGGTTGGATATCCTGTACAAGCCTTGGGGAGTTGGCACCCCTTCGTTTTGGTGTTAATACATTGCTGGTTTTTTCTAGCCTAGCTTAGCAAAGCGTTGCTTGTAAATATTTTAACTGCAAGTACAATCACATGGTGTCTGCTGTTCTTGGGCTGATCCAGCTGAATACTGGGCTGTCTTTAGCAATGCAGGGTAAACCACAGGCTGTAAAGTGCTAGGTGCTGTTCACAGTGAATTAAAATGTCAGAGCATGGCCATTATTTGGTTAATCTTGGGACAAAGCACTCAACATTTTAATATGGTAACCGTAAAGGCATTTCTCCATATAGTTCACATAGCTTGCTCTTTAATAGAAAGTTAATGGGGATTTTCTTTTTTAGATAGCAACAATTTATCATGTGTTTCCCTGGTAACTACAACATCATGAACCTTCCTTGGAAACTCCATTGGGATTCCTGCAATGTTTGTGAGCATAATGAATGGTAAGTGTAAGGCAAACCTTACATCACTTCGAATCACTTTATTTTAAATTCTGGCAGAGACATAATTTCCCACAGTTCATAAACATAAACATTTACAAAAAAGGAGTTTACATGAAAAAAACTAGTTGTTTTTATCACTCAGATCAAAGAATACATTTATCTGGATGTATGGATGTGTTTTCTGCCAGCTTTTAATAAACTCAGGTGACAATCTTTAAGAGGCTTCACAGACTAGTGCGGAACCTTTGAAGTCTGTAGCTTTGCTCACCTGAAAACACAGACATCACTTCTGCTCTCTGTTCTGCATGAGTCTGAAGTTTGCACTTCAAAGATTGTAAACGACAGGACAAATTTCCCGAGCTGCTGTCTCCAGACTTAATGGAATAAAATGGTAAAGTGTGGCATGTTGCAGGATACTCAGGAGCAGGTTGGATGGGGCTTGGAACAACCTGGTTTAGCAGCAGGTGCTCCAGTCTGTGGGAGGGGGATTGGAACTAAAAGACCTTTAAGGTACCTTCTAAGTCAAACCTTTGAAGGATTCTCTAATTTGGGGTGTTGCCTCCACATCCCTGTTGCAGCTTATCTGCTCCAGTGCCATGGGATTGGCATTTGTGCACTGGAGAAATGGCCGTATGTCTTTTTGAAATGCAGTGCAAAGGATTCCCCTAATGCTAAGAGTCTTTTCATCAGACCTGAGGTGGGAGAGATGGAGAGGAGTGAGGGCTGCAGATAAAAAGTTATGTGATAAAGTCTGGCTGTCATCTCAGGTTTTATTCCTCTGTAGTTAATAAAACATCACTTATATAAGTGAGAGAAGGGTCATATCCATCAGTCTCATTTGAGCTGCTCTGGATACTTGTTGTATATAAAAAATGTTTCTGGCAATGTTTGCAAGTGGGGACTTGTTTACTGCAGGATTGTGTGAGGTTTCTCTTGCTCTTCCTTTTGTGGAGGATTTTGAAGGGGTGTGCAGACCAACCCCATTCCCTTAGAGAAGTTTCTAACAAGAAGAAAATTAAAATGGCTATTTTATATATATATAAATTTACATATTTCAAAATGTTTAATTTTGATTTAATTTTTTTAGAAGCTAATATTATTTATCTACAATATCACATGTAAATGTGCCCTGTGGCTGTGAGGCAAGTGGGGCATTGCTGGTGCATTCTGAGGCTGCCTAGAGTTGTGTCAAATGTTGTCTAATGCTCAGCCTTTTCCACGGATGCAGGTGCTGCTATCTCCTCTTTCCAAACATGTTTCTGGTAAAGAACTTAAACTAAGACCGAAATCTGCCTTCTGACTTCTGGAGACTGATTGAGTTATGGATTTAGAAACAGTCTCAAGTTAAGATTTGTGAACTTCAGCATAGCACATCCCAATGCATTGATTTATTTTCTTTTGTACGGGGAGCATTTTTTATCTGTTTCTCCTAGCTGTGGTGGCAGCTGCAGCCAGTGGACACCCAGTCCACAGCTAGCATTGGGAATGGGGTTAGTACCTATTGTACAGGGGATAAATGAGACTAAAATTTATGTAATCATATATTTTAGGTGAATTGTCCATGTTCAAGAGGAAAGGGAAGGAAAAAAAGAAAGAGCATTTTGCCAGACCTCCTTCTGTGTACCATTTGCAAGTGTGAGTGCCGTGAATTCTCCAGACAAGGCTTGAAGATGTGTTCAAATTGGGCTTTCAGAGAAAAAAGTTTGGAGATCCAGGGGCAGGTCAAGGTTTCGCTCTTCCAGAGGAGAGGAAAGGAGGGAGTGGGATATAGGGACCGGATTAGAGTCTATGAAATGGGGAACTGGAGACAAAGTAATAACCAATTTCTGCAATTAACACCTAGTTCTTCAAGTGGAAGAGAGGTGGAAATGTGGTATTGGTGTCTCTGAGTACTCCCAATTTCACTCTGTGTGTGAATAATACTGGATTCACTCTCACAGCTGGGTAGGTGAACCAATTTGGGATCATCTTTAGGCTGAGCAGAGTGCACTGCCTGAGGCTGGGAGTCAGTTGCAAGTGCAGGAGTAATTTGCAAGAACACGGAGGCAGGTATTAGGAATTTAAAATTTAAATTTATTAATTGAAGATTTTTAAAATTAAAAAAAAAAATCAGAGTTGTGGAATCGGTTCAGACCAGATATGTTTGTGATTTGTACAGTTTGGGCTTTAAAAAAAAATGCTGTCTTGCTACTTTTTGTTTAGCAGTAGGAGCATGTAAGGAGATAGCGTTCAGGGTGGGGTTATGAATATAAAATGATTTACTGCAGAACGATGGTTAGGGTTGAATTTTGTTCATCCCATAAAGAAAAGCTCTGTGTTGCCCTCAGTAGATTTGGCTGCCTTATTCTGAATTTTTTCTTGGTATGTGTTCTTGCCCTTAGATCAGACATAACCTCTGTGAAACTGGTGACTACAGAGCTACAGCTATTTTCAAATTTGCAAGTCCTGTGATGGAGAATATTGATATCACTCTGCATACTTTAAGCTCTAGCCTGTTGATGTGCTTTGTGCCTTTTTCATTCCCTGCATTATTAGTACAAGTTATTTTTGCAGGATTTGAAAGATGCATTGCAGAACCTTACTGCTGAACTTTGGCACGGTGGTGAAGGAAAATACAGAATGCATCAGCTTGTTTTACTCAGAGTAAATTTTCACCCTGAGGAATATGCCTTATCTGCAGCCAAGGTTATGTTTAGTGCTGGGTTCTATTGTAATGCTCAAAATGCAACATTTTGTTTCAATGAAGGCTTCCAGTTTTGTGGAGGATACATCTAACTAGTGTAAGTTATTTAAATGCCACACTCTTAGTCTTGTGTGACCCTGAGTGCTTTCTGCAAAGCCAGTTCTTGGGTAATACAGGATTTATGAGACTGAGGGAGGCTTAATGAAGCTTACAATATAGATTTGCCAGTTGTACTGAGTCCAGTGCAAAGGTTGGGACTAGTTTGGAGGTCATGAAAAGTTGATTTGGAACGGCAGAGGTTTGACTGAAGCTTGCCTGATGTGAAGGGAAGAGCCAAGGGCTGCTTCCACTTGCTTTGAATCCCTTAGTCTGAACCTCATCTGAGGTGGGGTTAGACTCAGCGTGCACCCCAGGGTCCCTGCTATGGACCAAAATACCTCTCCACAAGGCAGCTCTGGGATTTCTCGCGTTTCCAGGAAGAGCTGAAATGCCGTGGTGACACAGTCAGTGAAGAAACACACTTTAAATAATTTTGCCCTTGACATTAGATATGTCACATCTGTGCCACAGTTATGTTTTCCATGGCTACAGCACAAGTCAAATCCCATGGCTGATTCTCATGCCCCACCATGAGTAAATACTTAGTTTTTCACTATAAGAGAGGAAAAGGTTAGATCTCTTTCTCTCTTTGGATATAAAAGAATAATTTTAGAGAGAAAGCTGCCTTTTATTGCTAAAAAGGCAGTTTCAGGTCACTCCACATCCAGAAGTAACAGCTGTGTTTAGCAGAGTACTTTGTCAGAAGAAAATAAAAAAAAAGATCAAATGCAGAAAGGGAAAATAAAGAGTTACAGTCTGCATATATTAAAGCCTAGTTTAGCTAAATTCAGTGATAATTTTTCAAAGGAGAAAAGTACTGCAATAAAACATTTATTGTGTTTTTGTGCTTGTTTTCATTCCTTTAAGAAAAATGAAACATTTTTGAAACTCATTCTGTACTAACTTTTTCTTAGTTTTGCAGTTCAAGCATTAAACAACAAAAAAAATCAGTTATTCACACAATTCTCATTATAGATTTTACTAGAGGAAAAATTTGTAGCTTTCTAGATGGCCTGACCTATTCAAGAAGGCGTAATTTGGTTTAAATAGATATCGGCAAGGTCCTTAATAATGATATGACTGATTAAAGAAAACCAGATATTTGGAATTGAAATGAGGAAAAAAAATCTGAGTATAAAAATCCCTAAAATACATGTGCTAGGAATAACTCATCTACATGACTCGTGCTCTGACGCATTTGGTGGAGAATTGTTGAGGCCCAAGGCACAAAGAAGGATGTTTGGGCAGCAGAAGCCAACTTGGAGGCTGTAAAGTGATTTGTTTCTATTTCCTTGTATCAATTTAAACAGTCAAATCAGCTTTACAGCTCTGAAATAAACACAGTTGGGAGTTTATGTGAGTTCAGGATGGTGTAACTGTATGTTTTGGACATGGTAGGGAAAGGAGAAGAATAATTTGCATCCAATTTGCCAACATGTTCTTCAACTGACATATCAACAAGCTGGTTGAGGTAATGGGAGAGATAAGTATTTTAAGTTGTAAAAGTGTAAGAAGCTGACAATCTGGTAAAGGGAATTAGGTTTGAAATTCAGCAGTCATTCATAGCCAGATACATGGGATGATGTGAGGGGACCCTGGGAACTGCTGTTCCTGCCTTGTTCTTTGACTTGGTGAAAGAGACTTTTGACTCATTGCAGGATGGACATGCATGAGGCAGAGGACAAGTGACCTGTGGGTTGCATTCATCCTGCTAAAATATCATCCAACCTGGCAGCTGCCTCTCCCTAACTCCTGTCCCAGGCACAATGAGCTGCTCCACCTCTACTGGCAGCTGGCTCCTGGCTGCTCCTGTCCTGGGATCCTGAAGGTACTCTTAGTTTTCCAGCCAAACACGGGAGAATGTCGTCCTTGTTTACTGAGCTGAATATGAGGGTGGCTGAAGGAAACATCATTATTTTATCAGACCTGCATTAAGTTCATACTTTTATGCAGTAATGTGAGTGCCTGAATTCTCTGGTCCCAATGGGGTTGGCTGCTGATCAGGATCTGTCCAAAGCTACAGGAGCATTTGTGGCTCAAAGACAGGAAGTCCCTGTTCAAGCCCTGCTGAAGTCAGAGGACACATAGATTGCTCTGTTGTCCTTTGTGGATCAGGCACTGGAACAGGCCACCTACTGAGCTAGAGCTTTTGGCTTTTCATCAGTTTTAAAAGTAATTGATATGAATTGTGATAATGACTGGTTTGTAGATCTTGCCTTTGGCTATCCACAAAGTTGCTTCGAGAATTGTGATCTTTATATGACCATGGATATCTCAGCTGTGTCACTGAACTCAAGGGCAGCAAAACCTTCAGAGATTTATTAGTACAGAGAAACCCTTCCTGCTTCTGAAAGCCTCTTAAAATATTTTATGCAGTGTATACTTACTTATCCCTGGACTTTCTGAGCATGGTTCTTCCATTGCCTAAGGCCTCAGTCAGCTCTAGGAATAACCCTGCCCTTGCTTTAGAAAAGTGCATGAAGTGCCTTGTTTTGTGTTTTACAGGTGGGGAGCCTAAGAGTAGGATCATTTAAGTCTGACATGTTTGCTTGTGATTATGGAAATATCTGTAATCAAACATTTTAACAGTCAGTGCTATTTTCTAATCTGTATGTGTGCAGTCTGATGTCTTTTGAAGGCAGCAGGAGGCAGGAAGGCCTCACAACAGGGAAAATTAAGCCAATTATCTCTGAGTAGATGTAAGGACTAAATGCCCCAATTTTAACCTACCACTTCAATACCTCTATGATTCAGCCTTTCCCTCTGCAGTGAAATGGGAATCTCACTGCTGGGAGCTTGGGGCAGAACCTTAGGGAGGGTTTAAAGAACTTTTCAGCCCCTTGCCTCTGTTCTGACACCCCCTTCCAGCACCAGGGGAGGTGTCACGGCATCATATGGATGGTATGGTGACAATTTGCCACCCCAAGTGGGCCTTAGCTCTGATCGGGTGACAATTTGCCACCGCAGGCTGGTGTTAGCTCTGATCACACGATCACAGAATGGTTTGGGCTGAAAGGGACCTTGAAGACCATCTGGTTCCACCTCCTGCCATGGGCAGGGACACCTTCTACTAGGCCAGGTTACTCCAAGCCCTGTCCAACTTGGCATTGAACACTTCCAGGGATGGGTTGGGCTTCTGCTGTGAGCTGCCATGGTTAAACCCTCTGCTGTGGGTGATCCTGCCAGGGGAGGGCTGGTGAGTGTCAGTCTTTTCCTCCTGCCCCCTCAGACTGGGACCCAAGATCCTTTCCATCGTTATTGACAGCATGTTTTGGCCATAGGCCCTGTCTCTCCTGCAAGACTTCTGCTGTGTATAGTTTATTTCTGTATCACGGCTGAAGTACCTGATGAAATTTATAGAGGTCAGCACAAAAAAAGCCTTGCCATAGAATTTTATGTGGGTTTAAATATCTAAGCAGTCTCATGTGAAAAACAGAGTTTCAGGGATTTTGGTATTGCCATTGGTTAAATAGATTTCAGGTCTTTATTATGCTATTGAAATACTTGAATCACCACTTGAACTAAATGAAAGCTTACTGTGTGTGCATATAATTGTTTTTCTTGCTACCTATTACTTGATTGGGGTTGAGTAAGGTTAGCAAAAGCATTAAATTAATTTTCTTGTAAAGTTATGCATTATGAAGTAAGAGGTATAAAAGTTACATTATAGATGTCAAATGTCTTGAGGGTTTGGTTTATAGACTTGTTTATATTTTTATTTTAATGATTATTGCTTTCTTCATGTCATTTCCACTTTTGAATCTCCATACTCATTACATTTTTATTATCTCTTTTATAAAATAAATGGCAGCAAACCAGACAATTTCGTTCTTGAAATAAATAGATCCAAATATATCTCTCAATAAATTAAATGTTGTGGCTGCAAGAGGGACTTTTCCAAAATCACTAAGCTGAAGGCAAAGCCAATTAATAGCTGGCCTTTCATTTTTATGAACCACGGCATGCAGCACATTCATCTGACTTGGCAGATTTGAAATTATCCAAGAGATAGCTGAACTCATTGAAAGATACGTCAGTAAAATTAGTGCCCATGGAAGGCAACAGATCAACAGCCCTAGAAATCAAATCCTTGTGAGCTACGTGCAAACCCCACTGAAGTAATTTTGAACACTTTCTCTTGAGTTCAGGGAGTTCTGGGTGACGGTCTCTGCCTCATAATTTTCAGAGTCTAAGCAAACTTTAGCCTCTGATTATCATTGTGGATCTTAACTGATACATATTCCCAAACACATTGTGAAACCTGTAGGTGTAGCTTGTAGTTATGGGGAATCTTTCAAAGCACCAAACAGAAGTGTGTCTATTTCAGAATCACAGGATTGCATGATGGTTTGGGTTGGAAGGGACCTTAAAGATCATCTTGTTCCACCCCCTGCCATGAGCAGGGACACCTTCCACTAGACCAGGTTCCAAGCCCTGTTCAACCCGGCCCTGAACATGTCTCAGGAGCTGGAGATAGAAAATAGGAGTTTAATTTGTATATCTGCAGTGTAAGTGTGATTACTCTTGACAATCTTGTCTAGAAAACATGTCTCATGAGGAGCAGCTGAGGGAGCTGGAGGTGTTTAGTCTGGAGAAGAGGAGGCTCAGGGGGCACCTTCTCACTCTCTACAACTCCCTGACAGGAGGGTGCAATGAGGTAAGGGTCAGTCTCCGCTGCCATGTCTAAAGTGAAAGGATGAGAGGAAATGGCTTTAAGTTCTGCCAGAGGAAGTTAAGATACATACTAAAAAAAACCCCCAAAACACTGAAAGAGTGGCTGGGCATTGGAATAAGTTACCTAAGGAGGTGGTGGTCACCATCTTTGGAACTGTTCAAGGGACATCTGGATTTTAGGGGTGATTATGGTGGAGTTGGTTGATGGTGGGACTATCTGGTCTTGAAGGTCTCTTCCAACCTCTGTGATGATTCTGTGATAAAATTAACTGACTAAAAATTACTTTTTAGTAATATGTGGCCTCTGTTCTCCAGAAAAAAAAAATTGTGCATAGATTTTTTTTAATAGCCTTTATTTCCTTCGTATAATTTTGCTGTTCTAAATCATATGTCAGTGCAATATTTTCCTTTGGATCTAAAGCTACAATACCTGCTTTATATACACAACAAGTCTCAGGCTACCAAGTCCTCCTCCTGGTTGCCACCTATAAATTCAATTTATAAGGCCATAGATAAACCCTTTCTGCATCTAAGAACCAGCTGGGTTTCTCCCTGGGTATTTCCATGTAAAGTCTGTTCTAGAGCTTTGTCAAATTTGATGCTAATCAGTTCCTTCCTATTTTCTCTTGTTCTATCAGTATTCGTCCAGGCTTACTGGGAAATTGCAGCCACGGTGGTGAGACTAATTCCTGTGTTAGGAATAAGTGAACTGAATGAAATTGGCCCAGTGGTGTGAGCAATAACATTTGGTAGCAGTCAGGCTCTGGTGTGCTGAGCTCCTGCCTGCTCCGCTGACCAGGTTTGCCTTGTATTGTGCTCATATTTTTACATGTTTGTCTGCAACAAACTTTTCCTTTGTTCCATGTTTCTGTCTCAAACTATCTTGGAGAAGAGCCATCTCTTTGGACTGAGTATGAAGAACATGTGGCCTAGTGGGATATATTATTAAGGCTTCCAAAAGGAACACAATATGAATAGTAAGAATAATATGAATAATACTGAAGAATATAGCTGCGTTAGAATGGCTAACATAAATCCTAAATCTAAAAAAAGAGAACCCCAGCAAGAGAGTTCAAATTGATTTAAAGTAGGGTGTTTTGATTTTTTTTTGGTCACTGGGATTTGCAAGTGGATGGGGAATTGTATTTCAAAAAACTATCATTTTACCTTATAAATTTTCTAAATGGGAATTTTAGGAAATAACTGTTGAACTGTGCTATTCCTGTTACTGCATGGCAAGCACCCCTCCAATGCACAGTAAGCAGGATGCCTGTAAGGATATAGTTGTTTTGAACCCTTGGAGATTTGCCTTGGACAGCAGGGAAGGATTTAGGATCTGATGCCTTGTGTGGTGGACAAAGCATTTCATTGCATTTAAGAAATAAGCAAAATGTTTATTTTTACACAGTCTTATTGCTGTTGGAGAGGGGGAAGAGAGATTGTGGTCCAGAAGCCCCTTAATTGGGATTTGAAGTGAGGAATAGCTGTGGGTATAGAAACGAGAATTTATGGAGCCATTGGCTATTGCTGCCAATCCTACTGACAATGTTCTGTCAGGTACTGTCATTTGCATGGTGGTAAAATTTTCTGTGTTGCTCATGGAGCTGGGTGGACTGTAGTACACTGCATGAATGCAGAACCAAGATATAATATTTCCAGAGGTGAGTAGGATCCTGGTTCCACAAAGAGACTTTGATCCAAATTGAAACCATGCAGGAACAAGGAGAAACCTTAGTTACAGTAGTGTGTGTAATCCATTCTTTTTTTGGGGACTTTCTGTTGATTTTAGAATCATGGAGTCACAGAATGGTTTGGATTGGGGAGAACCATGCATTTCCACCCCTGCGTTGGGCAGGGACACCTTCCACTAGACCAGGTTACTCAGAACCCCATCTAGACTGACCTTGAACATCTCCGGGAATGGGAAGTCTACAACGGTTTTTTCCTGTTACTCCAGACCCTTGTCCCAGGTCCCTCTCCAGCTCTCCTGGAGCCTCTTAGACACTGGAAGGGGCTCTGAGGTGTCCCTGGAGCCTTCTCCAGATGAACACCTCCAACTCTGCCAGCCTGGCTCCAGAGCAGAGGTGCTCCAACCCTTGGAGCATTTTTCTCACCCTGCTCTGGACTCACTCCAACAGGCCATGACCTTTTGCATGCTTTGTTGTATAAGTAAAGAATAACAGGGTTAAAGACTTCTGTGAGTTGTATGGATTGTGTTCCTCACCTCCATAGCATCTCGGGAAACAACCTGCAAATCCATACTCATGAGGCTCTGGTCTGAACTGGGTCACATGGCTGGGGAATTTGGGAGCTCTTGCGCTGCAAGGCTAGACGTGACATCTTGGTCAGAGATGGTAATGAGAGCACCAGGCACCCTGTTGTCAGCTCTGGTTCATGTTCTCTCCTGTGTTAGGGGGCTTTGGAGTAACAGGGACTCCAAGGAATGGACATTGATCGCTGCCACCAAAGGTAGCCCAACAAAAAAATGTGTCCCTGTCAGAAGGGTTGTGCAACCTGTAGTGATGGCTGTGACCAGCAAGGACTTGGGCTGGAGTGTGGAGGCTAGGACAGCGGCAAGAGCATACCAAATTTTATTTTCACTCAGCTTGCTCCCTGGATATCCAGTAAAATATTCCCAGGCCATTTCTGTCAGTTTCTTTTAAACAATCTTCCTTGCCAGTAAATATATGCTTCCTGTAGCTGCCACTTTATATATCGAATTAGTAAAGCTTATTAAGTCCCCCATTATTTTGTTGCATGATGGAGAATACAGGTGTTTTTCCACATAAAATGTTCACATGACACAGCAGGAGTAGCACTTTAAGCCTTAATGGCACGCACTTGGTTATCTAATTTTTGCACATTAATCCTCTCAAGATGTCTGTTAACACAAACCTCTCTAATTAATGTTGCTTTAGTGTCTGCAAATGTATGACTCAGTTTTTTAAAGGAAATTGGAAGACCACAGAGCACTGTATTATGAATCATAATATCAATGACATTTAAAGACATGTAAAGTAACTTAGCTGGTACGTGATATAGAGTTATACCACAATCTAACCTCATCAACAAAAAAGTCATATCTCTGATACAACTATTTTTGTTTATGTTCTTAGACAATTACTGCTGTAGCAAGACTTGGACAAATGTCTTTATTTCAATGTGTTTTTCCAAGGAAAAAAAAGGGATTCTCACCCCCCCAAAACATCTAAAAAGACATGGAGGTGCAAATAAATTACTCTAGACATCCTTTTTTCAGTAAATACAGATATACAGGCACCTACAGAAGGTAGATCATCTAATCAAAACCAAAGAGAATTCACATCTAACCCTTATGTAAACAACAATCTTGAAACAAGCTCAAGTTCAAACTATTTATACCAAAAAAGTGAATACTTAAGGGACTTTAGGAATTCCTTTTCCCTTCTTATTTGAAATTGGAAATAAGAGACAGCCTGTTGTCTCTGTTTTGGCATATCTGAAACCAGCAGATATGTTAAACTTGCACTGTGGTCCTGAAATTTAAGCCTTTATTTCCATTCTAAAGGGACTTGGAATTTTAGAGTTACATGGACAAATTTCTGGATATTTGATTTGCAAAGCAATTTCTAGTCTTGATTTCCTGCTTTCAGTAACGCTGTTCATCAGTAGATGTGAACTTTACTAGTAAATATCCAACCTCCATCTTTCTATCATCTACTGACAGCAAATGTACACAGTAAAAATGGGAATTTTTGTACCAAAATTACAGAGATATATTCAGATATAATCACCATTTCAATACAAAATCTTTAAAATTATCTGTGGATTTGGTGGAGGAAAACATCATTGAGACCATTGGCAGAAAATGATTCACATTAACACTACTTTTGCTCAACAAGTTTGGAGTCAAGGCTCCTGTGGACAATCTTAACCACAGACACACAACTTAAATCCTCCTGTTAGCAATATTGTCTTAAACCTCATGGCTTATTTATTGCATGGTAATATTTTTAACAGAAGGACTGATTAGCTGTAGGAGCAAACTACCAGAGGCAGTGGATCCCCCTTCTCTTGAAGTCTTTGTCTCAAAACTGGAAGTCAACATTGCTGCGCTCAATGCAGCAGCTATGGGACGAAGTTTACAGTCAGTATTACATGGGTTGAATGCTCAAATGTCCTGTCTGGCCTGCGCATTTATGAGTCTCAGTATTTCTAAAGTACCTACAGATCCTTGAATAAAAGACGCAGTTGGAAGTACAACGTATTTTATGGGAGAGCTCGGTCTGCCTCACGCAGAGGTAAGGAAAACCTCACGTGGCTGCATGGGGAGCTCAGGTACAGCCACATTTCATTAAACTTATTACAACTTTTAGCCACGTGGGTGCCTAGACATAAATAAGCAAGGGCAGGCCAGCCTTACTAAAATACATATTTTTCTCACTCTGACAGGCATGCAAGGGGCCGTAACTGCCCGTGTCTCAAGGACAATTTTAACAGCAAGACCTTTCTCCTCAGGGGACTGCTCTCACTTTTTCATTTAGAAGAGGAGAAAAGAAACCAAATCCTAAACATATGATGATTTCATTATGTGAAACCCAATAGGAAACAAAGTAAGAATATCAGGCTGCTTTCAGTTTCCTAGCAAGGGATTTTGTTTTAAGTTGGAAGAGGGGCCGCTGTGTTGGACGCTCGCTTCCCTCTGCCTAAACGTCAGGACCTCTTTAATTGTTGGGGGTCATTGTGTGAGTTGTGTGGTGCAAAGACAGAGCAGGCTTGATGGGAACTCCTGAGCTTTGATCCAGGCTCTGCTGGTTTGGAGGGAAAGATTCAGTTGAAGAAGCAGAGGATAAAGGACTGCAGAAGCTCCTGGCTGTAACTTGGTGTGCACATAGGGATGCCTGAGTGTATATGTGTGTGTGTGTTTGTGTGTGTCTGTGAACACCATAAGCAAGCCAGCCAAATTCCATCTTCATGGACAGTTCAATGGAAAGTTAGCTCGAAAATGCAGTATATCATATTTCATGAATTTAATAGGGTTTTCATGATTTTACAAAGTGCTTCAACCAGACACTCATGGCTGGAGGCTGCACAGCAGGAGACCTAAAACACTGCATCTGTGTTTTTCAACTCTTGCCAGAATCCATTGAATTTGATCCGGAATGACTATGCATCTTTGGAATGTACATTCACTTTTCTCTTGCCTTATCCAAATAAAAGAGGGAGANGAGGGAGAAAAGAGTCCTATGAGAATTCCATATGGAAACACTAAACTAGCATTATAAAGGATTTCCTATAAACAAAATTACGGTCACAAATTTTGGACTCGGACCACATTTGAAACAAAGGGCCCTTTGTCTCTCTCTTTTTAATATATTGTTTTATCTGTGTTAACATACACATTTTTATTTTTTTATGGCAATAGATAAACAGATGTACACATATACACTCATGCAAAAATGAATATATATATTAGTTTGAAGTCCAGTTGCAATCTCTCTTAATTTTTTTTTTTGATTGCAGAACTCCTAACAAGACCAAACTTTAATCATTCTGTGCACTAAATCCCTTGAAAATAAATATCCAGGGCAACTTCAAAAGCCCTTAATTAGAAGCACATGTGTGGTGTTACAAATTTCTGGCTGAGGCGGCTGAGTTGTAATTTAACGTTATGATCTGCCATAAATATTATCCATAATGAGCAGACTTCATGTTACACTTCTGTACGTCAGATAACTGCAATATTTTTTGTCTGCTTTTGTTCAATCACTGAACCTTAAGTGAAGTTTAAAATTAGAAGGAAAGGAAGAAAGAAAGAACCAGTTTTCCCACGGGGGAGCTGAATATTTCTGTCCTCCTAGCTGCAAAGAGAGCTATTGATTTTATTCTGTTTTCTTTGTTACAGTTTAAAAATGTGGTTAACAGATAATAACTTGGAGATGGTGGGGGAAGGGGAAGGATAAGGTTTGGAAGTTGGTGAGATGATTGTTTTTGTTTTGCATTACTTTCTGATAGAAGCTTCCTAGAATATTTGCTTGTGTTCCTTACTACCTAAGCAAACCTCAAACCCCCATAAGCTCGTTTCTACATGAAAATCTAAACCCATTCTATCCCTGTGTTGTAGCTGAACCAAGTCTATCACTCTGCAGGAATTTGATGGTCGAAGACAAAATTTTCTGTGTTAGTTTTAGGTGATTTATGAATTGATTTTGCAGCCTTGGCTCAGACTGAGCATGATTATATGTACATGTGTGTGTGTGTGTATGTGTGTGTAAAGAGGCAATAGTGAACCAGGCAGTAAATTTACAGTGAAATTATGCATCTGTGGGGATTATGCACTGGTTGCTTAACCGTGTGTGAAAAAATGCAGAAATAGTGTGGGGCTGCAGAGCAAGTCCACGGTCTCATGACTTGTGTTAAGAGGCAGTTTGGTTTGGACTTTGACCAAACACATTGGCTGTGTGTTTTTTGCCTTGAAGACTGCCCTGGGACCCTGCCCCTATTTAAAATGATGAGCCTTATCTGGTGTTTCTAACTTCAGGTATCTAAGTCTTGCCTTGGCAGGCTGTCCATGTGGCCATAGCCATATCTTATTGCTCTACCTGGAGAAGCGGAGGCTCCATGGTGACCTTACTGCAGCATTCAGGTACTAAAGGAACCACAGCAGTTCTGGAAATGGGCTTTGGACAGGGGTCTGGACAAGGGGAAATGGCTTCACACTGAAAAAAGGTTGGGTTAGACGGAATATGGAATAGGAATTCTTGGTTGCGAGGAGGCAGGCCCTGGCACAAGCTGCTCAGAGAAACTGTGGTGGTCCTGGATCCCTGGCACTGTCCAAGATTGGACAGGGCTTAGAGCAACCTGGGATAGTGGAAGATGTCCCTGTTCATGGCAGGAGATTGGAACTGGATCAGCTTTAATTTGACTTACAACCCAAATCATTCTATGATGACTCTGTGATTCTGACAGCCTGAGTGCAGGGCACAGGAGTGCTCTCTGCTGGGATATCTCTCCTAGACAGAAGATATTGTGTGTCCTCAGCCCATGCTTCCTTCAGCAGAGTGAGCATATCCTGCCTCTTTTCCCACTTCCACCAGCCTTTTCATTGGAATGGCTTTCCTGCTTGATTTAAAAAAAAAATTAAAAAAAATTTATATATATATATGACACTGCTGCCGGGGAGAGACTTGGGTGTCTGGGATTATAACTCCTCCCAGGAGATGTCAGGCTCTCATAGGAACAGTACTAATTTCTTTTTTTGTGGCAGCAGGAGGAGCTGCAAATCCAGTTCTCTGGAGTATCCCCTACAAGACTTTCTCTCTCAGCTTTGTCTTTCATTCCCAAAATCCCTGTATGCAATTTTTACGTCTACTTTTGCAGAGCCTTGAGCTGGATCACATCCTATCATAGCTCATATCAGACACAGCAAGCTGCAAGCCAAGTTATTTCCCTGTGCTACCTCCCCTCAGTCCAGCTGAGTTCACAGGGGTGGATTTGTACACCTCCTTCCCCTCTTTAGGTAGTACAGAACAGAAGTGAGGTTGCAAACCTTCCAGGTGAAAGGATATCTCCAGAAAGGTCTGCCAAATTACTTGATAAACTTCAGATATGTTGGGGAGAAGATAAAAGCTGTAATGTCACCCTTCAGAACCCCATGATGGATGTGTTACTCAATCTCTGACTGTGTTGGATGTATCTGACCAAATCTTTCATTATGATGGCAGAAAGAAAGTACCTCTAATCTCCCCCTCCCCTTCCATCTCAAGTTTCTGAAACCACAAGAACCAGGACATGGAGAGCCTGTTGTCAGGGTATTTCTAGCAGAGATGATGGAAATGCCCATTTCTCTGTGGCATCAGTCTGTAGTCTGGGAGGGTTCAGATAATGCTTGGAGACCTGCAGATCTGTGTTTCTGAATGCAGTCAGCACTCAGAGTCATCTCCAGTAGTGCTTTTAGAGGCACATCCAGTATGGATGGGCTATTTACCAAACCAAATTTGAACCAAATATATCGCTGGGGAAAAGTTTCCCAGTCCTTTTTCCAAAAATTATATTTAACGCTTCACATTTTGCTTCCATACAGGGATCAAGAAATTATTTAGAAGTTTGAATAATTTCAGCATTTCAGAGCAACCCCTGAAGTCAGCCACGGTCACCAACACCTCTGCCTGACCAGGGAACCAGATGTGACTTCCCCAGCATGGACTGGAGCAGTGTAACTCTGCTGGAAGAGGAATCTCTCTCCATCGTGACCTTATTTGCCATCAGTTATTCGGGTGTGTGCCATTCTGGGTAAATGGGGATGATCTGACACGCTCCTTCAAACATGAGCATAGAAAACCTGTGAAATATGCTAAGAGATAATTAAAGTGAAAAAGTACTTTATAATCAAGGTCAAACACTACCAGTAAGTTTGAACTGAACCGGAGCTCAGATTTCATGTGGCTTCACATTCTTTCATCTTAATTTCTTCACTTGTCTATAGTTTACCCTGATTGGCTCCTATAGGCTTTGGGACACCCTTCAAACCAAGCAGTCTGGTAATGGTGCTAACCATAATCCTTCCTTTTGGCTGGCTTGCTTTCAGCTTTTCTTAACTAAAGCACAGTTCTCAGTCACAGCCCAAAGGATTGATATCCAGCTAAACGTGGTAGAACATAGCTTGTCTGACCAGCTGTCCTGAGCCCACAGAAGCCAGCCGTGCCCCTCAAACTGCTGAACCACCATGGTGTGAGGGGCGTGGGTCGCCTCTGTGCGTGTGCAGGGACAGATGAAGGGACCTGCTGCCCCGGCCGCTCATCCTTCAGGACGTCGATAGGTGGAGCTGAAGGAACAACGCAGAAAGGCGCACACGGGTGTGTTTGCTTTTTTTACGTGCCGGGAAGGGTATGAGGGACACAGGGCTGCTGCAGGGAATGATGGAGGAGAGAAGGAACAGGAATGGAGGGCATAGAAACCTATGTCTGGGACAAAATACCTTTTCTCTTGTGTACAGGCCTCTCCAGAGTATATTCTGCATCTGATTCAACTTCTATGCATACAGCATCAAAATAGACTTTATTTTCCTGATAAATCTTGCACAGAATGGATTCTAGCATATGATTTTGCATACCTAGCTTAGATAGGACAGTCACTCAAGTGCATTGTGTGTCACAGATGTCCAGCTTGAGATGATCTAGAACTCAGTTAAGGAAGGTCAGGTACACTTAAAGTGTCCCTCACCTTGTGAAAAATTCCTTCTTAGTCAGTGTAAATAAGGATTCTCATGTCATGGTTTGCTTAGTCTGCTAATCAAAACATGTAGCTCTGAGCACTTACCATTTAGTGCAGCTTATGAAAATCAAGCATCATTATTGCTGTCTGATACATTATCACCAGCAGCCATATAATGGGAAAAATGTTCCTGGGTTGAAATGAGTGCAATTTATGATTCTAAATTGTTATGTATAAAGAAAGAAGAGTGCAGCTGGATATTCATTAGACACATTCAATTTAATGTATTGAAAACAGTAAAGAATATGTTTTAATTAATAAGCGAAGTGCACATGGCGATGGAATCTGTAAAGAGAGCCCACAGAGCTCTGTGGCTCTTACTGGGAAGTGAAATGGCAAAGATGCTCCTTTCTCTAGAGTGGTGACCTGTATTCACCTGTATTCACCTACAGACCACAATTCACCTGCTTTGGTTGTCTCTGCTTTATTGCCACACTTAGAGGATTTTGCCCCTCAGACCCATCAGTGGTACAAAAGACATCAGATGTGTTTATGCACCTCAGTGTTTGGACTTCCAATTTGCAAATCTGTTTCAGAAGATAACCAACATATTCCAAAAATGAGGGCCTTTTGTCAAATTGCTTTCAGAAAGCGCACTTAAGGAGGGTTAAAAAGACACTAAAAACACTATGAGTGTTGCCTCTGTGCTGCAGAGTTGGAAGGAATGAATAGGAAAAAACAAGACATCTTTAACAACTGTGGAGTTCATGTCCCTAAATGACCTTCAAAATCAAAACTGCATCTGACATTTCCCCCAAGAGTTTGAAAATGTACTGAAGATATCAGTCAAATAATCTATTTATTGTGAGGTCTCCTTAAGAAGACCCAAAAATAGAAAAAACAGTAGCATGAAAAATTATTAAAGTTACTCTTTGGAATTGGAACTTTCATTTTAGCTCGAAAATCTTGTTGAAGAAATTTTTGGCACCTGACATTTACCAGTTGTGTTAGAATCCAGGAAGTGAATCACCTTGGAAAATCTGAACAAAATTTTCTTGGCTGCCATCATGTGAAGGCAGACGAAAGACATTTCCAAAAAATAAGAAAATTTTAATGTGATTGTGAGTTCATACCAACTAGCTCAAAATAAGCCAATATTTGGAGTTTGTGATTTAAATAGAATCTTCTTGACTCTTATTGAGTTGACAATTTGTTATTTGATAGGGAGGGGGATTGGCTACAGTGTTATACTATTTATATTCATCCCTAGGCATCGCCTTTCCTAAAAACAATTCCACAAGTCAGATGTGACCATTACCAGTCACAGACTGGGATCTCTCACTGCCAGGGCCCACTGAGTGAAGTCATTTGCATCCCTCAGAGGCTGACTGTAAAAGGTGAAGCCATTTCTCCTGAAAGGCTGTGGGTTACACCCTCATGGAGTCCATGCTGAAGGGAATAACCTTGATGCCCTGCTTAACCTTTTAGAGACTAAACCATGTCAAGAGGAGCTCAACATGACCTATCAATTGAGCCCTGAAAGACAACTCCATCCTAGGCTTGATCCCCCAGCATGGGCAGCGGGGAGGAGGGATTCTTGCCCTTCTGCCCCTGTGGTCTGGTGAGACCCCACCTGCAGCGCTGCCTCCAGCCCTGGGCTCCCACAGCACAAGGATGTGGAGCTGCTGGAGCCAGGCGAGGCCACAGAGGTGCTCCCAGGGCTGGAGTCCCTCTGCTCTGGAACCAGGCCGGGAGAGCTGGGGATGTACACTTGGACAGGAGAAGGCTCCAGGGGGACCTCAGAGCCCCTGCCAGGGCCTAAAGGGGCTCCAGGAAAGCTGGAGAGGCACTTGGGACAAGGCATGGAGGGACAGGGCACAGGGACTGGCTTCCCACTGCCAGAGGGCAGGGTTAGATGGGAGATTGGGAAGGAATTCCTGGCTGTCAGGGTGGGGAGGCCCTGGCACGGGTTGTCCATAGGAGCTGTGGATGCCCCTGGATCCCTGGCAGTGTCCAAGGCCAAGTCAGACAGGGCTTGGAGCAACCTGGGATAGTGGAAGGTGCCCCAACTGTCTCAACCCAAACCATTCTGTGATTCTAAGGAGAGTCCCAAGCAGAAGCTCTGCTACTACAGGCAATATGGGCACACAACAGTCCTATCTCTGAGTAGTAATTACAGTGAGAAGTTTTTTAGTTATGGCACAGCTCTTTTACCACCCCAATTCCCATACATCCTACAATGAACTAAATATATTTTAATTTGGAGGAGTAATTGATCCTTACACCATCCTGAAAGCGAACTTTGAGGGTGTCAGAACTGCAGGGTGGACTGAGAGCCTTGCTGTAGCCTGGATGTGTTCATGACCAAATTCCCACCCCCCCTGCAGTCCAGCCCTGGCTAGCAATTGACTTCACAGGGACATCTGGACTAGGATGAAGATAAAAGACAAAAAGGCGCTCTTAATCCTCGTAGGACACAGTCCCACAGTTTTAATGTAGAACCTACACCTTTGAGCCCAGAAGGAAAAAGAGGCGGAGACACCACCCCCCCCACCCCCCTCTTGCAGGAAGTTTTAAGTCCTAGGGAAGAGGGGGAGGGGAGGGGGGGGTCTGTTGACCATGGGAGCTGACCCAGGGGGAGGTGAGACATAGGGGGTATCAGGTGAGGGAGATGCAAAAGGTACATGGGAAGGTACAACCAATATTTTGTGCGTATATATATCAAAAACACCCAGTGCAATATAACAAAATTAACTAACTACTTAGTGCAATCCAACATGTTCATAGTGCTGCAAACACATGACAAGGATTGTCCACCTCCACCCGATGTGCTGCCTTCCAGGGTGTCCTCCAGTGAAGGGGTATGGTTGGTTGTGCTTCCCTGAACAGCTGAGGAACTACTTTGAAAGAGCTGGAAGGAAACTGCCTTCTCTGCAAATTAAATGAGTTTCTGGCCTGAATGAGAGTGTCTGGCCTAGCAGAGAGGTGAACAGCATACTCAGATGAGAGTCTTCCATGGGGAGGAAAAAGCACCTAGACACATTCAGGGAGCCTGAACTCACCCGGAAAACGTAGGATCTTGTCCTCTTGCAGAGTCTAGTCTGTCTGCTTCAGCCTGCAGTGTGTTGGTAACTGGGGATGGCTCCTGGTCACGTCTCCCTAAAGCAAAGAGATACAGGAGTCTGGAATGCTGGAGAGCCACAGAACAAGAGTGACAGCAGGACATCACAGAATGGTTTGTGTTGGATGAACCTTAAAGACCATCCAGTTCCAAAGCCCTATGCCATGGGCAGGGACAGCTTCCACTATCCGGGTGGCTCCAAGCCCTGTCCAATCTGGCCTTAGAGACTCACAGGGATGGGGCAGCCCCAGCTGTTGTGGAAAACCTGTGCCAGGGCCTCCCAACCCTCACAAGGAGGATTTTCTTTCCAATACCTCATCTAACCCTACCCTCAAGGTGGGAAGCTATTCCCCCTTGTCCTGTCACTCCAGACCCTTATAAATAGTCTGTCTCCATCTTTTTTGTCAGTTCCCTGCAGGTACTGAAGGCCTCAATTAGGTCACCTAGAAGCTGCCTGTTCTCTAGGCTGAGCAGTCCCAATTCTCTCAGCCTTTCCCCACAGCAGAGAGGCTCCATCCCTCTGATCTGCCTGCTCTGGATTCACTCCAGCAGCTCCACAGCCTTGTGTTGGAGCCAGGGCTGGAGGCAGCTCTGATGGTGGGGTCTCACCTGAGCAAAGGGGCAGAGGGGCAGAATTCCCCCTCCCCTGCTGCCCACAGTGGGGCATCAGCTCAGGGCAGGGGGAGTCAGGGCTGGGGCAGGTCCAGCTGTCACCCACAGCACCCCCAGGTCCCTCTCCCAGGACTGCTCCCTCTGCTCATCCCAGTCTGGATTGATCCTGGGGGCTGCTTTGACCTAAGGCAGCTCCAGCACTTGGCCTTGTTAAACTTCGAGATTCCCATGGGTAACTTCTCCAGCCTGTCCAGCTCCCTCTGGATGTCATCCTGTCCTCCAGGTGTGCCAGCTGCACCTCTCAGCTTGGTGCCATCTGCAAATTCACTGAGGGTGGCCTTGATCCCTCTGTCATTAATGAAGATATTCAATAACACTGGTGCCCATATGGACCCTGAGGGACACCACCTGTCCCTGATGTCCACTGGGACCCTGAGCCATCGACTACAATCCTCGGGATGAGACCATCCAACCATGTCCTAATCCATCTAATAGTTCTCCCACCAAATCCATCTCAGTTTAAAGAGAAAGATGTTGTGGGAGATGGTGTCAAAAGTTTTACGGGAGATCAGTAAATAAAAGGTGAATGTATTTATAGGGCAACACACCAAGAACTTGTCTAGATGAAAAAAACCTTTGTGAAGCACCTTGGGATAAAGGACCCAGTTGCTGGAACCACTGTGATGGTCTGGCACCTCAGTGAACAGAAAGTAGTTCCTTTCTGCTGTGCCTTAAAAGATCTCCCAGAGTCAACACAAAGACAAACACCTTGCTGCCTTTCTTTGTGTACAACACACTCAGCCTGCACTCAGAGGAGCTGTGGATTGCTGGCCCAAATGCTCACCACTCACATTTCAGCGCAATGAAACAGACATATGCTTGTGTAAGGAGTTTGTTTGCATAGATGGTCCAGAAAAGTCAGTGGTCTAAAAAAAATCTCTAAAAGGCTTATTTTTTATTCCTTTTGCTGTCAAAAGCTGATGATTTTTGGAAACTACAGTTTTAATGGGAGAAGTGTCATCTTTTCTAATATCTTCATTGAAAGATGCAAGTGGGAACAAGCTGTTCCATGAGCAGCGGAATTTACAAAACCATGTTTCTTGTGGATGTGTGTCTCAGGTTTGAACTTTCTGGTTAAACTAGGGTGCCAATTTAAGATTTTCCTATAGCTGTGATATGAATAATATCTCCGCTCAACACAGATTCTCCACATTTTGATAAACGGTAACTGGAGCCTCTCTTATTCTGTCTGGTGCAACTAATCAAGTCCTTATCTTCACCCAGGCAGTAAATTTTCATGAAACATGTACAATTCCAACAAATTTTGTTGAAACAAGTTCAAAAGTTGTCAGAGGAACACAAAGAGATGAGATGATACGCACATAAGTTGGATCGTGTAAGTCCTTGTTTTCTTTGGAAACCAGGGCAGAAACATTCTCCACAGGCAGCTTTTAATGCAGAAAATGGCTATTTATGGAAATCTTTACAGTCTTTTCTATCTTATAAAGGGATAAGATAGAAAGGGATGCAACTTGGCTTCTCCCCTCTGTATTATTTATGACATATAGGCGAAGCAATGTATAGAGGTAACCCACAAGGGTTTTCCAGCAATTGTCCTTCTTCCTCTTACAAATTTTATAAATTCTTTTTGGGCATCCTTTTGACAAACAGAACCTCAACAATAGGCTTTCACATTTTCAATTCTAGTATTTCACTGCTTATCCTTCCTGAGACTTTCAGTGAATAATCTTTGAGCTGTTTAATAAAGACCGTGTGAATCAATTCAAGTGCCAGTATTTAAATTTTAAGACAGGTTTTCTGAAGACCAAAGGTTAAGAACTGGTGTTATATAAACACTTAACAAAAGTTCCCCTTTCAGATTCTTTACTTTTTCTTATCTTACATTTTAGTAGACTGTCTGTTGTTGGACAGTGCTTTAGACTAGACATAATAAAAATAGAAAGTAAGCTATTTTAAAAATCCATCAGTTTTATATCTTTATACAAGGAAGAAACGTCAATGATGTAAGGTTCTTTTCCCACTCACATCTTCTCTTTCTTACCTGAAGGAATGGTGAAAAACTTGGGATGCCCCATCCCTGGAAGTGTCCAAGGCCAGGTTGGACAGGGCTTGAAGCAACCTGGGCTTAGTGGAAGGTGTGCCTACCCATGCCAGGTGGTGGAATGGGGTGAACTTTAAGGTCCCCTCCAACCCAAACCATTCTGTGATTCTATAATATAGCTTTGAATATATCATCTCAATACAATGTCCACTCAAAGCCTAGTTATATTTCTTTTTCTCTTCTTATCTTTCTTCACTAATTCAAGAGTAAGAAGTGATAAAAACTCTGATCACTGTTTTGATTTTAAACAAGCCACTTTTCCTAGGAGCTGGACCTCAAAGCTCCATGTGTCCTGGGTGCACTGCAGAGCCCAAACCTACTCGTTATAATTTCCACTCTTTTGAGAGAGTGCTTTTGTAGCCACTCCTTGTTATGGCCAGTACCAGTGACAAGGGAAATATTAGTAGTGCTGAATTCAAAGGGGCACAAGGCAGTGATAACAGCACTCCATCACTTCCTTTTTCAAGGGAGGGACATAGCTGCAGACTTAAAGATCACTCATCATGATAGGAATATTTATCTCTTGGAAAGTCTTTGTGTTAAAACTGCAGGGCAGTGAAATGAGCACTGGGCTTTTTGCATGATTCACAGTTTTTCATTATCCAGTTTGAGCGTTGCTGGTTCAATCAGCACACTTTTTTTTGATGGAGACAGTGGTGCATAGGGCTATTCCTCAGGCTTCTTCACCCAAATATTCTTGTGTTGTCTGTGCACTCAACCTTTCATTAACTTCATATTTTATTTCTTTTCACACATTGCCTGTTTTTGTGGTTCATGATGGATTTTACACAACAATTCTGTGGGGCAGCTCATGGCAGCAGGGAGAGCTGTAGGTACCCACAGCTTCACTGCCGTTCCTCAATGGCTTCAGGCTCTGAATCTAAAATCAGAAGATCAGCTTCATCTATCCCTGAGCTCCTGTAAATCTGAGTGAGTGTTTGCCTCAGGCCACTCATATCAGGAGAGTGACAAAGGCAGGGCAGGAGAGTTGGACATGAATTGGGGTGGAAAAGCTCTGGGAAATGTGGGGTATGCAGCCAGAAACTACCATGTGGATTGTCACCTGACACTGAAGTGTTCAAAGGTGCACAATCTGCAGGGACATATCAACTTTTACTTCCTGTCTCTCATTTTCCTCCTGTCCTCCTGCAGCAACAACCTGCCCTGGGGAACTGCTTCTTTAGCCTGTGCAGGGAGCTGGCCCAGGCTGCACCACCTGGCCATGGCTGTTTCCTCTCCCCTCTGCTCTAGCTGCTGAAGACCTGGCAACAGCTCCATGGAGTGATGGGAGCCTGACAGAGGGGATGTGAATAGCTCGCTCTTGATTGACAGCCCCTACATGGAGTAGTCTGTCAGATTAATTATCTATACTTCAGAAATCCCTAGAGATCCTATCACCATTTCACAGGGTGCTGTAGAAACATATCATGAAGTTCCAGCCCTCTTTCCTTGAAATGGTAATCTGTTTGTAAGAGGCAGCAGGTGTAATCAGCTTGTGGACTTCAGTAAGGAGAGAAAAAAGGGTTTTGAAGGGTTTGGGAAGTACACAGACACGACAAAGTGGTGTTTCCCTTTAGCTAATGGCATCAGAAATTCCTCAGTGTTCTCTGAAAATGGGGTTCTCCAGAAGCTGACCACCAGTCTGGGTCTTGTTCCCTATCTGTGTGGGTTTGCTCCTGTCATAAGGCAGCAGAGAGCATCATGCTGGATGAAGACCCAGAAATTTGGGTTCCAGTGCCTGAACCTGCAGATGTTCACGCTGTTAATACAGAAATAAGGCTAAGATTTATTATTATTATTATTATTTCCCAAGCAGCTGTCAAAGCGAATTTGAGAAAAGAGACTTTTAAGCAGTGCTTACATGAGGAATTACTCATGGAAAATTCCTTCTCTGAACTTTTCCAATTTCATTAACAAAGGAATGTTTATAAAGCAAAGCCCTGCACTAGACACTGACATTTCTAAGTTTGAAATTGCTCTTGTAGCGGTTGAAATGAAGTTCATACATCAGTTTGAGAGCAGGTACTACCTCCGTGTGGAACAAGGACCTACTTGTAGGAATCAAGAGAGAAAAATATTCCTTGTGAGACAATGGGGCAAGCACTGAGATTATGAGTAAAAGTATCTGAGCCTGGTGAAAGCAGTTTCTTGATCGGACCATTTTCTAAAGTCACCATTACTTAACAAGAATAAATAATTATTTTCATCTTGAGCAAATATTGGCAATCTCTAAAAGAGAGATGAATCATAAAATGATAGAATCATGGAATGGTTTGGGCTGGTAAGGATCTTTAAAGGGGAAGGGGCCTTCAAAAATAATTCAGTTCCAAGCCCTCTGCCATGGGGAGGGACATGTTCCACTAGACCAGGTGCCTCCAAGCTCAATCCAACCTGGCCTTGGACACTTCACTTCCAATTGGGATAGGGCAGTAACAGCTTCTCTGGACAACGTGTGACAGGGCCTCATCACCCTCACAGGGAAGAATTTCTCCCTAATATCATAATATCAATCTAACACTGTCCCCTGACTGTGTTTCCTCTTGTCATTTCCACTTGCGCTACCACTCCATGCACTTTCCAAAGTCCCTCTCCATCTCCCTCTCTCATGTGGTTTATGGACTGCCAGTGCACATCGATAGATCACGCTGAGCTTCTTATCCATCAACACTCCCTAGTCCTTCATCTCAAAGATTCTCTCAATCCATTCTCTGTCCAGCCTGTGTTTGTGTTTTGGATTGCCTCAAACCAGGTGCAGAACCTTGCACATGGCCCTGTTGACCTTCATCAGGTTCACACAAGTCCAGCCCTCAGGGCTGCTGAGCACTGTGAATGTCATATTGTTTGTTACCAGTAGCTGTGCAATGTTTGCCTTGAGGCAGAGGTTTGTTATATAGAGACCAGATTCCTGATAGACTTCCCAGCCTATAGTTTCCTCCTCATTAAAGCTAGGCTAACATAATCTTTGCTTTATTTTGTTTTCTTGCTTTTCCTATTTCAGCCAATGCCAGAAAACCCACTCTCCCAATATCCTTCTAAATTATCTTGTTTTAAAAGCCAGCCAGCCTTAAGGACAGTCCTATATCATTCATGGGCTCATGATCTCTGAGGAGTAGGTTGAAGGTTTTCTTTTATAAAGTACCACAGGCTACTCCTGGAACTGCTCAGTGATTTGAACTTTCATATGAACTTTCACTGAAGGATGATGAGAACATTTTCAAACATAAGGACTCCTGTGCCCATTTTGCCAATGGATCATGGAGACTGAAGGGCTCACCGAGGCCACATGTTGATGGTGTCAAGCACAGAAGCACCATTTTTCAGCCTAGAATTTCCAACTATTTCTGGTCTCTGTTATTTATCAGCTTTTAAAACTCACCTCACCAAAGCATATTCAAGTTTAACAAGAAAAGAAGAACTGGATTACCTCACTTATTGTGAAGAAAATCTTCACTGTGAGGGAGGTCCTGGCACAGGTTGCCCAGAGCAGCTGTGGCTGCTCATGGATCCCTGGAAGTGCCCTCTTCCAAATAATTCTGTGATTCTTTGATTTTATAACTATGGGACATTTTGATTGTGATTTGGTGTGGAACACACGATACTGTGACTTCTAATAGAAATGGCATAACAGTCATGAAAATAAGAATGTTGGGCAAAGTTTTTGATCCTAGTATTTGCAGAAAAAGGCAAGAAAGGATCTCCTATCATGAGAAGCAGATAAATAGGCTTCAGGGAAAGAAAATTTCTCAATGTCACCTTCCTAAGATAAACTTCTGAGACCCCAAATATAGCTACCCTGATGCTAATGCTATGCAGAAAGGAAGCTTGGGCTGTGTCACCAAGGTACTCGGCAGTTATGAGGTGTATATTTTAGAAGATCATGTAAGGAATTAAGCATGAAGATGCCATTTAATTATACATTTATGCACTTGCTTTTTTTATTTATTTTTTTTTTAAGCAGACTCTTTGCTGAGCATTTACTTCTTTGAGTTAATGACAATAATTACATGAAAATCCATTCGGGCTTCTCAAGATGCTGAATTTGCAAACTGGCAATACAAATACTTTAATACTCATTTAAATACATTGTAATTGCACTTGATTCTAAGTAGTGGCATTTTAAAAGCTGTGTAATTTGTAAATATTAGATGTCCCCCTCCCCCTCTCACTTTAACATCAATCCTTAGTGTATCTGGTTGATGTCAGTCTTGATAAATTATTCTGCTGAAAGAGCTGACCTTAAAGAATAACATTTTCCATTAAAAATTAATATATTCCCATGCCACAGGTCCTTGTGTAAGCGCGATACAATGGTCTGTATTGTCTGTCTGTCAGCACATCCATGTCTGATTTGTGGTTTACCTAGATCCTACAAAGTCCTGAGAAAATTGCCGTTTTGATACCTGTCATTCATTAGTAATATTTATATTACTAATGTATTACAATATTTGCACACTGGCAAGTGACACCTGCAGTCTGGTTAGCTGTCAGCCGGGCTCACAATGTGAAAGAAGAGAAATGACTTTGCCTCCTTATTGAATGAAAGGACAACATTTTTGGTGCCTTTTCCCTCAGCACTCAGTTTTCCAAAGGGATTTTAAATGGCTCTCTGGTGGTTTGGTTAAGGATGGGCACAGCTTTCTGCAGCCCTGGTGAAAACTGGAGCAGTACAAACAGTGTCATCAAGCACAATTCCCCACACCTCTTGTCCTGATTTACATCTCTCTGCTCAGAAACTCACTGAGTATCATGCCAAAAGTAGTTTGAGTTTCTCCTCTCACCTTCGTTTTGCCACAATGGACATCCTAGGACCTAATATCCAGTGTGCATAGGAAGATACCCTCCCTTCCAGATTGTAGGCAGCCTTGGAAATTTTAATGTGGTTGAGGGTAACATTTTAAAGTTCTCCTATATTTTGGCCATATTTTTCTTTCCTTTATATTGCTTTACTGTGTACCTAATTGTTGTAAATTTGGACAACCGTTTTATTCCATATTTTCAGGGAACACTTTTTGGCTTATGTTCACATTGTCTATGTACATCTTTTGTGCAAACTGTTCAAAAAATGTATTTCCTTTCTCCTTTGCATTTCAACCTTTTCAGAAAAGTCTAGCTGAATCATGCCTCACCTATGGAAGTGTCTTTGCTCAAGTGCTAACACTTTGCAAAACTTACTTAATATTAATGAGCTTTTGTTTCAGAAGGGTACCAAAGCAAGGTTCTATTAAGTCTTTACTAATTTATTTGATTATTCTCTGTTTTGATTTTTCTAGTTTTTTGTTGGATGCCAATAATGCAAAACCCCGGAAGAATGTGATTCAAAACGCTTCATTTTCCAGGAAACAGTTTTTTCATTTTTCTGTGAGGCTGTTCCCAAATAGAATGAAGACAGCTGCTGAGAAATTGAACATTTTGCAACTTACCTTGTGTAGAAAGAGAAAAGTGAGAGCTACCTATGAGGTCAGGCCAAATAAAAGAGAGCATTTTAATGAATATCGTCTAAAGGTAAAGTTGATTTTCAGTCATCCCAAGGATCCTAAATTTTCCATTCTATTATGTTAATAGATATAGGAGTGAAATATTTTCTTTCTTTCTTTCTCTTTCCTCATTTTTCTTCTCCCTTCTCCTTTGCCTTTTCCTTTCTCGCATCAGATTTGTTTCTTTCAGGGATCACGAGCCCTTTCATTTGGATAGTGTCTTGGACTTTCATGCAGACCACATATTTAATATGAAAGCAAACCAGAGTTTGCAGTCAGCCATGCTCACATGCAGCTGAAGATCCATCTGATATTTTCTTGGTAGGAAGTGCACTCTCTGTATGAGAAAAATCCCCCAGAATTTCTTGTTCTGTGAGGCAGCTGAAACCACTCTGGTTTCAAAATTCTGTTTAATATAAAGAAATCTGTTTTGCAATTAAAGTAAGCAAAAATGTGTGTTGTGTGGAAAATTTTGTCCAACAATCTACCAATCCTTGCACATATCTCAGTGTTTTTATGGAAGTTCATCTGCCCTAACTCAGGGATCTCTAAAGGAGATCTGAGGATGTCACCCAATAATTGAAGAACTATCCTAGGTGGGAGAAGTATCGGTATGGTATGTTTCAAGACATAATTTTAAATCCTGATTTGCATAACTGCAAAACCTTTGTGTATCTGTTGTAAATACAAAAAATATGTGTGCACATCCTGTTAACAGTTATTGCAGTTTTGCACAGAAACTCATTCCTCTGTGGATGTTTAAGCATGTGCATCACAGACCCAGAAAAGTGTCCAAACATTTTTGTACGCCACATTTCCCATTCTTTCTTCCAGCAAGGGAGTTTTCAGAAAGACTGGTTATATTAGCAAAATGAAGCACACTAATGTGACACGCTGATACCCCACATATTGGGAAGAATGAAAGGATCTGCCTTTCAGTGAGAACTCTTTTGATAAATTCACATGCTTGAGTGATTAAACCCAAGGATTAAAATATCTTTTACAATGTGTAATTTTTTTCCTTTCTCTCAGTGACTTTTACACAGGAAAGGAGGACAGAGGAAGAGAGAGAAATAAGCTTATATTCTTAACTTTCTTAACCCATATTCCATTCCAGAACTATAAGATGTGATAAAGATAGGCAAGCAGATTAAATTAGCAGACTTCCAGAGTTCTGATGCAAAAGAGGAAGGCAGAAACATTTTATCATTTCTGACATATGGAACATGTAGTTCTGACTGCAATATGGAATGGATGATCAAAGTCATGTTTTCAATAGATCCTAGAAACATTTTTAGCCTTAAAGTCATTAGTAAACTTCAATTTAGGAGCTGAACCCTAAAACCTTAATTTGGACAAAGCACTCCTACTTGGGAGCATAGCAACTCACTCACAGGTCAAAATTTAATATAATTCTTGAACCAGGCAGCTCAATGTCTTGGAGAAAATGACTAAAAAATACTTAGAAAATACCTTCAAGGTATGAGGATAAAATTGAGAGCTAAGCACAGGGAAAATAAGAACTAAGGCTTTCAAAGAAAATTGAAGCTTTGGAGAGCCTTCAACTATTTTGATTTATATTTAAACATTTTAGAGATTGCAGCTTTGATTAGCTGAGACCCTCTCCAATTCCCCTTCAGCTCTGATTTATGGGCAGGCTGAATCTCAGTAAAATGAAAGCTAAATGAGGTGCTCTTTAAAATTACCTTTGAACGCTTAAAGAAGGTAAGGAAGAGGGCAACTTGGTTGGTACTGACATGAAAGGGAATGGAATATGAGGGTGAGTGTTTTTAGGAGCTGAAGTATTTTGAAAACTGGAGAGGGGGAAGGAACAGAAAGAACAGGTTCAGGGTGTCTCTAATTGCTACATGTGATAGCAGTTATATATACATCACTTGTGACTGGGAGATGCATGAAACTAGACTTGTTAGCAAAAACAAGGCTGTTTGTGCATATGTAAGATGGAATTTGGTGGGTTTTTTTGGTGGTTTATTTTTTGTTGGGAAGAAGTTTTTTTTCTCAGTTCATCGAAGAAATGGCTTTACAAAGGATTGTCTCAGACTATCTAAAGTTATTCTGATAGAAATTCTGTAGCTCCCAGGAAGCAGCTGGACACCTCCACATGAAGCTACAGGGATGGTTTATGGGGAATGAACCCCCTGGCTCAGCATAGAATCATAGATTCTATAGAATGGCTCGGGTTGGAAGGGGGACTTAAGGATGATGTTGTTCCAAGCTCTCTGCCATGGGTAGGGACACCTTCCACTATCCCAGGCTGCTCCAAGCCCTGTCCAGCCTGGCCTTGGACAATCCCAGGGATGGGGCAGCCACAGCTTCTCTGGGCAACCTTTGCCAGGGCTTCACTACCCTGACAGCCAGGAATTCCTTCCCACTATCCCATCTGACCCTGCCCTCTGGCAATGGGAAGCCATTTCCTATTTTCTGTCCCTCCATCCCTCTCCAGCTCTCCTGGAGCCCCTTAAGATATCCTTTACTTCAGGCTGAACAACCCGAGCTCTCTAACCTGTCTTCCTAGGAGAGGTGCTCCAGCTCTCAGATATTTTTTGTGGCAATCATCCTGGACTAGCATCCTTTAATAGTATGATGGATAGAAAAAGTTCAGTACATGACCACAGTCTTCCCAGTTCTCCCCAGTTTTTGCTTTTTGTGTTGTCATTCTATCTAATAGAGAAGAAAACCACTAATTATCAGTAGCCAGCCAGAAACGGCTAATAGTGTCCCTTAAGGCAGTATCCAGGTCTAAAAATGTTCTCAGCCATGTTCTCTTCACAGCTGCTGGCATAGGAACTGTCTCTGCTGAAGGATGTGCACTGTATGGCAGTGGCACACAAGGGGTCAGAGTCCCACCCCACCAAGCTGCTGCAGTTGTCTCATCCCTGTAAGAAAAATATCAGGTGCAGAGGAAATTGCATATGACAATTGTTTGAAAACATGTCTCTTAAATGAAATAAGGAATGTGTCATAAGCAGATGATCCCTGTGAGAGTGGTAGCTGCCAAAATCGTGAGTTAGGCCATGATGTTTGCAGAAGATTTTAATATTTTGCAGCTGGAATGTACATATACCGACATATTCCCACCCCACATTCTTGGTGAGTTTGAAGGCATGGATACAAATGATTACTGACTGGCCCAAAAACCTCCTTGCAGATACTGTGGATTTGTTTCTTGACAGCCTTTATCATGGCAAGATGAACGGTTGGGGTATTATGAGTGCAAAAGATTGAGTCTGACTGTGGGGGAATGTTTAAGTTTTCCTAGTTAGTTAAAACAGCCGTAGGGCATCTTGGATTGGGTTCAGCTTCTTAGCTTGGACACAGATCTCAGTTATCCTCTGTTCTTGGCACTGGTCTTTGCTTCCCTGACAGCCTAGTGATGGGAATCCAGGATCTTCGACTACATAAATCTGTTCCTACATAGGTGTCACCTCATTCTGCAGTTGTGTGCTCAGCATTCAAGCATTTCCCTTGGTCGTTTCTCACTGACAACTGTTTCTTCCCAGCGGGGAGCAGATGAGCCATGGCAAGCCATTATCACTCCTCTAAGACAATGTTGAGTCAGCCTCAACATCAGTCCTGAAAATAATTGTGGTCTTGTGCAGTCAGTGGCTTAGATTGTTTCCTGTTTGCCAGAATATTGTCTCAGCAAGGCAGTCTCACCCTTATCAACACAAATAGCTCAAATACATTTCCTGGGACATGCACATGGTGAGTAGAGGCCTTCTTGTGATTTTTTGTGCATTCCTGGTAAGGTTTTTATTCCAGATACATGCAAAACTTTGATGTCACTGATGTGGCTGTTTGCAGTCAGTTTGAGAGAACCAGTGTGGGCTGAGGTACATAGTTACTATTTTCATAACTACTGGCATCAAGTAATAACTTAAATGGTGTTGCTTCTGGAATTAGCCAGATCCCACAGCTTTTCAGCTTTATTCTTGAGACATTTGGCTTCCCCTGTCTCCCTAATCACTTTCTCATGTGTTAAGTCAGGGTTGAGCCTTTCTGATGCAAAGCACTCTTTCATGCACAAGCCATAAAGTCACACAGAGTTTCATCATGTTTCCAGACAGAGAAATGGCAGCTTCTTAGGGGAATTGCATTGGGACTGGAACCTCAGTGGAGAAGTTCTCCCTCTCCACAACTCCTGGGAGACAGCAAAGGCCCTAAGAAGGTCAGCAGAGCTTCTGGTCCACCTGAATAAAGCCAATAGCTGAACCAAAGAAGGAGTTGGAGTAGGGGAAAAAGATCTGTGCAGGGTCCAGTCACAGCAGATGAGGCTTTTAATCCTGCTGCCTCTGAATGTGCCGTTGGTGTTTCCTTTGGAAACACCTCAGTATTGGGGATAGCTTGTGGCCAGTCCCAAAGTGGGTGCTGCTAATTCCATGGAGAACTTTCCATTGAAAACGGTAATGGGACTGCCTGCAAATGGCAACACACAGACACCCCCATGAAGATGTTCCCTGTCTGCCACCCGCTATCATGCACGGAGACTAAACAGATGTCTCACTTCCTCCCAAAATTGGACTGCTTATTTCTTTGCAAAGACAGAATAGGCAATAAAAAGATTCCCAAGACAGGATGGACACCATCAGTCTGTGGTTTGAGAGTATGAACTTGGGAGGTATTTTATGGCTTAAGTTGTCATGCCATAAGCACTTCTGAAAGATTAATGGGAAAACAAATAATCTCAAGGAAAGGTTGTGAAGCATTTCAGAGGTTTTAAGAAGGAGAAGGTTGTGCATTTCTTTGTCCCCCAGGTCCACAACTAACCTTTTCTATCTGCACTCATTCTCACACAGCTAACACCTATTCAGCAAAGAATTTGGCGATGTTCAAAACCATCCCTGTTCATCAATGCATAGAGGCAAATGTCCCATATGAAACATATACTGAAATCCTTCTCCTAGGACTCTCTTTGCCAACCTGACCTCTGCATCCAAATTCTAGCCAAAACTGAACTGATGACAGGGGCTTTCGCCCACGGACATTGCTCAAAGTCATGTCACAGTTTGAATGTGTACAACAACTGCAACTTGAACATAGGAGCTGAACCCAATCTTTGATGGAGGTACAAAATCACCATCCTTCTTCAACTGTGGAAACCACCTTTACAGGAGCTTTACTAGTCAGAATTTCTGACTCGTTTTATGCAGAAAAAAACTAGAGTGATTTCTAAGGATCGCTATTGCATTCACACTGGTTTAACATAATGGAGGCTGTTAAATTGAATAAGAAGTGATACCTCATGTCTGATCCCATGTGCAATTTCAGATATATACTGTCTGAAGCTGGAATGTCTGGATGTGTGGAACAAAGCTGCTCTTGCAGCTTGTCACTCCCTGGGTAGTGAGGGACAAAGTGAGTACATGAAGTGTATGTATGCAGGCACAAAATCTGAATGCTTACAGTTTTGCAAAGGTACTAAAGTTTAATCAGTGTAAATTGCTGTGAGAATACCAAGCCTAAAATTGCTGAAAATGGATTCCCACTTACTTTGGAAATATTCTGGTGAACTGACAGTTATTTTTGAGCAGTTCCATGCCTGCTGAAGTCCACGAAAGTATTGCCACTGATTTCAGCATGAGCAGAACGCTGCTGAGTAATTCTAAAAGACTACTCTCCTCTCAAATTCAAGTTGTCCAAATGAAATCAGCACATTTTAGGTCTTTCTTTTCCTAGTTGGTCACTGTCCTGAAAGCCATAATCTCCTGTGATATGCTGCTTGAAAACAGAAGGAATCAGAAAACAGAAGTGGGTAAAGGAAGGTGAAATCCTATTTTCACAGTCCAGGCTGTCAAAGATTAAGTGCACACTCAATGTCAGCCATTTACATATCAGACTTTTCCTATGATGGCTACAATCATCTTCAGGCTGCACCCTCCTATCAAGAGGGAACTGCAAATTTAAGATTTTACAACAAGTAGTTCACAGGCAGCAAACATGTGCAAACCTATTAGTTCTCTTCTGATATATATGGTTACTATATTCTACATAATATATATAGTATGTATTTATACTATGTAAATATGTATTACATGGCTATGTTCTGATAGATAGACTTACTGTTCAGTTCTGAGTCAGACAAATAAGCAATACATTTCTCCACCAACGACCATCTCATCTTCATGAAGCATCTACAAAATGCCCCAAAATTCACAGTTTGAGCACTTGCCACATCTCCCTGGTGTAGTTTAAAGTTGTGTGACCCGTCAAAACTCTAATTTTGACTGGGTCTGGGTCATGATGTCTTTGTTACATGCCAATTATAACAATAAAATAACAACAGTTAAACATCATCCAAAGGCTGTACTAAGAATACGTTGACTGAAATGTAATGACTATGCATCATCATTAGAGAGCTGCTGAATCTCAGAGAATCTCTTCTAATGAATAATTGGATAATCACCAGCAAACAATGACTTTTGCAATTGAATCTAAAAGATGAACTCATTGATACTATTGGATTATTAGGAGCTTATGTATTGATGTTCAATCATTTTAATAGATATGCTTTCCTTATTGTAGAATATGACAGTAAAAGTGCTGTGAGTAGTAATTTCCTAATAATAACCTTAATGATGCTAATAATACCATAATCTTATTTAATCTAATTTAAATAGACAGAAAAAAAAAAGACCTACTTAGAACCACTCATCTTTTGTTGGTGGTTATACTCTCAGTATAAAAATTACATTTCTTTCCAACTCCTTTGGCATACAGAAATCAAAGGCACTCACGACTTGCAAATCAGGCAGGAGGCCCAAATCTGTAAAATCTTTAGGGAAGTACTAATGTGTTGTGTTTAATAGGGATGAATTTAAGCATCTGCTCACAGACTTTGCTGAACTGAGTTTTCTCAGGCTTTTGGGCAGGAGTTTGGTTCTAAACGAGATTAATTTTGCCTCTATGTTGGGATGTCTATTATTACCTGAGTCAATTTAGTTTATAATGAAGGCACAGAAAATGATTGCATGTGTTAACAGAGAAGAAGAGAGTGTAGATGAAGGCACATAGGAAAGACACAGCTGAAATCAACTGTTTGGAACACCAAACTCTCAACATATAGTAAATTTTCTTGACTCCACATGTCCTTTAATAAGCCATATCACCAAGAAATCCTCTGAGAGCATGTCACAAATGCATGGACTTGCCTAAACAGTGTTTAAAATAAATTCCATCATCAAATATTTTCGTTAGGATCCACCCTGAAGTTGCGATACTTTTGCTACATGTATAAACACTGAAAATTTGACAGAGGTAATCCTGTAATGGAAGAATTAAAAGCAACTCCTTTTTTTGCTGCTAGCTCTATTTCATCTGTTATATACATGGTTTTGTATTTCAGTCCTATCTTCCTTTGTCCAAACAAAGTCAGGATTTCTGTGTTTTGCAGAGCTGACATGTCCCTGGGAATAAGGGCTGGATTCTCTTGTGGCTAACATTTCACTCTGAGAGACAACTTCTGGTTTCAAAATTTTTATTGGTGGCAATGAGTGAGATGGAAGAAACAAAACCTGAATTCTGGACTATCTGTGAGGCTGACAGCCAGGCTAAAAATACCTTTGCTGCTCAGCAACACAGATGAATGGTCAAATAAACAAGGTAGTTGTCATTTTCTCTGAAAAAGTCCCTTTTCAGCATCAAAAAGTAAGTTCAAAACAAGGAAGTTTTGCAAGGGAGGGTAAAATGCCATGCTTGCTGAAAAATTCGCTACTGCTGGCAGTGGTGTCTTGCAGGGGACACCAGAAGTGGACTCAGTGGTGACAACTGTTTGTGGATAAAAGTGGGACTGGGTGGTTACAGGAAGAGAAGTGAGGAATGGTGCTGAGATCTTGAAGTAACTCAGACCTAAAACGCCCCTGCCCCCGCCTTTTATCTCCTACCTGAGCTCCTAATGGTGCACCAAGAAGGAAGTTGAAGAGTGTTAATTCTAGAAAGACCTGGAACTTGGGGAGCTTGTGCATTGTGAGTATCCAGGCTGGGGATGTTTAGCAGGCAGGGGGAGATTTGGCTGCTTCCTTTTACACTGAAGGAGATGAAATTCTAAGTATTCCCAGCCGGGAACCTTTTACAGTGGGAAAGGAAGGAGGAACACTACCCTTTTCCCATAAAGAAACCCTTTTTCAACCAAGTAATTTTGGAAATAGGTGGGTGCATTATAAATCCCCACAGTGCTACTTCTCTGGACAATAGCAGAGAATATGCAATTTTCTCACAGAAAGTCAACAGTTTTTTGTTATCCTCAGTGTTTCAAACCCAGCATTTATCTGCCCACCAGCCTCAGCATCAAATGAGGAACATGCCCATATGCAGGAGAGGGCTGCAGGGCAGGTACCAGGTTAGATGCCCATGCTTAGGTAAACCCTGTTCGTCTCTCCTAAAAGGTGGCCCACAAGTCACTGTGGGCAACTCCAAACCTGCTCTGACTTGTGCTGCCTGTTTGTGGTGTCAGTGCCCAAGAGAATGAGCAGGGTGTGAAGGTGCCTTGGGCCATGCCTCGAGTGTATGGAGTGTGGTGGTGACGAGACCTGTCACTGCAGAGTCCCCCTGTGAGCATCTCCCTCCCAGGAGGATTTAAACAGACCATGGGATGATTGTACTGCTCAGTTTATCCCTGGGAGCACTGGGATTCAGGTATCCCCAAGTGTCTTTGCTCCTGCAGGGTGTAGTGGAGAGGAATCTGCTCCTCTGGGATGCCCCTGCTGCAGAGTGATCCCAGGGAGACAGACTGACAGAGTGTTAAAAATAAAATTAAAGGAAGACTGCAAATGACAGAAAAGTTGAAGACAGGACTTTCCGAGAGCACAGTTTGTCAGGAAGACAGCTGCTTTTTATAGCATGCCTGGCATGGCTGATGGCAGAGACATTTGACATTTTGTTCTGATTGAGTGGCAGGTGGGGAGAAGGCAGCAAAGACACTGTAAGCAAATCACTTGGGAAATAGAATTAGGAAGGGGCAGGATTTGGGGGAAGCTGTGCAGCTTTGGCTGGACTCCTTGGCTGATTCACTGTGCTTGTAGGGCTGGATCCAAAGTCCCTTGACATCACTCTTCCACCCCTTCATGGAAGGAAAAAAAAAAAGAAACTCAAGGCTCCAGGAAAATGGGTTTCCTTTCACAAGGGTCTGCTTTCCTCAGGCTGTCAGAACTGCCTGTGTCCAACTCTCCTTCTGCAATGAGGCAGAGAAGGATTTGGTCCTTAGGGGTGACAGATGCAAGGACAAGGGTGAAAGAATTCCAGTGTGGCAGTAGTAATTTCTGGTATCCCCACCTTTTTCACTGAACTACCATTGGAGAGAAAATGGGGTGATATATGAGGGGAATCACAATTAAGGCTGTCATTCTTTTTCCTTGACTTAGGAGAACCCAGCCCAGGCTCAAGAGTTTGGAAATTTGCTGGAATGGAAATCGGCCTTAGGGCCCATTCACTCCATTTGCAAAATGTGGGTACCAGCAGGGACCTTCCTCCCACTTCCCGAGGTGCCTTTGGAATTGCAGAGGGCTGGGTATTATTCTTATCACTAGGAGGGACTCAGCCCCTGCAGGACAGCTTTTATTTGTGACATTGAATGAGCCCATGACTTTTGATTGCTACTGCTGAGCTGTTCATATACCACACTAGATCCCTGCCAGGCATCTAGAACGGGATAATACACAATGTTGTTTTTCTTTGTATGTTTGGATACTTTCACTGTGTTTCCCACCCAGCTCTGATCTATGACTCATAAGAAATAATGCCGTGAATGGAGAACCCCCACAAAAAAAATGGGAGTAAGTCTCCTATCAGTTACTGCTTATCACATGGACCTGATACATTTGTTCCAGACTTCCCTGAGGTCCATAATTTAATTTACTATATTTATGAGGTCTTCCTTACCTCCAAATACATTTTCTTCTTATTTATTGTTCAGGAGACACTGGGCAGAAGTAGTTAAGTACCTCAGTAATTTAGAGTTATCATTAATTTCATGACTGTCAATTTATTAGTGCTTACACCTTCTGTACAAGCAGACAAAGTAAATACAGTAAATGAATTTACCCCCAAACATTTGTCAGGCTGTATTTGTTAGTGTGAGTCTTTCTCTGTCAGGGCAAGGATAAACTATGGGACAGGAGAGGACAGGGTGAGCACGTGTGAGATAATTATCTAGGATCAAAGAGATGAGGGATTCTGTCAGGCAAACCAGTTTTTTAACCTGTGTATGCCTGAAGATCTCTGTCTGTAAGATAATCACAGGGAATGCAAATTGCACTGAATGTTGGCTTTGGAAAAGAGAAGGATTTGAGAAAAGAAATCTTATTTGCTCAAGTATTTTCTTTTAAATAGGAAAAAATAAATTCTACTCTTTATTTTTGTTGTTTTGAACTGACATGTTTTGAACTGTGGACCAGACCCAAAATGGCTGAGGAGCAATTTTGTTTCAAACTCTGTTTGACTAAGGTGCTATGGCATTTCATGCAAGCTGTGATTTGAATATTCATCATCTCCCATAGGCAAAACTTCTCCCACCAGGTTTGTGGCATAGCTGCTTTTTCTTTTTCTCATCCATCTCAAATTCAGAGTGTTGAAAAAGTCCTAGTGCAGGCCAGCTGTCTGGAGGCTTATGTGTAATTGTACTCCTGCTTCCAGCAGAGAGAAATCTGTGTAGTGCTAGGAATGATGTGTTGATGTTGAGTTTATACCTTGTCACTGGCTCAGTATGTATCTATTGGAAAATGCATCTACTTTCCTTATGCTTTTCTTTCCTTCTCAGAAGTGGGAAAAATAACTCTGGGCAGAAATTTCTTTCTGAATATTTTTTTTTTGTGGGGGGGTGTGGTACCGAGCCAGGATTTCAGTTTTATTATGATTTTCCACCCAACATCTCATTTTAAATTAATTCAGCCCCCCAAATATTTTGAATATTGTGACACAGGGAGATTGGAGTTTGCTGCTAAACCTTCTGTAATATATCATCTTATTGAAGGGAGGTTGAACATTTGGGAAATCTCAGACAGTGAAGTGTTAAGGAAGGTGTAGTCATGCTGGTGAGTCCAGCTTTCAGGTGAGAATGGGATGGCAGGCAGCAAAATACACCCCTGAGACCTTCATGAAAATCTTCCTTTAGTAAAAAATATTTGTCTATTAGTAGTGCTTCTAGTATAAAATAAATTTTAAAAAGCCGTATGTGGGAAAGAAACTAGTGTTAATTAAAATTTGCACTTCATGAAAGCACCACTTCTCTAATCATAGAATTCTTAAGGTAGGAAAACCCCTCTAAGATCACTGTTAGCCCAGCACCACCACCTTGTTTACCACTAGCTCCTGTCCCCAAGTGCCACATCCAGACAGCTTTTAAATGCCTCCAAGGATGGGGACTGACCTGGGAGGCCTCTGCCAGGGCTGGGCAGCCCTTTCTGTGAAGAATTTTTCCTAATATTTAATACAATCTTCCCCTGATGCAGCTGGAGATCATCTCCCTCATCCTGTCCTTGTTCCCTGGGAGCAGAGCCCGACCCCCCTAGCTGTCCCCTCCTGTCAGGGAGTTGTGCAGAGCCTCCTTTTCTCCAGGCTGAGCCCCTTTCCCAGCTCCCTCAGCTGCCCCTGGGGCTCCAGCCCCTTCCCCAGCTCCGTTCTCTTCCCTGGCCACATCAGTGCAAAGATAGTTGCAGAGGAAATACACTTGACATTACTACTTTGCTTACCATTTTCTGTGGTTTTTTTGTATTTCAAAACCTGCAAGGATTTTGGTATTCCTTTGTGCATCTATTGTCTTACTAATGTCTTACTTTGATGAATACTAATACTAGTACTAATAATATTAGTAATAATGGTCCTTTGTCTGAGATGTACCTGAGAGCAGACTTTATCCACAAGAGGCAGACCACGAATAGACATTTTAGTTGTTCTCCCTCATGGGTCCCTTGAGCTGCTGGAAAGGGTGAGAATGCCCTGTGCATGCAACAGGAGGGAAACCAGATGGGTGATAATGAGGCAGAGATTCCCAGGACAGTAGATAGCTTCAGGAACATTGCAAAGTCCTCAAAGTGTTTCCTGAGATCCTCCAGTTTCTAACAAAAAATATTGGCTTGCTGCAGGAATTGCTGGGTGAAAACCCATACTCGCTGTGATGTTAATGTAGGGACAGATGCTCCCAAGGGTTCTTTACAACTAAAGAATCCAAAATCCACTTGATACAGCTGTGCTTAGCCCAATGTTTACTCATAATAAAACATCATTAGAGAGACCTAGCCTTGCATTAGTGTTGGCTTTGTTCTGATGAAATCTGGCTGTACAAAGAGTATTCGGAGAGCCACTCTGGTAGAAACACCCACTGTTGAGTGCTGCCAAAACGTGCTTTGCTTTACAGGCAAGGTCCTGCCCACGCCTGGGGAGCACTGAGGTGATGAATAAATTCACGACTTGCTGGAGAAACAGCTTACACTTTTTCTTTTTGCTCCACTGTGCAGAAAAGCCAGCTGGCGGCTGCAGCCAGTGAGGAAATCTGGGGATCATTCCTTGGTCTGGGCAGCGTGCCGGCTGAGGTGTGTGCTTGTGAGAGAGGTAACAGAGCATCCTGCGTGGTGACCCCTCTGGCCTGCTCCTGTGCAGGTAGCAGGGTTAGTTCAAGACAACAGAAATCCACTATTCCCACCTCAGCTGTTCTGGCCCTGCTAGCCTTCTCTGTTTTTGCCGCCTCCCTCAAAGCTTTTGTCGTTTTAGGTTTGATTTTTTTTTTCTGTCATTCAAGGAAAAGAAAAAATAAAGAAACCTCTTAGCTTGGTTGTAAAAACCTGCCTCATTATGGTCTTTTATGTGTGTAGAGATCAGTTTATATTTGTGTTATCTACTTGTGTAGTTCAGCTTAGTCCTGTTAAAAATAATTAATATTCTAAATGTAGAAAAGCTCACACAGGACATGACTCACCTTCTGTGGGAATTAATGAAATTCAGTGATTTAGATCCACTGAGGAAAAAAAAAGAGGGAGGAGCCTAAAGTGCCCACTGGAATGGATCAAAATAAGTATTGCATATTGCACATCTTAGGTTCCAACAAAAGTATGCACCTACCTGCAGGACAGAAAGCAGAAGCTATTTAGTAGCATCATTAACTAAACATGGGGCAGGAGGAATACAGAGAATGTTTATGCCAGTCTTGCATGCAAGACTGTGGGAAGAGCATGCTGCTCTGAGATCTGCGTAAAAGTAGTCACAAGAGAATCACTGGGGCTGGAAAAGACTTCCAAAATCTTCAAGTCCAGCCTTTCACTGATCCCCACCTTGTCAACTAGACTACAGCACTGACTGCCACGTCCAGTCTGTTCATGAACACTTCCAGGGTTGGTGACTCCACCATCTCTATGGACATTGCCTTCCAACGCCTGACAACCCTTTCAGTGAAGAAATTCTTCCTTCTGTCCAACCTGAACCACCCCTGGTGTATCTAGAGGCTCTTTCCTTCAGACTTGCCTGTGGGAAGAGGCTGATTGTATCTTTATCCCAAAGCATGCATGAGCAAGGATTAAAACCTGAGTTTTGAATGCATAGAGGAGAAAAATGGATCACTTGTTTTGGGGAGGAGTGAAAGAGAAAGTTTTTATAGCTTCATAACCCAGAAATAAAAATTGAAGCCACTTTAAAGAGATTTTGGAATACTTTTAAGTGTGCCTTAATTACTGTATGTTCTACTTTGCACGCTTTACATTTTATTTGGACAATTTTTGGAGGTGCTGAGGAGCAGCAGCATACATTGCTTTGAGCTTGATTTGAGAGATATCCATACTGGGAGAACACCAGGGCAAAGCGTGGCTGAACTGGGGGCATTTCCAGGCAAGGGTTCTTGAGCATGTTCACTAATAGATACCTGCTGCATGTCACAAAGTGATCATCCTCAGCTCACTGCAATCCCAAAGCAACTACAAATGTGACCAAGGTGGCCAACATCACAGGGATGTAATAATAAGTGCTGCTCACTTTACCTGAGGAGATTGTCCAAAGCAAGAAGAGAGCTAGACCCAGCATGTGGTTCAGCCACTGTCATCACAAGGAACCCATCAAGGTTAACCTCGTAAAGATAACTCTGGTATTTCTTGGGTTGCCTCCATTTTGCCCTTAGACTTTTCTTGGTAAACATCTCTGCATGTCTCACATCAACTGGTGTTTTCCTGTCCACAAGACATAGTGAGATTACGTGTTGGAGATAATATCACCTAACATCCTCTAGCCGGTATCATCACCATTAAATCTTACATGGCTAATGTCAGATATTTTATTTAATGGAGAACTTCCCTTCACCCCTGCCCATGGATGATATTTCTTCCTTCCATGAAGAATGATGGCAAAAAATTCTGACAATAATTAATTTTCCGTTAATTATTTTCTATTTCTGTACAGTATGTTCTTTTTATTCTAGCTCTCTTACAAATTTGGCGTTGAGACCCCTTCAACCTTTCCATTGATTCAAGTACAGGGTTCCATTCTTCATTAAGGCTATTTTAAAATCTACAAAGAACTGTTTTCCAGATGTGGATATGCACAGACAGTAATTGCACTCCATGATCACTTCCAGCTGCCCTACATGCCTGCCAAGAAATTCCCATAAGGAGTGCATGTTTTGTGCTGCAAATCAGGAAGAACATTGTAAAATGATAATGTGTTGCACACTGTGGTACCTACAAGAGTTATGGACTTTATAACCAAACTAATTGGAATTAGGCTTTACTGTAAAGGTCAAGAAAGTTGCAAAGAAATGCAATCTTAGTAAATTAATCTGTTGGGTTGGTTTTGAGTACTATTGAGCACCTGTTTGTTTTATTTTATTTGTTTTTTTGTGAATTATATAGTTGAATCCTCTGTAGATACCTTATAAGCTTGCATAACATGGATATGGCTATCTTGTATTTTGAACTTGGACATGTAATTAGATACCACAAATTCTTGTACCAAATAAAACATTTGCGTCCTGGAACTGTTCTGGTGTGACTAGAACTTATAGCTATGGATCACATGTTCTGCTGGTGTTAATAGCCTCAGTTTCATTGATACCAATAGAGATATGTACACACTGCTAGAACTGAACTCAGTACTGTATTTTTTGTTATTTCAACAATTTAATTTTTAAATAGGTGTTTATATAACCTCCATAGCAATTTTCTCCCTTTTTACTTCTACAACTTTATGATTCTTGGCTGAGACACAGTTTAGTGAAAGAAGACCAGCAGAAGACATCACTTATAACCTCAGAGTGAATAATAACATCCTAACCAGCAGAGCAAGTGCTTTAGCAGTCTTAAAAAAGAAGTCTAGTGGAAGGTGCCACTGGCAGGTTGGAATGAGATAGTCTTTAAGGTTCTTTCCAATCCAACCATTCTGGGATTCTATTAAAGCAAATAGTCACTCTTGAGCCAGTGATCTTCATTTTTTTCTACTTTACTTTTTAAGATTTTTTTTTTGCAGTGAAGATGTAGATTGCAATTTTGCAAAGTTCTGACTATGGGTTTTCTTCATTTGATCAATTTTTCTCTTTCCACCTCCTTAGGTGCAGTTCCTACACATCCTAGAGATCATATGTTGATAGCCACTCCATGTCTCATGAGTGTTTATCTCACAACTGCTTTCTACAAATACCTTAAAGCCGTACTAGAGGTATATTTAAGCTGCAGTTCTTTTCTGGGAAGTAACTCACTAACAATTTTCTGTGGTCAGGATTCCAGGGTTCAAGCCTCCCAGTAATAAGAAACATTATGGCTCAAGGTGCTTTCTGTGTGAGGTAGATGTAATATTTATGTAGGCAGTCCCTGTAATTGCTCTGATGAATACACATCTGAATATGCTGCTAGCTGAATGAAATGCCTTAGTTTAAAAAAAAAAAAAAGTGCTGGTAAACTTTGTAAATTTGTTGAGCACAGGGCAAACCCATTCTATGCAGGGATTACTGAGTGCAAGACAAAACTGAAAATTGAAAGGTTAGGAAATATTCATTTCCATAACTTTCCTCTGTGTGGTATCTAAAGCAGCTTAAGGAAAGGACATCATGCTATAAAGTTAATCAAAATCTGTGAACCACATAGGGATCGAGCCTGTCAGAGTTCAAAGAGTATCTGGAAGATGCTCTTAGAAATATGTTTTTGCTTTGGTAGTCCTGCAAGGAATTGTACTTGCTGACCTTATGATTCTCATCCAGCTTGAGATGCTCTGATTCTATGATTGTGTGGTTTATTTTTGAACACACAAGGAGAGGAGAGGGAATGATTCTGAATAGGCTGTAGGAGGGTTAGGCACTGTAGAAAAGTCTACAATGAGTCTCCCTCTGCTTAAATTCCCCTGTTGCTAGCAATGTCTTCCCCTCATCCATGTGCTCATCTCCTTCCCATTACAAAGTGAAAAAGGCACTTGAGCACTGATCAGCCCCAGAAGTGGGTGACTCCTGTCCTGCCAGCTCAGAGAGCAGGCATCATGGATTGCATCAGCCTGAAACACTTCACAGAAATATCCCATACAAAGACCTAGACACCTGTGGAACAATCTAGATTATATTTTTTCCTGCTCTCATTAGACCATGCAATATCCCACAGCACTGGCACTTGTTCCACCTAACAAGGACAGATGGTGGGGCTGCAAGCATCATACTCAGCCTCCTGAAGTGCAGAGAGAGTAGAGTCCTTCCTATGAAGTCTCAAGAATTTTGAGCACTTTTTACACAAATATACACACACAGACCAACTGAAAGGCATTATCTTCCCTCTGACTAAGTATCTCTTGTCATCCTCTTAATTTCCTGAGGCTTTTCATGATCTTCAGTATATTGCATGACAACAAGATGCCAATTTTTTGACTTTACCAAATGTGAGATCTTCATAAAAGGATGCAACCTGTTGGGCACAAAATACCTCTTCCAATGCACAAACAAATCAAGGCTAAATGGTAGATGTCTCCATCTGACCCATTCATCTTTGGTTCCTTTTTTCCCCAGAGTCAGTGGTGAGAGGTTCTGAATCATCAGATTTAAAATTGGAAGTACTGTCCTTTGGAGTGCTTCCATTGAGTAGGAAGCAACAGCATGCAGCAGCCAGCATGACTTTTACATTTGAGACCTGTAAAATTGACTGCCTACATCCCAAGATAAGTTTCATCAATAGAAAAAGGTGGCAGATTCCACCAGAAGTTTCCTCAGGGCTCCAAGGATTGGTGCCTAGGAGTAGGCAGCAGGAGCAGTTTGTTGTTTGATGACATTTTTCCAGTTATTAATTGACTGGTGTGATATTTCTGACAGTTTCAACAAGCAGTGGTCATGGCTGGATGTCTGATTTGGAGCCCAGTGTGGTGAACAGGCTCTCAATTGACTATTTTTTGGATTGTATGGTGAGCCCTGTGCCTCCATGTGACATTATCAGGCTGACAATGCAGCTGCAGCAATCCTTTCTCACCGTAGGTGGAAGTCTCTGGCCACAGCAGCCCTGTAGGCAGCATTTGCCAGTTACTAGACAAAAGAAGGTTATTTTCTTACTATGGTATTTGTCTTGGTAGGTGGGAAAGCACTTGTAGCTGGGCATGGGGAAAGGAATAATAATCTTTTGTTATTAAGTTTTGTCATAACTGTGCCTGTGTGTGCTCTGGGGTAAAAATTCTACAAAAACATTATTTTATTGTGCCTCCATGAACAATCCTTTATTCACAACCCTCCCACACCCAGGCATTCACACATGACCAAAGTTCATAGCTGAAGATACTCACTGACGCACAATTCATCAATGACTCTTTTCAGCAGTGAGCGTCTGTGATGATGGATTTTTTACTCTGCTCTCCAGCTGACCCAGCACCTCAGCTATCCTGATGTCTAGCCCAGACTCTCTTGGTTTTCTCATCTCCCTTCTGTTTAAACATATCTATTTCTTAAAGTTAAGGCTTATTGAAATTTCAGGAGGAAAGAACTCCTGCCAAGAAATACAGTTTTGTCAAACCTAATGTTTGGCAAGAGAATGTCAGCTCTATGTCCATGCATACACAAAACTTTGCTGGTGAAAAATTTGAAAGAACAAAACCATTTTGAGTGTTCATTTCAAAACAAAGTGAAATATTGTGTTACAGTGCAACCTAAACTATCATTTTTTTCTTCTCAGTAAAAGTCCCCCACATTTTTATAAGTCATCATTTTGGTTTGAAATGTCAACCTGAGATAATTTTGCTTTTGGGTTTTCTTGGAAACTTCTCAAGCAAGTGAAGTTTTTTAAAGCCTACAATACAGGACTATTTTTCAAATTTTTTTTTAAGAGAAAAATGTTTTTTCATTTCCTCTACTTCTAGTTTTCAGATTCTGTCTTAGGATTTGTTATACTATTCTTGCATAGAGCTACTCTTCACTACAGAAGATTTCTCTGTATTTCATATTCAATGTAACTAGTAACTACAAGGGGAATATTTTATTTTTCACTCAGCTGAAAACAGAAAGCTAAATTATTTCATTCAGGTTATGCAGAAGGTTGTCACAGAAAAAAAGCAGCAAATTTTGTGCTTTAGATGACCTCAAAGCATGGAGATGCATTACTGGCTCAAGCACTCTTGCTGAAAAGGGCAGGGGATCTGTCTGAGTGGAAGGACCATTTTAAAGCCTGGCTTTTACAAGGTTGATCTTCAAAGTGTGCTGCACCATCACAGTAATTCCTCTGCTGCTTTTCTACCTCCCCTGCCTGCACTTCTGATCGTGCCCCACAGATCTGCTCATTTCAGCACTGCTGTACAAGCCTTACCAGGCTGCCGGGCTTTGCCAGGCTCGCTGCCTCTGTCCTTTTCGACTCCACAGAGCTTTAAAAAACAACTTTCACCCTTTGTAACCAGCTTGAAAGACTTGCAAGGCTGTTGGTTTTAAAAGGGACTTTAGACAATAGTTTTTTTGGTCTTTCTTGAGCAACCACCCCCCAGGCATGGGTAGAAAAAACATCAGAGGTCCTCTGTTTTCTTGACTTTCTCCCAAAATAATCAATATATGCAGGTTGTCAAGCATATTGAATGATGTGGCAGTAGAGAGGATGTTTCATATACTCAGCCCTCTTTTCCCAGCTGGAAAACCAAAACCAGAAGAGGCCTAAGGATCCCCTCAGAAGATTTCTTCAGGGCCCTGTGTTGCAGCAGTCTTCCGCATCAAGGTATGCGAGGCTAATGCCCGAAATAACAGCTCTCAAGGCATGATGAGAATCATACAGAAAGCACTTACCACTCTTAAGACAAAATCAATAGCAATTTTTTTTCCTTAGCTCAAAAGGACAAAACTATTTGTTTCACCATCACACCAGTAGGCCATTCCTTGAGATGAGCTGCTTCCATCAAAGGCAGCAGCGCCTGCAGAAACAGAATTAACTTAACTTCACTAGCCTCTAATCATAGAAGGATTAGGTAATTCTATCTCTTCAAAGTGGATAAACAGTTTCAATTGCCTACCATGGTAAGTGGGTCTGTTTTAAATTTAGAAACCTTCCATAGTCTTTGGATAGTGTCTTTCCTGTGACCTTGAAAGCAGCAAAATCCCTTTTGAGGCTCTGCCCAAGTTTTGATTCTGCCTTATGGAACGATCCTGAGAAGTTGCTGAGAGGTTGGGCATTTTTACCAAGTGCTATGTCTCGATTAATGTAACAACCTATCTGTATAGTCAGTTTTGCTGTACTTTTGCATATTACTCCCTCTGGATCATCATCTTCTCATGCACACTAATGCCACCCAGTATTATTGCCAGAGGGGGTATGGCTGAGTCTGAAGCTCCAGCACAAATCTGCAGAACAGTAAGTGGGATGGAGGCGGAAAGGAAAAAAATGGTAGAGGGCATGAGGCTGGAGGCACCATGGAAGACGTGGCTAGAAGCTGATTTTGATGAACAGAACTTAATGTGTCACATTGCTCTAGGAAGGGAAGTATACAATTTAATTATGAGCAAAAAGAATACTATAGAATCTATTGCCTTCTCCTGAAGCAGGTGCTGTTCAATTCTCCCACTTGTGTGCTTTACACGGGTGTCTATACCTANAACAGGAATGTCCCTCTGCAGCAATATGCCAACATATTACTTTTTTACATCCAATCCTCACATCCGTCTCTTTGTCTCTCCAAAAAAATTGTAAATTATCCTCAATACAGTGCTGATATTACAGATCCCAGTGTTTTGGGTGTTGTGCAACTGCGTCTAAGAAATGGCCTTCACCCAGGGCTTTACAATACAGAGAAATAAGAAAAATAAAGAATAAGAGGAACTGATGTTATTACATTCCTGGCTGAGATAAGGAGTTAAGATACTTCCTGACTCAGGAAGCAGCTTATATCTCAGGAAGTGGGTGAATGCTTTTTGAAGTTGTGTTAGAGTCTGTGGACCGTGAAAATGTATGCAAACTTCTTAACTGCTGCTTTGACCAACAGCACTGTGAATTATCTCAGGTAACAGAAGGGGTATGAGGGGCTGAGTTGGGAAGGCCATCCATGTTTCTAGTGACCTTGTCAAGTTTATCTAAGACCACTTTCTGTTTATCTTTTCTCTTCCCCTTGCTTTTATTTTAACAAACTCAATAAACTATTATCTGTAGGCGTTAAGACACCTTTGAATATTTCTCTGTTATTATAACTACTTTTTTCTTTTTAAAATGCAGTATTTTGAGATTTTAAAGGGACCAGGAAGTGCAGTCAAGAATAACATATGTAATTACAAAAACTGCAGATTTTCATGGTCAAAAAAATTTATGACTCAGACAATGAGTTTCAATTTTAAAATATAAAATATAATCCCACCAGGGATAATTTTTACAGTGCAAAAATACTCTTTGACACTGCTGTGGGTTTTTATTAAAGAGTTTATAAAAGGTAATCTTAAATAAATACAGCTGGTGCAAGCTATAAGCAGGACTGGATTGTAGATGACAAAATTATTCAGATAGATGGATAGTCCCAAAGGTCACTTCTTGACAGAGTTTGTAATCTCGATAATAGGGGAATTACACACAGGAGTATCAAAAAGAAACTGTGTCTGGGGCAAGGGAAAAAGATGTGGGACACAGTCTGAAATTTTACAAGGGTCACTAAAACAATCATATAACACTGGATTCAGTGGTGTAATTGACACCCATCCCTGTTTTTTTTTCCCAGAGATGTTGTGGCTTCCCTCATCCCTGGTAGTGTCCAAGGACAGGCTGGATGGGGCTTGGAGCAACCTGGGATAGTGGAAGGTGTTCCTGCCCATGGCAGGAGGTGGAATTGGCTGAGATTCAAGGTCCCTTTCAACCCAGACCATCCTGGGATTCTGTGATTCTATGACACATGTGAGAGGGATGGAATGCCATCCAGAGGGACCTGCAAAAGCTCAAGAAGTGGTCCCATGGATACATCAGGTTGTTCAACAAAGCCTAGGTCAGGGCAGCCCCTGAGATCCTTCCAGGCTGAGATGAACAGAATGATAGCAGCCCTGAGGAGAAAGACTTGAGGGTGTGCTGGTGGGTGAGAAGTTGGACGTCACCTGGAAATGGGAAAAACGGGGACAAATTTTTAGCAAACTTGTGATAGAACAAATGATAACAGCTCTATACTGAAAAGGGGCAGATTTAGACTACATATAAGGAAGAATTTATTTATGCTGAGGGTGGTGAGGCCCTGGCACAGGTTGCCCAGAGAAGTGGTGACTGCCCTGACCCTGGAAATATTGAAGGCCAGACTAGATGGAGTTTGGACCAACCTGGTGTAGTGAAAGGTGTCACTGTCCATGGCAGGGTGTTTGGGACTGGATGATCTGTAAAATCCCTTCCAATCCAAACCACACTCTGATATTATGATCATTGCATGTCAGGATTTCCTACAAACTGATGCTAAAGGAGCTGTCTATTGTGTATTGCAACTATGGCTCTAACATCTACTTGAGCGTGGTGCAGCATATTTTTAACCTTTTTGTTGTTGTTGTTTTTAGTGATTATTGATGTTATGATGCTTGCTTTCTGCAGAAAAAAATTTTGTAATTTTCTTCTAAACAATATATAGAATCCCAGAAACACCCCAGAAATTTGAACATTTTCATGACATTATTTTCTGTTTCCTTACACTCTGATTTTCCTCTACTATTTACTATTTCACACTGCCGCTTGGCCAGAGGTTGTCCTGACACAACCATGGTTTCACCATGAAGAGAGAAAAAGGGAACGAGAAATATATACATGAGCAAAATATGTTGGCCCATTCTAATAGAATGGGAACAGGACAAAAGTCGCTGTTATAGCTTGCTTTTTTTTTGGCTTTTTAATTTTTCTTAAAAATTCATACTTTCTACAAAAGATGTGCAAAAGACTAAATCTTCTTGGGTGCCCCTGTCTAAATTAGGTCTGTGCCTCAAAGTTTTGGCTGCTCTGAGACAAATTCGTGGCAAAATCAGTTCTTTTCCAATCACCTATTCAGACTTATTAGCTCAATTATTATTCCTTCTTGCAAATGGAAGGAAATCTTTTCCAACAACATGTCATTGTTGTTTTAATAGAAGTCCTTTTTTCTCTTCTTTTGTAATCAGCAAGTGTACCAACTATTCTAGAAAATAACAGAGAACACTACAAAGAGTGAAATAAAGTGCTGGATTCATTTCTTAGGTTTTCACACCTTGTTCTGAAGCTCATGGTCACTGGTGAAGTGAAACAATGCCTTGGGAAAAGCTGTGTGCCAAGATAAAAGTATCCATTTTTAAGTTTGAATTCCAGGCATTAAATTGCTAAAGTGAGTTTCTTAGGAACCACATAAAGACTTCCACATACAGAAACTACTTAGCAAATGAGAGAACAGCCAGAGCCAGAATATAAAGTGTTTGTCATCTCGTCCAAAAGCAGAACGCAGAAATTCACATAATTTTTTCTAAAGTGTACTTTGTCAGTGTTCGTCATATTGTGTTAAAACTTTGCACTTCTCTAGTTCTGGTAATGGCGAAATCTGAAAGCATTATAGAGATAAAATCATGCCTGGGACACAGCTTATGCATCTCTGTCCTGTGCTAGGTAAGGTTTTTCCCCCTTCCTGGCCCTACAGATCGGTTGTGTCTGGGGGTGGTGTGGACACTCCATCAAGGAAGACCACTTGTCATGTGAAATTCTCCCCAGACTTCAGTGATTTGAAGAATAAACTTCAACGTTTTTTTCCCCAAGCTCCTTTGCCAAAGAGGTGCAAGTCAGATAGAGAGCCCAGGAAACACTTCTCCATTACCTTGCATGACTCCATACCACATGCATGCTTCCTCACCTGAAATACATCCTCGTGTTCAAAGTAGGAGGTGAAAGATACTCCTTTTACCTTGCTTTTTTTTTTCCCTCTTGATTCTCTGAGACAAAGGTCTGAGTCCATGCTCTACAGAAATAATCCCCCATTAAGCACCCACAGCAACCCACAAGTGCAGCAAGTCCTCCCACCCCAGTGAAACAACTGTGATGCCCTTTCCCAAAGGGCCAATATTGTCACTCTACAGATGAATAATTTATTGTCTTGCTCCTCTCCCCCACCCTGTGCTGCTGCACTGTATTTCACACCAAGCTCGGCACAAACCCTACGACAGTTTCTGTATCAAGGCTTAGGGAGGAGCGCTGAATTTCCTAATACTAAAGGGCCCATTTTGTGTTATTTATGACCTCACTAGTGTTGAAGCAGAGACCTATAAATCGTAGGCATAGGCACACTAATTCTAGCAACAGCAAGTTTTAGTCACATGTAATTAAAACATCCCAAAGTCTTTCAGCTGTAATGTATTTCCAAATGACACCACTGGGACAGGGGGAAATGGGAAATGAAAGAATCAGCAGTATTTCAAAGCCACGGCCATTGTCAGCTTTTGGGGCTCTGTACAGCGCTAGCAGTGCTGTCAAATCTGCAGGTCTTCTGATGCTTTTTTCTATCACATATTTAAGGATGATGTAATTGATTTCCAGAAACGGCAGGGACATTCAGATTGCTGGGGTTCCATCTGGAAGTTCAGGAGGAACCTGATGTCCACACTGAAAAATAATACCAACAAATTCTATGATAGTTAGTCTGTGATGGTATCTCTGCCTGGATTAGATACAGTAGAGAGGAGAAGATACTTTTCCCTCCCTTACAGAGAGCTAAAACTGGAGCCTGAGACTTCTGTGAGATTTAAGAAAATCTGTGGTCTTCTGGTTTTATTGTAACTTCTTGTCAAGGCTTAGGATTAGCTGTTTATTATTCAGGGCAACAGGGGAAAGGCGATGCAACCTGAAGACAGCAGAATTTCAAATGCATGCAAGGGATTTGTTATACCTAGCCCAGGATTAACCTATGAAATTCAAGCTGCCATTGTTGCCAAGAGGTTGGAAACACACCAAAAAGTACAACATAGTTCTTCACTAGTGCATAGCTCATGGCCATCAGAAGAACAAATCGAAGTCAAGAGTGACAGCAGTGTGCATTGTGCGTAATGTTATTTGCTCTCCCCGGAAGACAGCAGAGGTTTGTGGTGGGAATACTTGCAGCTGGATTGAAGGGTATGCTCTCAATTTGGACACAACCTCCATGAATTCAAAGCCATGCTACAGCCCTAGCCAGGTGATCTGGGTGATCTGGGATGTTTTCTCTCTTAGATAAGATGTTAAACTACCACTATGTGGGGCAAAAGTCAGCCCACAACTACCTGTGACTGGAGAGCCTCCTCTGTGGGCAGACAACTCCATCCCAGTTTTCAAAAGCCAAGGGCTACCTCGTTGGACCTTGGACTGATCCATGTGACAACTCCTACTCTTTTCCAGCATGGATCATCAGCAGGGGATGGTGCTGGCTGTAGGTCACGGGAGCGAGTCACCAGCCAACCCTCACTGCTTCTGGCACAGCTTTGGAGCAAACCCTGGACCAGATCAGTGCTGGCTTGTTTGCAGCTGGGAGCTCATACTGTGAGAGGCAAACAAGACCATGGATCCAGCCCTGTGCAGACCCTACCCTTGCCGGTCCATCAGTCAGATTGTTTTTTGAGGGATATGTTGCTCTATTTGCATCAAATTTTCTGCTATTGCCTAATTTTAGTGAGCACAGCAGTGGGAATAAGTTAAGAAAATATTAGTAATGACAAGGAGGATGAAAGGAAAATGTTATTTTTGTGGCCAAAGTCCCAGGCCAGCAGATTTCTATGCTGGCTTGTTTCCTACTTTCCATTTTTGTTACTGTTGTGGCCTTTTTCTCAACCATTCCCCGTATTTCTTATCAGCAAATAATGAGCAGCGGGTGACACATACTGTTGGAAATTATCTCTTGAAGGAAGTTAAAGTAAATGTGGAGCTAATCATTGTGTATTTAGACTGAATTTGTCCTCTGAATTGAACTCTGGTGGTGGAAAGGCAAAATGTGCCTGTGGCAGGTGCTATCTTGCTCTGTACAGACTATCCCAGAGTGCACTCCCACTGGATCAGATCCATGGTCCATCCAGGGCTTTAGAAGCCAACAGGACCTTCTATGGCCCCTGGAAAAAATGGAGCCAAGCTGTCTCTGTTGAAAGGAGCATCCCATGGCATGAGCTGGGGGGGACAAGGATGGTACAAATGGGATGGTGCATTGGGTCAAGTTAGAGGGACGTAAAATGCAGAGTCTGAAAAGGCAGGAAAAGAGAAAGTGAAGAGAGCACTGTGGGTATTCTTGCAGTTTTGAGAAAAAGTTGGGCCTTTTGGTCAAAATTTAGATATCTGAAGAGAAAGGAGGTCCTATTACTGTTATTTAAAATAATGAGAAGAGGCCGTGGTTGAGTCAACAGAGGTAAAAAGGGCTTTTATATTTTAGTGCTTTTGTGATTCATAACCCTACATGGGCTAGGGCCTTCTCTGCCTCAAACCTCTTGGAAAAAATTGTGGCATTTGGTTTTTTTCTGTGTGTGAGATGACACTGAGTTGGGAGAAAATGGGGAGGATGAGGCCAGAGATACTGGAGAACAAGATGTTCTACATTCTTGAACTCAGTAGCTTTGGCTGGGCTGCAAGTAAAAGTTCAATGATCCTTATGGCTATAAAGCATTTTCCTAAATTCCTACAGAACTGAAGTTTTCCTAAAGGTACCCAGAGCCATCCCCCTTGCTGGACTGAAAAAATACATCAGTGTATTTCAGCTACCTTACTTTTTCCTTGGACACAGTGCTCTCATCTCATATCTACCTGCAGTTAGGGACTTATGCCTTTTCTGTTTATGAGGTCTCTGTGTTTGCTATCTGTCACAAATTCATCTGGAAGTCTTATGTCAATAATATCAGGAGGCAGATCATACCTCCTTTTAGACTTCAGTTTCCTCTGCTTCTCTCATGTATTCCAGTGTCTATTTACAGAAACACTGCCAAGGTCTTGTCATCAGTCAGTGTTTTGTGCTTTGGTGTTGATACTGGTGAAGCATCACAGTTACAGTTCTCACTCTAAAACCCATTGAAATACTCTGCCTGCTTACAACAACTGGTAAGAGCAGCTTGGGATCCAACAAGTAGGATTTCTGTGGCCTCAGCTTAGTCATGTAAAATGTAGATGTTTTGATGTTTGTTCAGGGGCTTGACTCCTTTTATAGGTGATAGAAAAGCATCATCTGGTTAACTGTATTCATTCTGGACAACTATCTCACATGTTCTGTGTGCTTCCCTGGAAAGTCACAAACAGCCATTCCAGGACGATTAGTGTTGGGAGAGATCTTAAAGTGCATCTCATTCCATCCCCTGCCATGGATAGGGACACCTCCCACTATCCCAGGTTGCTCCAAGCCCCATCCAACCCAGCCTTGGATACTTCCAGGGATACCACAATTTCTCTAGACAACATGTGCCAGGGCCTCCCCAACATCACAGCCAGGAATTCCTTCCCAATATCCCATCTCTCCCTGCCCTCTGGCAGTGAGAAGCCATTCCCGTGTCCTGTCCCTCCATGCCTTGTCCCACGTCCCTCTCCAGCTCTGCTGGAGCCCCTTTAGGCCCTGGCAGGGGCTCTGAGGTCTCCCTGGAACCTTCTCTAGCGCAGGTTCCAGCCTGGTTCCAGAGCAGAGGGGCTCCAGCCCTGGAAGCATCCCTGTGGCCTCCTCTTCATGAGTCCTTCTTCATACCCCCTACAACAAGAGCTCAAGCAGTTTAGACTAACCCCTCACTTGACACAGTTAAAATTAGAGCATCATAAAATAATTACGGATTCAGGAATTATTTCCATTCTCTTTTCAAAGTACAGTGGGCAATCAGATCAGATAGAGGCAAATTCAAATTTTGTTGCTTTTATATGCCCGAATATTTTTGGCAGCAGCTGAACTTTTAACATCCTTTAAATATCATTTTCATTGTTAAGTTATTGAATTTTCTCAGTGGGAGAAATGAGCAACTTGGTTGTTCCTGACTACCAATTTCACTGGAAGGCAAGAATTGTTTCATAAGAAATATCAAATTTCATATATTTTTGGAAATCCTACGTCAGAATGAATTGGATGGATTTCCAGGTTTGTCACAATAGTAACGGGTGTAAAAAAAGAGCCCTGAGAAGCTTACAGATCCTTAGCCTTTAAATTTGGGCAGCTTGTGTTCACATCCATGTGCTAATTCAATTAGGCTTTGATTAAAGTCAGTGAGAGAAACACTGGTGCAGAAGCCTTCATTCAGCAGATTCATTTCACAGACACACACACACAAAGAGAACACCAAAAAACCCCAAAACAATTAACCACACCAAAAAATGCAAGACAAAAAACCCAGTGGTGAAAAAAAAAAAAATCACTAATTCTGCTTTGTGACTTCAGCTTGTTTCAGGGTAACTTGTCAAGGTCTGGAAACTGATATTTTTGTTGTTATGCAAATGTGAGTTGAGAACCTGATTCCCAGTATTTTTTTTTTAACCCACAAATTTTACCAAAAGACAAGATATGTACCTGAAGGGAAGAGCCAAATAGTCAAAATTCAATTTTCAAGGCTGCACCTATCTTTATTTAAGACCTACAGTCTTGTACATAGCCGCCTGTCATTTGGATGCAGAATTAATATTAAGCATTAAGTATTAAGCAAATCTTTGTTCACACACCTAGAGCCAGTTGATGATTATATGATTTTCCTTGTTTTTCTTTGCTGAGAACACGTGTGCCCCACTCCAGGAAGCATCACCCTGGGGATGTGCTGATGGGGGCACCTTGGTGCTCCATTTCTCAGTGTCCTTGCTGTATGGCCTGCAAATCAGGGTGGCAGATGTCTGCTGCTGAGTGCTCAGCTTTTTTTTTTTTTTTNTTTTTTTTTTTTTTTCCCCACTCCTTGTGCTTCATCACTTGGTATTTTTAGTTGCTAAATGTTGCAGAGGCAGCTTTTTCAATTAGAAAAGTGACAAACTCTGCAAAATGAATTCCAGCACTTGAAGAACATCAGTATCAATCTCCAGTAATGGCTCACTGACTTTGCAGGATGGACTTGTTTCTTTTTTCCTTGAACTGAATGCTTTGATCTATTTGTCTCCAAAATAAATAAACAAAATTAAACACCAACCAGGAATGTTCCCATTTAATGATGCTTAGGAAAAGGCCTGTGTCCAAATACATTCCTCTGCTCCAGCTAGGGTGTGGTGGTAGAAGAGTTAAGAGACTTTGCTATGGATGCAGATCTTTTATTAAAGGCTTTCAGTACTATATAAACTGTTGTGTGGCTAGAAGTCGAAAGTGTCAAGTTATGATATATATATACCACTGTTTACAAAATCCTGTGTGAATTATGCACACTTATCCAACATCTAGGAATCAGGTAGGTCATCAGCTTTGGTCCTTCTCTAATATTATACAAATTGTCCAGTATTTGCCTTAATTTAAGAAATCAGAACTAGCAATACCTATAGGATAGATGCGGTGGTGTGTTCTGTACAATAAGTTTGCTGTAAGTCTAGGGTTGCTTTTCTTTGTACCCTTGTTCAGTTTGCTGTACCCCAGTTTCTCTTTGTAACCCTAAGTTGCTACTTTTCCCCGCAGCCTTCCCCAGATACAGCTCCTGATTGGTTTGCTTTTCCCGCCTTGGCTGCCTGTCCATCAGGTGTCGAGAGCCTTTCCAGCCCTGTCAGTCACCCCAAGACCTGTCCCCCAAGTCCAGAAGCTTTGGAGAGGGACCTTTGGTGACTGGCTGGGTTGGAACCTTTCCCCTCCTATCTCCATGTATGTCAGTGTATGTTATGTTAACAACCACTCCATGTTGTACCCCATTGGCTCTGTTCCTACCCTCCCTGAGATCCCACCTTCTGTAACAAAACCCCCTCTCTCCTCGTGCTCGGGGTCACTCTTGAGGCACCGGACACGAGGTGAGGGGTCTGTGCTGATCCCAATAAACCCGGTTTCGCTCTAAGCCTCTGGAGTGTCCCTCCTTTCTCCTCTTGCCATCGTCTTGCTGACGCTTCCCGGTTGCCGAACCCCAAGAACTGCTGCGGTGTCGGGGCTGGCCGTGCCGAGGGTAATACTACACACCGCAATAGATAGAACTGATAAAAGAAACCTGCGATGCAAATAAGTGTCCTCATTTTCAGGTACTGTTTAATAATGGAAAGTGTTGTGAGAGTTCAGGCTATTTGCATTTCTTCTTGATATGTATTTATGTTTTATTTTGGTTTTCTCTTTAGGATGTGCAAGAACTTATACAATCTCAGGCAAATCAAGGCCGTGGCAAAATAGAATTATAATACTTGGGAATTATTTTCTATTTTTATGGTGATGGGTTTAAGAGTAGACAGTCACTTTGGAGAAGTTTAAGAGATGCCTGTATTGAAGGAGTCACCTGTTAATAATCAATCTATTTTCCCTCTATAAGAAACCTGACCAGAAACAGATTAGGCAAACTGAGGTCAGGAATTAAAAAACGGTTGAATTTGTAACTGCAAAGGCAGGAACACCTTATAGGAAGCTACAGTGTCCTCTTCATTCCCAAACATACTTAGATTTAGAGGAAAATATTATAACTCAAATAGAGGTTGCAGTGCTATTATTACAAAGGGAGTCAAAGTAGGTGATTATATTGCCCCTCTCTAGGCCCAAGCTCTATATTTATTACCTTTACTGGTAATGAACCTAGTGCTGTGTAGCTGTAGGATTAGAGAGAGCTGTGGGAACCTACTCCTAGAGGAGGCACCAGCTGAGAACCAGGCATCACAGGGTAACTATCACCTAGGCACCTAAAACAACACCATCAAAACCCTGAGCTAACTATTCTGAAAGTGAAAATGACTTTGGGTCATATTTTAACAGGCTGGAGACAGGAGAATCTTGGGTGTCCTAATCAGGAACAGGATGTTTTACCACCGTTGCCTGGAGTCCACCAAATCCACCTTTGCTATGGGGTTTGCTTGCTTCAATGTGTTGGCTTTAAGACGTATTCCAAGAGAGTACAAGAAAGTGGACTCAGGACATCAGGGCTCTACCCTGACGGTTTGTTTGTTGACTCTTGCTGAGCTACCTCTGAAAGCTGTAAACTCCCTATTGCAGAAAGCCCCATATTTCAGGGCTGGGTGTTCCAAGACAAATGATTGGGATTCAGTGACAGGAAGGAAGAAAAGAAAACAACACACAGCTCGGCCAAAATCAATTCAACTTAACAACTCAATTTAACTCAGCCCAAAAAATTTCTGAACACCCCTGTGAAACAAAAACCCTCTGAGCTCCATACTTCTCCACAAGGTAGGAGACACAGACGTTCAGTTGCAGCTGGAAGCCCGACCATCTTTAAATCTAACTACCAAAAGTTGTGAAGTTCCTCAGGCCAATTTCCAGCACTGTCAGACTTTATGAATAGGCCCTCATGCCACAAGAGATCAGTGATGAGAGGGAGAAAGGTCTGCCAGTGGGGAACACGCAAACCTACACCAGCTTGACCTTGGAGGACTTAATAATAGGGATAAAACCGTGAGGTCAGCAGGGTCTTTGCACCTATTACTTAAATAAAATGTTCTCGGAAGGCAAACTTCGAAAATTTTAAGTTTTGCTTTCAAAAAAATGAAAGCTTGGGTCCACTGCCTCTCCATCATGCCTTCATCAGTGTTTCTGTGATGGGACGGATCATCTGAATCAGCTGCAGGACCCCAAGGAAACTGCTCTCCCTCTAAAATCAAAGGGAGTTAGACTGCCCTTAGGACAGAGAACAGAAGAGAATGAGTGTTAATGAGTTTTAAAAGGATTAATTACTAAGATAAATGCACCTTGACGAATCCTATGAGTGTCTCAGTTTCTTTCCCAAAGAAAAACATTTTGAGCTGCCAGAGTCTTGACTTTACCTAAGCAGACAGGAGAGGGATCAGACCTCAATGGTCTCATTGTACAGCAGCTTTGCTGAGGCCCTCTTATGCTACCAGCCTTCTGTGGAGGGTTTCTGTTTTGGAATACTGCTGAAACAGGTAGAGGTCGGCTGATCAGACAATTCCTATGTAAAATCCTGTGACAAATGTACATCTGCTGGTACCTCCTTGGGTAGGAACCTGTCACAGGATCAATGTTATGTTCTGCTGTGTCACAGTCACTGGTCCTGCCAGCCAGTAACTCAAGACCCCCAGATGAACAGAATGAGAAGAACAAAAATCTCATGTCTATACTTTGGGGTAACACTTAATGCAGCTTTACAAGATTCTGAGATTTTTTGAATAAACAGATTCTTTTTTCTCGGTAGTAAAGATACCCAATGCTCTACCATTCCAGATGAATTAATGGCAATGCCTGGAGTAGGTTAAGGGAAATTGTTTAAAGTAATGATGACAAACCTCAGTTTTGAAATAATTTTTTTGTTTAGTGAGGGACCTCCAGATTTTCTTTGCCTTACTCCCTAGAGAAGTCTGTCTGTCTGTCTGCCTGTGTGCCTGTNTTTCTGTCTGTCTTTCTGTCTGTCTGTTTTTCAGGGCTTTGCAATTCAGGTGTGTCTTTGCCTGGTTGGAAGATCATCTGTCTCACAGTCTAACATAACCTCACAGGAGCTCTGCAACAGAAAACATTAGTTATTCAGGGGTCTTAAAATGAGCCAAAGTTTGAGTAAGTCCATGGGATATGCCAAGAGATGGCAAGCAGGGAGACTTCTATTTCACCTTTCAGAAAAGCAGCCTGATTTGTAGCAGAAAAGACATGAACATATTCTGAAAATCAGGCACTGTTCAAGTATTTTATTGAGAAGGCAAGGTGAGAAAATGGTGACTATCATTTAAAGTCTTGGACTCTAAAAGTGGGGATTATGGGGATGTAAGGAAGCTGTAAGGAAGGGAAAGAGCTTCCTTTTTAGCCCTCTGAATGCTGGTTTTAATTAAATTTCATATTTTTACATTGTGGAAACACCATTTTTATGGGCTTATCAAGACAAGTAAACTCAATGGTTAGGTGAATATCAATATAAAGTGATCCTTAATGAACTCAAAGTTTATTCTATAATACATATGCTAGATTTAGTTCTTACATACTGGTAAGTGTAAATAAAGCCCCTTTGAGATACAAAGAGCCACAAGCTGAATCTGAGTGAACCCAAGTTTTATTTTGACACCATGGGACAACCTTTGACAACATTACCAAGAGAAGAGCCTGACCTATAAAACTGGAAATAAAGATGGGAATGTGGTCAGTTGTCATTTGGAACAAAGCACTTTTCAGCAGTTAAAGGGCAACCCGTGTGAGGGAAACTTGTCTGTTAGGCCGAAAAAGTACTTAGAAGAGGACACATCTGTCCCAGTACTGTCGTCTGAAAACAGCCAGATGCTTAATCTACATTAAGCCATCTAATTTTTATAGTCATGTAAAAATAGGTAAGTATGCCAGAATAAATCTTTGCAACTCTGACCTGCATAGTCTGTCTGTATATAAGATTCAACTGCAGCTGGAAAACTGCATCTGATTAACATCTCTGTATTGCCAGCAAGTTGTTGAGGAGCAGAAATTCTTAATTTTAGTTGCTCTCTTCTGATCAGAAGGCTGTAGGCATGGATTTATAGGGACAATTAAAATAATCATATTTATATGTATACGATGGAAGAGGCAATTAAGAGAAGTTAAGAAAAGCCAAAACTTCAAGAGATATTAACATAAAAAGAGAACAACAATTACTTGGCATGATACCCATGGCAAAACCTTAAGCAAGACAATTCAATCAAGACAGACAAAAGGTGAAATTTGGACAGACTTTACAGGAAAGACTTCCTCGGAGAAAGACTTATGGGGATATAGAATAATGTGAATTCCATGAAAAAAAAAATTAAGCTAGCCAAAACAGAACTTCAACAAATATTCCAATGACAACTCTCACAAGAGCAAGAAAATTGCCTGGACAGTCTAACAGGTTTCATCTCTATTTAAATCATGTAAGTTTGATTTCTGCTTCATGATATGTAAAGGCTTCAACAGGGTAAGTCTCTTAAATAGTAACTATGATATTTGGGTTAATTTGCCTTTGGAAGGGCTGTTATTACTTTTCTACAGTAAATGCCCCACACTATGGCAGACACCCAGAGATCAGCTGTGCCCACAGCCACACCTGCCCTGGCTGTCACTGCAAGATCGACTCATTTAGACTCAGCATTACCTCCAGACCACACCTAGCTCTGGCTGAGGCTCAGGATATAGTGGTACCCCGAATTTATTCCTGTGGGCTTTGCAGGAGATATCCTTTTTGCTTGTTCAAATTTTTTTACCACCTGGTCACAAGGTGCTGGTGAGTTGTCTACTTGCTGAGAGCTTGGCCCCTGAAGAGCCATCCATGCGTCTGTTGTGCTACGAGGCATTTGTATGCTTGAAAGCAGCTGCAATAGCAGAGCCTCTTTTGGAAAATTGGGAAAGATATTCCCAAGGAATGAGAAAATTAAGCCAGAGAGACATTCAGTGGAAATGTAATTCTTAACAAGATTTTTGTTGCAGCAGTTGCATTGTAAACGGTGGACTTTGTTGTATGCCCCAATTAACATTACGTGGAAGTAGAAATATGGAGTTCTGAGGGAGACTCCAAACAGTTTATGAATCTGCGTCCATTTCAAGAAATTATTTAATCCAAAAAAGACACAGTTTTTGAAAACATTCACACTCAAGTGCTGTTACATATGAAATATTTCAACACAGGAAATGCCAAAGCAATCGCTGTCAGTATTTTTTAAGAAATATTTTGACTTTTGTTTCAAAATATTTTTTTTAATTTAAAAATTGACTGCAGTGAACAGGAAGAAAAAAGAATTAAATAAAAAAAAATCCCAAAATAGTCTCAGGACACAAGAAGAGGTTTATTTTTGCAGTGAACAAATTTCTTCAAGTTGACTCCAAATGAAGTTTGTTATTATGCTTTCTTTTGCCTAGATGGAAATCCTGAACATACTTTCTAGTAGACCTGCCCAAGATTTTCTCTTGGATGGCTTTTAGGCCACCAAACAGAAAAAAAAATTTGAAAAAAAAAGTTCTGTCTCTGCCGTGGTATGTATTTCTGTCTTGCCCTGGTTGGAGATGACACTGCATCTTTCTTATCTCTATGACAAACTTTCAGACACCCAAATTGCCTCCTAACATATGGAAGATGTATGGGTAGGATTTTTTGTACAAGCCAGACTGCAGCAGATGGGTGAAATATAGACCACTCTGTCTTTGATTTAACAAAAATAATCTACTTCGCATTTATGGAGGCTGCACGGTTTTCCCATGAAGTTTCTGTGCAGGCTGACTTCTCTAAGGGCTCTGCTAAAATTTCAGAGAATTTGTAACCTGATTATGCTAATTTTTTCTCCACTTAGGGAGAATATGGTGTATTTGATGCCCATTTCCTCTCCCTCAACCAGCTCTCTGACATTTTATGCTTTCTCAGAAGAGCATTAGAGTCTTAAAGCCAGAGAAAAACTTCAGCTCCTCAGGTTTCTGGCGGAACAACCACAAAGGGAGTCTGGAGAACACCTCAGGCTGGTTCACAGAGGACTCTCACCCACACAGAGCAGGAGGTGTCAATGCTGGACCTTCTGCACAAGGACATTTATTTGGCCCAAGGATGGCTCTCAACACGATACTTTAGTTCAATTTCTTAGCCAACAGTGACCTGGCCCATGCAGGGTTGTGCATGTCCTGTGATGGGATGGTCACAGAAACATTTGGGTGGCAGCCACACTATAGTGACAACTCTAATGTTCTGTCACTCCGGACACGACCTTGAGTTTCACTACTTGTAGGCATGAGATGCACTGAGAGGCCCATAAGCCAATCTGAAGAGCCAGCTGGTTCTGATTCCCAAAATTCTGTTACAAATGTCTGTAAGATGTGTATAAGCCAGGGGCAATGAAACTCTTTCAAGCTGAAATTACATGTGGTCACTCCAAATTCTGATTTCACGGCACAATTTTGCCTTTCTGTTGTCACACCCGAGCGGTGAGACAAACTACTTTTTGAGATGGGCAGGAAAAGAGAGGGAAAAAAAAGTAAAATAAAAGAAGTAGGCACTCAAATCTATCCAACTGTGCTGGGAAGTGGACCCCATTCAAGGACCATGTGCTGAAGGGATGCTTTCCTCATGCATCAGATAAGGACATGAGGGACACCAGGAGAAGAACAAGGCTGGCCCTGTCTCTATTCACTCTTGCTGGTGTTGGCAGTGTTGCAGAGCAAACCCATTTCACTAAATGAACCTTTTCCACTGTGGGTATCCTTAGTGTTTTAGAAGTCTGCTCGTCCAACACCAGTAAACTCTCGTTTTAGGAGGGTCCTTGGTGCACCCACACGTGTACCCCCACAGAGCAAGGACAGGGAGCCCCAGAGCTGCATTTAGGGAGTCAGAGTAGTCTCTTGCTAAGCACACCGTTTTGGGTTTTCTTCCTTTTCATAATTTTTTTTTTCCGTGCTAGGCTATGCAGCATGAGCAGGCAGATGGACTGCAGCCCTGCTCTGTACACCAGGTGGCCTCAGCGGTATGTGCTTCAGCCCTGATCATCTCAAGGTGCAACCAGCACTCCTGACCATGCCCTTTTCGTTTGCAGTGATCTGAGAACGCTTTGCAGTGCAGTGAAACAGAGCCAAGAATCGTGGAACAGGAGAACATGTAGGAGATAAAACACGTGCATGGATGGGATTGATATCAGAAGGCATCTGTTAAATACACATAATGTTTGCATGAGACAGCTCTGCAGACAATGAGTACTGCTGTGTTGTAGCTACCTGGAGGAACAGAGTTGTTATCCTCTTCTCTTAGAATAAAGTTCTTAAAAAATAAAAGCCTCAGCCACAGGCAAGCATTTTGCATGTTGCCACATGGTGATTTATTCATTAAGGAGGAGAACGGAGGAACCAACAGGTGACTGATAAACCTGCTGTGTGGGAAACTGCAAGAGGATCTCAGTGAGAGGCTGATTGTCCCCATGGAGGGAAGCAACTGGTGGAATCTCTCATCTCACTTACTGATTTAGTATGTACACAAAGCAGGAAAACACTGATTAAATCTGCTGGCCCCATGAAGATAGAGAATGCTATTAGTGCGATGGGAAATTGTGAGTCACAGAAACTTGGCAAGGGTCAGTCATTCAAAATGTAGGTTGTCCACCTGTGGTGACAGTCATCTGACAAAAAACAAAATTCTGTGGAGAAGTTACTCATCATGATTTCTCTTTACCGTTATGAGCGACAAAAGCACTTTAAACATATTACCCATATCTTTTTAAAATGGTACATTTAAAGGACTTTGCACTAAGTGTAGCTATCACTCACTCTTGATGGTAAGGACTCCATAAGGAGTCTGGGTCAGTTGCAGATGCATGAACTGTGCTCATCTAGATGCTGGAGATTAATCATGTTTGGCTTTAGAGGAGCATAATAAATTCTCTGCAAGATGATGCCATCCACAGGGAGGGGGATAGAGGAAGAGCAGCTTGATCTGCTCACACATGGAGACCTCTGATCTGATTTTCAAATTGAGAAACAAGGAAACAAATAAAAACTGAAAGTAAACTATGATCCTGGAGTGTCCAGTCAATGTATTTCCTGTACTGAAAGTCCTGCTGTGAGGCAGAAATGAAGAAATGAATTTCCAGAAAAGTGCAAAGGGTGTCTATGATGATGACCAGGCAGTGACCATCACTTCAGAGAGGACTGAGTGGACTGAGGTAGTTTGGCAACAGGGAAGGCAAGGCAAGGCAAGGAAAGGTAAGGCAAGGCAAGGCAAGGCAAAGCTGAGGGATTTTCCAGATGCCATTCAAAATTTCTTTTAGCAGATTAGCCTTTAGACTGTGACCACCTCTACCTTTCCTCAATATTAGCAAAGACAGAGCCATGTTTTCACTAAGTTTTTTTTTTTTTTTTGAGCTGTTCCCCACATATTGTGCTGGCTGCATCTCTCCTCAACATGGGTTCTTTCTCTGCCATGCCTGCAGTGATCTGGTCAAGCACTGTCCTAGACCCTAAGCTTTCCCATTCCCTGTAGGATTTACCAAAGTTTGTTAAAATGAACTTCTCTGAGTACATGGGGATTAACTGGGCATGATCTAGACCAGGGCTCAGGGCCACATCCTATAGCTCAACTTTTTTCCTCCTTTCTCCCTTCCCTCTCTAGCCTTTCAAAAATAGGAGGGGAACTGGAATGCTGAGAAATCACAGGAACCATCAGGATTGCAACTGCTTGCCAGAATGAAGGGATACATGACTGGAGAGACAGAAAAATCACAGAGAGATCTGAGAGAGGGAGGGAATGAGAAATTAAAATGATCAACACCTAGAATTAAACTATCAGTCAACAGAGATTAAGTGTAATGGGAAGCAATGCAGGGCTATGCAATACCTGATGTGTTCTATTTCAGCAGCAGGGAAACTCTCCTTTCGGAAACTAGTTAGTGGCCAAATAACTCAGGTTGCTCAGAGAAGCTGTGGCTGCCCCATCCCTGGAAGTGGTCAAGACCAGATTGGATGAGGCTTGGAGCAACCTGAGATAGTGGAAGTATCCCTGCGCAAGGCAGAGGGTTTGGAGTGGGATGGACTTTACAGGTCCTTTCCAACCCAAAGCATTTCATGATTTTGTGATTCTAAGTTGGTTAAAACACGTGAAATAATTGAAACTCCGTGTCCCTCAGTTTGGTTAAGGAAAACCACAATCCTTCCTTCTACTTGAACCCTTTGCATGCTTGCCAAAGGGTGACATGGGAGAAGACAGGTGGACAGACTGCCTCAGGGCATCCCCCACTCATCCTCACTTCTCATGGAGGGCCACCAAAGAGCAAGTGGTTTGCTTCCAATGGGACAAGGCTCAAGAAGGCTTTGGCAAAAGATTAAGTAATTGGATATGTCTTATAAGAAAGTAGTGGGCAGTAGGAAAGGAGGGAGGTGTGGTTTGCAGGTGGCAGAGTGGCTTGTGGACAGTGGTGGGGCACATGGGTGAGTTTAAGTTCAGGCACGCAGCTCAAGAGTTAGACCAGAAACCACAGCAAAGGCCTGGTAAGGACATGGTGAGTCAGATACTGGGCAGTGGGGAGAAATGTTTCTCATTATTGTAAACTGTTTTTTTCCTCCTACGCTGCTTAATTGATCTCTGGAACTCACTACTGTAAAGTATTACTGGGCATGCAATTTTGCAGGAGGAAAATATAGTTGGAAATACTCTGAGTTATCTCACAGAGGATAGATGCATAATGGAAGCACAATATAACATAAACTCTCATACTACAGGGTATACAATCATTACTGCTGACAGATTTATATAGCAAAATTAGTCCATAATTGCTCAAAGAGAATTCTTGTGTCTTCCTCTGAGGAACTCTTGGAGGAAGAATCTGGATTAAAAGCATTGCTAATTACAACTCTTCCTATATACTAAAAAATCTTTTCCGTTTCTGATTCATATGATACGAAAAAAAATCCTATCTCCTGCAAGTTACATAAATTTCAATAAGAACAGAAGTTTAATTTCTGTGAATGGGATTCCTGGGAAAAGCATTGAGATCCAAACAAATGTAGTGCATGAACTGTTTTGCAGGGCTATCCTACCTGCAGGCATCCAATGGAAGTGCAGTTGTGCACAGTTAGTGAACATCTCCCATTAAATCAGTGCCTTAATTGCAGGGACCCCTGAGACTTTTTTACAGGGTCCCCTGAGACTCCTTCCACTGAGGTCCATTTGTCTTTGTATCATATGTCCAGATCCATCCATCCAT
>VZDJ01000079.1:2805730-2830283 GCA_008694505.1 Cyanoderma ruficeps | reverse complement strand
GCCTGCCTGCCTGCCTGCCTGCCCTCCCCTCCCTCCCTACAATTAAAGCCTATAATCCCATGCAAGTTAATGTTTAGGGAACTGAGAGGCACACACACCTCAAGGTTCATAGGGCATCCACTCTCCCTGGGGGTGTCCAGTGGGTGCTGTAAATGACCCTTTGGTGACTGGGTTTTTAGGTGCCTCTGGTGATTCACATTCATGGTGAAGGTGAAGGGAACCACTGTCTGATTAGCCTGTGGGATTCCTATGTTTTAAGGAAAAAAAAGTAGGCTCTTGAGACCTCAGCTGGTGTCTTGGACAAGAGATTAGCCTGTGGGACTCCTATGTTTTAAGGAAAAAAAAGTAGGCTCTTGAGACCTCAGCTGGTGTCTTGGACAAGAGATCCTGAATTTTGTGGCTGGGCCAGATAATAGAGTGAAATGCTGGAAGAGGAAAAGAATAATTATTCTTCAGGATGGTAGAAACATATGATGGAATTCCCCATCCTCTGATAAACATATCTACAAGCAAGTGATCAAACTGAAATACTTTTGGTTCATAAGCAGCTAATCTGCAAAGAAATCTCTCCCCTGTTCCTCCCATTACCTTCACAACATTATTTTCATTTCTATCTAGATTTGTTTGCTTGTTAGTCTGTGGCCTCCCCCTAAGGATGTAACTGCAGATGGATAAATTATTTTATTTTATTAAATATTATTCTTGGCTTTTTGGAGATTTTTTTGTTTTGCTTTAATGATCATTTCTTCTGGTGTTATTTCAGTTTTCAATTACAACTTGTGTGTGTATGTGTCTGGTACACTACCATTTTGTAAATGGATGTATGCACTTATTGTTAATTGATTCCCCAAATAAAACCAAATGCTTGCATTGAAATAATGTATTATATTTCTTGCATGCCACTGAGCTGGATGCCTTCCAGTTTGGCATTTACTGCTGCTCTAGAGATGGACATTTTTCTCTCCCTCCCATTACCCCTGGAATAAACAGAGATGATGTTATGCCAATTTTCTCTGCAGACCTCATATCGTTGGTTGATGTCTCTGGAAAAAGGTGGCCAAAGTTGCACCTCTAAGTGTGTATTTAAGCATCTAGACAGACAATGGCTTTTAAAAATACCCCAACAAAACACTGAACTCTTAGCAACCCACACAGGCTTCAGTGAGGGTTTTCTTCCCTGAAGTCAGGCCATTATGAAGGGTATTTTTCAAAACCAGCCCTTGTTGGCCTATATCCGCTCCTACCAAAACCACTGTCTGCTTGAGAGTTATAGCAAAAATGAGAATTAACCCACAACTGGTCCTTTAGCCAGTTTTTGCAAATCCAACTTTTTTTTCAGGCTTTAGCTAGAAAACACAAGTGAAGTCCCTGATGGTGGGACCATGCACTTCAGCAGGTTTCAGCAGGTCATCTAGTCCTTTTTTATGTCAAAAAAGGAAAACAATCCCCTTTCAACTGTTTTTCACCACATATTACAAACATCTATCTTAGGAATAGATGAATCATTTCCTGGAGGTGCTTCCCTTATTCTCTCTGCCTTCTCTCCATTCAGGAAACCTAGAAGAAAGCTTAAGAGAGACTATAAATTGTAGATAGCTAAAAGGGGGCAGATGAATTCCACTGTGCACTGAAAATCAATGACTGTTGATTCATTGAATTCTAACTTTTAAATGTTGTCAGCATTTCTGTTTTGACAGTTTGGAATTTTATATTTCTAACTACTTCCTGCCATTTTTTACAAACCTCCCCCCCACCAAAAAAAAACCAACCAAAAAAAAATCTGGCCTATTAAGCAGGTATGGAAATCTGTGATGGGAGTTAGCTGGACAATCACAGGCAACTTAATGTTGTTTTAGACAATGAGGGGTTCTATATTTGATCTTCATCTGTTGTAATGAGTCAAATTTAACCTAAGACATAGAAGCACTTGTACCTGTTAGCAAGAGTCCAGAGGAGGCCACAGAGGTGCTTCCAGGGCTGGAGCCTCTTTGCTCTGGAACCAGGCTGGGAGAGTTGGGGATGTTCACCTGCACAAGAGAAGGCTCCAGGGAGACCTCAGAGCCCCTGCCAGGGCCTAAAGGGGCTCTAGGAGAGCTGGAGAGGGACTTGGGACAAGGCATGGAGGGACAAGGCACAGGGAATGGCTTCTCACTGCCAGAGGGCAGGGTTAGATGGGATATTGGGAAGGAATTCCTGGCTGTGAGGTTGGGGAGGCCCTGGCACAGGTTGTCCAGAGCAGCTGTGGCTGCCTCTGGATCCCTGGAAGTATCCAAGCCTGGGTTGGATGGGGCTTGGAGCAACCTGGGATAGTGGAAGGTGTCCCTGCCCATGGCAGGGGCTGGTATAGGAGGATCATTAAGGTCCTTTCCAGCCCAAATCTATAAGGGAAGATTCCTCTATGCTGGTCCTGAGAGAATAACTTAAATGCAAGCCTACAGCTGGATCAAGCCCCTGGTAAAATACCTTCAAAGAAAAGGAAGCAGAAGCTGGGGAGGAAACAGAGCAAACCATCCAAGGCATAAGTGTCTGGAGCTCACCTGTGCTGAGAGACTTGAGCTGGCTCCCACTGTGGGGTACATCTCACCCTGCAGAGCCAACAATTGAGGTCCTGGAGCACATCTGGGCCGTGGCCTGGGCTGAGCAGCCTGCTAATTACACTGGCCTTTCAGCGGGATTAATTATCACTGAGCTGATAAAGCACAAATGCTTTTGGCTGCTGTGCTGTCTTGTTTGGGACCTCTGAGTGGTGTTGTGTTATATATTGCAGTCAAGGCTGCAGGCATGAAGGAAAATGTTTTGATGGTGATTGTATAATAATGTGTGTTGATGTCAGTGGCTAAAGAACTGGAAGGGAGTATGAAAAGCACAAGTAACAACTTGCTGAAAATAAACTGCTCACCTCTGTGAAATCCTTCCTGGTTTAGCAACAGTGTTTTTAACCTGTAGAGTAAAATAATGTCCCCAAGCAAGCTGAGAACCCCCAGAATGATTTAAAAGCTCTTAATCCTTCATATCAAAGTACAGCATAACATCAAAAGATTATTGAGCCTTAATATAAAGGGCTACTTATTATTACCTGGTTATCTACTGACAAAGTTGAAACCAACATCTTGTCATCCTCTGGCTGAGCATGGTAATGTTTTAGAATTTGAGACACATAAACAAAAAAAACCCCCACAGGATCATACAAGGAATTGACAAAGGAGGTAATTTATCTTACTCCAGTATTGATCACTCCTCAGCCACAAAATGCAATACAGAAATGTCAAGCATTCTGGTGTTGCTCAGTGTGACCAAGTTTTCTGATGTGATCATCTGGGGGTAGCAGATGCCCTTCTGAATGATGCTTTCTCTAAAGGCAGTACAGCAGTGTAAAGATGACAGCATTAGTGAAGCCCAACCATCCATTACCCTTCAATCCTGTCTCCAAAAGAAATTTAGGAGACATTGCTCCCAAAAGTTGCAGCTAGGGGTTTAACTTGTGAAAAATGAAACATAAAAAATCCCTTCCTGATTCCCACGCATGTATATTAGTGACACTCATTATATCACATGATAAGATTTACCTAATTTAAGTTGTGCTTTCCCCTGTATCTCTTTCTTAAACAGTGGCTGACATCTGTTGAAATGTAAAGCTACTCAAAAAACAAAAAAAACTAGAAGCCCTGGTTTCACAGGGAGGGTACTTTTGTGCTTAGGTCATTTGAGTTCCCTCTCGTAGGCCTGAAGGTGGGTGAGTCCAGTATTTTCATCACAGAATCCTTAAAGGTTTTGAATTGGAATGAACCTTAAAAATCATCCATATCCAACCCCCTGCCACACTCAGGGACACCTTCTACTATCACAGGTGGCTCCGAGCCCTGTCCAGCCTGGCCTTGGATACTTCCAATGATCCAGGGGCAGCCCCAGCTTCTGTGGATAACCAGTGCCAGGTCTCCCCACCCTCACAAAGAAAATTCCTCCCCAGCATCCCATCTAACCAAGGCTTTTTCCAGTATGAAGCCATTCCCCCTTGTCCTGCCACTTTGTGCCCATGGGAAAATCCATTCTCCCAGGGATTGTTTTGCAGAAACGTTGAGGGTTGCTGACCATATGGGTACAGTAGGCAGCCATCCTGGTACCCTTTCCCTGCTCCTGACTGCCACGAACCAGGCCCTACTCACCAAAATATCCCCAGTCCTAAAGCAAGTACATGTCCCAGCAGTGCTGCTTGGATGATATATCCACTGTCTGCAGAGGCTGGCAGCTGCGAGACCTTAAGAAATCCCCCAGGATTTATTCTAATGTCCAAATCTGACATCAATATAAGTAACCTGGTGCAAAAAACCACTGATGCGGAGCTCTACTTAATTTATTAGTTGGCAGACATAAGCATTTGCTATATGCCAGTTGCAAGGGCATTTTTGCAGCCAGACTTTGTGCATCGTTTTCCTTTTGAATACTTGTAAAGGTCATACTGGTCTTGGCTACTCATTTATTTCCTTTCTCTCATTGAATTTTTAACAATTACAGGCGTTCATCCAAAGCTCTGGGCTCCTCTACACTGCATTAAAATTCACAATGTCATTTGCTTTCAGTAAATATATTCAAATGAGCTGCCTTCAAAACCATAAATGACTCACCATACAATCAATCATAATTGCAGGACCCTGAATTTCTCCTCTACATGTTGTCCTTTAGTGCCCAGAAGAAATACATGATGTAACTGTCACCAGAAGCTGGTTGTGGAAAAGAAATTTGATGTGATCATTTTTATTCTCTGAGGAAAACTTGGTAAGTTAAATACAGGACCAGTTTTGGCTGGAAAAATGAGACAGAGACATGTAAATTTTGTATTATCGCTCAGAGCTCTGAGTTCCTGTACTTAAGAAAACTTATCTTTCTAATCAATTATTAAGTTTCAAAATGGAACATGTGCTTCTCTCTTACTTTCCCATCAACCTCCCTGACAATTTTAAACATACATATTCACATGCAGAATGTCTGCTTGTTAAAACAGTACATGGTCAAAGCTTTCAGCCAGATAAAAATGGTCAAGACAGCCTCTTACAGGATATAGAGCTTTATGTCAGGGAAATAAGTGCCTAACTAAAAATTATCCAAAAGATTTTAAATTTTAATCTATTTTTTCTCACAACTCTGCACAGTAAAAAAATATGGGAAAAGATAATATTAATAATCTAATTAGTCCTTATAGATAACAGTGGAACTATTGCCTTCCTCTGCGCTCTTGATAAGGTCAGGAACAGGTTTATCACTAAATCACAGAGATCTATCAGGAAATCCTCTTCTCTTTATATGTGTAGAATTGTTCCCTCCAACATACTTTCTGAGACACTATCTGGTCAAGCACTTAATGTCTCTAAACAGCAAGGCTCCAGTCACTTCCCCTGAGAGAAGACTTTTTTACCTAGCAGATCTCAGTGTGAGGGACTGAGTTCCAAACTAAATTTTACTTTTCATGTTGCTAGAGAGTTACTCTGTCTCAGCAATGGCTGCCTTGAACCCTGTGCCCTTTATCATGTGATGAACCCATCCTGTGTTCATACAGCTTTGTACCTATAGTTCAGATCCTGGTCAACTTTGCTACTTTGTTCTTTTCCTCAAGGCTGATTTAAGTTACTGTCAGCATTATTTAACCTGCTGGTGCTTGATGGATATGTTCTATGGAATGGTTAAATTCCCAATAGTCAACAGTTTTCCTCTACAGCAAAGCTTATGAGAAACAAGCAACAAATATTGTTAGAAGTGAAGAAATATGGGGAGGTTGTAGCTGTAGATCTCAGATGTAGATATCCCTAAAGATAAAATAAACAAATACAGTGCATATTAGCTTCCCCCTCTGCCTGTCTCATGCATTACTTGTCTTCTTTGAGTCCCATCCAAAGACCTCTGAACCAAATAGAAAACTTCCACTGACTTCAATAAGATTTGGGTCAACCCCTTAAGGGATGTGATTTTGTCTTCCCAAAGTGTGTGGCCGTGATTCAGTGGGATACTTCAGCACACAGCTGCCTCCAGTACTGGAGTTATCTCAGTGCCTTTGCTGAGGTTTTTCATACACTAAATAAGAATGTGCTTAACCAGGCTGTTGATTCTTCATATTTAATACCAAGTGGGCCCTATGGAATGCCAAACATCGTAATTTTAATATTACGTATTTTATCTGTATCAGATATATCAAGGATGCATTTTATATGGCAGTAATTCAAAACACAAAGCTAATTACTCTGCTGATATCATCCTGTGTATTTACACTGCTTAAAAATGTGTCTTGTGGCTTTACGACAGCTTGCTAATACAAGATTCTTTCACTAACCTGTCTCAGAACATCAAACAAAAGCAAAATCAAATAGAAATGTAAACTTCATAGCCTGTGATATGTGTGGATTATATCCAGTGAAAACATTTTTGATAAAACAATTTTATGTTTAAAATGAAGGCTGATTGAAGCTGGAATATTTTGTAGGAACACAACTATTTCAATGACATTTTTTATGGAAAAAATGTCTCAGCAAATTGCTTTGATTTTCTTATTTGTGTCACTAACATAAAAATTATTTGTTTTGAGAAAAGAAAAAAAAGTGTTTTCGAATTTACCATACTGTTTTGTCTTGATGTATAGCAATTACAGAATTAATCATGTAGTTTAATATAGTGTATTATATTCAATATTTCATTACGGTGTTTTTCAAAATTGCAACGAGGCATTTCTCCGTTTCCAAAGTAGTACGTCAATAATTCTTCATGAGACTTTCAAAATTTCTGCTCCCTGAAAGTCTCTCTTTAATATTTTCCAATTTTCTACTCTAGTCCAATATACAAACATAATTTTAGCATGTTCACAGCCCTCAGTGAAGCTTGAATTTCTAGGCACTGGTAGTACCAACTCAATCACATGTATTTGCAGATTGAAGCTTCTACAGATAAAGCCAACTGCAGTCAAATTTGTGCACATTAGGTCCAGATTCTTGGATACATCCTGTTGCAATCTGAGCTAGTACCTTCCTTTCTCATGTATATCCTCATCACTGATTCTGAAACTGCAGCTTCAGTCACAGAATCATAGGATGGCTTGGTTTGGAAAGGATCTTAAAAATCATCCAGTGCCACTCCCTGCCATGGGCAGGGGCACCTTCCACTATCCCAGGTTGTTCCAAGATCTGGCCAACCTGTCCTTGGATGCTTCCAGGGATGGGGCAGCCACAGCTTCTTTGGGAAATCCATTTCAGGACCTCCCCACTCTCACAGCTAAGACTTTCTTCCCAATATCCCATCTAACCCTGCCCTCTGGCAGTGGGAAGCCATTCCCTCTGTCCTGTCCCTCCATGCCTTGTCCTAAGTCCCTCTCCAGCTCTCCTGGAGCCCCTTTAGGCCCTGGCAGGGGGTCTGAGGTCTCCCTGGAGCCTTCTCTAGTGCAGGTGAACAATCTTAACTCTCCCCATCTGCCTCCATGAGAAAACTCACTGAGATAAACTTCTGTGAAAATGAGATCAATTTCAGAAGAAAAAATATGCCAAGTCAACAAGATTACATTTTGCACAAAGGTGTGGAAAATCATAGCAAGATACAGGCAAAGGAGAATACAGCTACCTGGGGCTCCCGGCTGGAGAGCACCTGCTCCCTTTCCTACTCCACTAGCTCACCTCAAAATGTGGTGGTGGAAGCACATTGGAAATCCTGCTCTGGGATTCCACATTGTAGTGCATGGTAGTGAGCCACACATGGCCACATTTTGTTTATGACAGATGGCTCTTCCCAAAAATATGATGTGCAAGATTGTGCTGACTTGGACAGTTTTGCATAAACTGAGGGGGATTGACAGGGTGTAATATACATTTTCTGTTTACTAAAAGTCTAGAAGAGAATGGGCCAAGCCCAGCAAGGAACAGCCTGTTTCAAAGATATTGCGGCTGAAAAATGTTGTTTCTCGCATAGATCATCTCTCTATAATAAGCTTCATGGTGATCCTGTATGATGGGGGAAAAGAAAAAAGAAAACCAACTATGCAGATTAGGAAAGTAGTCAATCACATGATTTTTCACTTGTATGCTATCATGGAGATGTCTGTGAGAGGAAAAAGCTTGTCTCCACAGCTCTGCACAAAGCCAGCCTAGCTGGAAACAAGCTAACTCATGGCCTAGAAACTGCTTGTGGGAACTATGTGGAATTCAAATGCAAGAAGGAGGATTTCTCAGTGATGAACTGGCACCCTCAGAGAGGCTGTGTTGGTGGACAATTTGCAACAGTCAGCTGTAAATTGGACCAAAGAAAGTACACATGCAACCTTGCTGGAGTGACAGCTTGGAAGAGCCATGCTGAAAATCCCAGTGAGGACTCTGTAGCTCAATGGGGAACTTGTTCTATCTTTGTTGGTCTTTTCCCTACTCTTTGTTGAATGCATGCTGAGGGGAGAATGCATGCATAATACGGGATTGACCAAAAAACTTTTTCTAAATCCTAAGGATTATAATTCATCATGAGATATTGGGGGTTGTTCTGATGTCCCTCAGCAGTAGGGATTAGTGCAGGTCTGGTGGGGTTAATGCAGCAGAACTGATTTGTGCCAGCTGAAGATCAACTCCCATTTAAAATGTTTTACTGGAAAAGGAGAAATTAATTTTTTTGCTCCAGATTTTTCCAGATGTTGGAGACTGGAACCTGCCACTGAAACAGGATCTCTCATCCCCTTTAGCTTTTCAGATTACATAGCAGACAGACAGACAGACAGACAGAGCATAGAGGGCATTTTTGTTGCAGCTTCTATTTTTGTTACTTCCTCTGAACTGTGTAAAACCTCCCATGACTAAAATGTCTTTCTTTGGCACAGGGGAATTCGCGTTTTTTGGGATGATACAACTGAGTTGCGTGGGAAGCATTTTTTTCCTAGGCTAAGAAACTGATATTAAAAAAAATACCGTTACATTCCAAACTGAGATCTTTGGGAAAGTTCGTGGGAAATAGGAGAGACCTATCCTCAAAACAGTCGACTAATTCACTCTTAGGTTAAAATGTAGGACTTCTCAGCATTTCAAAGCCCATGTTTTTAGGTACTTGGAAGGAGCCTCCATTTCTGTAGCTGTCACATCGATTGGAACTCCTTCAGAGAAAAGAATTTAAACCATATGTGCTTCTCTGAACAATTTAATTTCTATCAAAGCTAACGTTTGTTGATGACAAAACATTTTGCTTCAAAAATTCCTGTGATGATAAGAATTCACCAAGTAAAGTTTACATAACCATTTTGGAGACCTTGACAGAAAACCCATGTCTTGAAAGCAACTGAAATCTGACTGCTTGAAGATGACTGTACCTTTCCCTCTGCAATTAGTACAGCTGAGTTCTGGACAGAAAAACACTTCCAAAGTTTCTCACTGGCCTCACCAGGTTTTTCTCTCAGACTGCATAATCCCATGATTACATGGTGATGTTGATGCAACGTGACATGGTGTGTCAGTGGAGTTTCTAGCTACTTATTTTGTACCACTGAAGGGAAAACCCAGCAGCCTGGATGCTTAAACTGAAGCAGAATTAAGAAAAAGAAGGAAATCTGATAATCATTATTGAAGTCTACTTGCAAGTAACTGGCAGTTTTCCTGAAAGTTTCAGCTGGTGATAGTGCTCACAAAATGCTTTGCAACCTGCTAGTTCACTCAATAGATATCTCTGTCAGGCTGTTCAGTAGCCACCTGTATTTAGCAATAATTCAGAAGAATACTTGACTGGTTGACAAAAGCTCCCCCCTGTATCAGCCTTGTGTATGGTCACACAGATGAAATCCTCGAGCTGGTTATTACATAACCTTGGACATTCCCTCAGCCATCCTGTTGGCTCTTTCATGCTGTTCTCAGAAGTGGTGGCTTTTCTGATCATGAGTGCAAGGGGTGGGTACAGTGGCCTTGCAGTCACTAATTAGGTCACTCCTATGGGCTTGTCAAAAAGGGCATTGCATCCCTGCAACCTGAAATTGCAAAACTTTGCTAAAGATCTTACCATGCAATTAAGAAAATACGTTTTTCTCCCTTTCTTTGAGAGGGAAAGCAATTCAGGAATCCTATTAGGAGAATTAAAAAAAAAAATCACTTCAGATAGCATAACCAATAAAGCTTCCTCCCTAGCTTTTCTGAGAGAAAGGTTAAATCAGTATAAGGCACAACAAAAGATCAGGGGGAATACTGATTGTTGACAACATTGTTGAACGACAGATGAACATCCCTGAACACTCTCTGGTCACAGAGGGAGTGCTGAATCCAGCATGAAGAACGGCTTTTGACAAATGTCAGCTGCAATAACACAGTGTAGTGTGTGAGGGAGCACTGAAAAAAGAGGAAAAAAAACAATTGAGATGGGATACTAGATTCAGTTCTGCAAAATTTGCTATAATAACTACCTAAAAATTGTAAACAGACTTGATTTTAAACTCCTTTGCAAATAACATAAGCCAGGACTTGTCAAATCGCATGTATTTCCTCCAGATCATGTGGTTTTTTGGGGGAGTAGACCTCGATTGTTTCTCAAGAAGCAGTGTGGATATGGTACCTTAGCACTGCACCATGAAGGTATATGCAAGAGTTGGCATGAACTGGCTCCTCCCAGAGGGGAAAGAATTCCTGATGAGTGAGTATTTTAGTATTTGAAGTTGTTCTACCTTTGGAAAAGCCAATGGAAGCTGAGCATCTCCAACTTTAAAACCATAATTGCTATTATTTGCCTAAAATAAAAGTGCTACAGTGCAAACAGACCTACCAAGGTAACATTTAAGAGTCAGCGTTTAGCCCTAGCAGTTGTGAACTATCTTGTGTGGTCAACCAAGCCTATTTTTCTGAAGTCATTCATATAAGTGACAATAAAATCTCATCTTCAAACTTATCTAAACTTCTTAAAAAATTCAAAACAAAATTACTGTATGAGGAAATGATGTCCTGATTTAGAATGCTTGAGATGTAGCAGTTTGAGCTGTGATTTTTGGAAGTGTTAACTGTGCATGATTTTCAGATAAAATCAAGAGGAACAGGAGGGTGTTGTTTAGCCACAGTTTCACACCTTCATCTCTGGTGAATGCTCACTTTGCTGGTCTGGTCTACACTGATCTTAAAAGACAGCTGCTGTCTTTTGGAGTGTAAAGTGATGCTCGTTTTAGTCTTCACCTTGCATTGGTCAGAGGAATCAAACTCACCTTCAAGCTGTAATGGCCTGGGAGCACCCTGAAGGTGAGTTGTGCTCATAATGTCCATGTCAGTGCCCTTTTGTTGAGGCTTAAAACATCTTTCCACTTACAAAGAGTCCCAGAGGATCCTGTGTTGGATGGGAACCACAATGATCATCAATGTCCAGCTCCTGGCTGTGCAGAGACGCCCCAACAATCCCAACCTGTGCATCCCTGGGAATGCTGTCCAAACATTCCTGGAGCCCTGGCAGTCTCGGGGCTGTGCCCATTCCCTCAGAAGCCTGGGCAGTGCCCAGCACCCCCTAGGGGAAGAGCCTTTCCCTGATATCCAAACCAACCCTGTCTGGCACAGCTCCAGCCGTTCCCTGCGGTTCTATCAGTGGTCACGAGAGAGAAGAACACAGCACAGACTCAGGGCATGGGTTTGGATGAGTGACCCCATCTGAGGTGGGTCAAAGGTGATCATCTGCTGCAGTCATTACAACATATCCCTAAACCAAAGGCATAGGCAGCTCTGTAGCTCCCAATTCCCTTCATTGACAGTACATATAACACTTGTAAAACAGAATTCAACTGACCTGGTTTAGGTGCCTTCTGCAGATCAGAAGAATCATGCCCCCAAAAGCGCTACTTCTAGAGAACAAGCTCAGATGTATCTGTATTGTTGATGTCTAAAGTTGGGCAGAATGACTCCATTTTAGGGCGATTTAAGATATGTGAGTCTGAGCCCATGCAACCCCTGGCCACGTGATGGTTAGATAAAAATAATAAAATACTGGCGCAATGGTCAAAGGCAAAGCAAACAGGATCAGTCTTGCCTCAGGTATTAACATAGCTAAACAACCTGTGCAACCAGCTGACTCCTTTCAAACAGCTCAAAATTCAGCCAAGAATCCTGAAGGCTTCATCATCAAACTAGTGAAAGCTTTGACATCTAAAGATACTCTTGAGAAGGGCAGTCTTTGTAGGCCACCAGATTAGTAATCCACAAAATCTGGTGAACTGCTGGCTTGACATACTATTAGTATGTTTTATTAACTTGTCATGGAACATTATTAGTTTAACTATAAGAGTTAGAGATGGATAAACATGTGTAGTGAAATTCGGACTTTGTCCTTCAGCTTCTGCAATATCCCTGTCTTAAGCCTTAAGAAGACTGTGAAAAACAGGGCCCCTGCATATGTAAATATGGGTTTTCTTTTCCCAGAAAATTAATGCCATTTACCTTGGATTAACTTGGAGAGAAGCAGGACAGTGTTTATTGGATAAGGCATGTTAATACCTTCACAAATAGTGACCTCGTGCAAACTGTGGATGCCATCACATATAGAAATCTGGTTGAAAAGATAAACAAAGACAGAGAAAGCATCCAGTTGTCAAGAATGCATTCCTAAAGGGATGAGGGATCACAGCTGAAGAAGACCTCTAGGTCTGTTTTAAGTCTGTGTTTTCTCTCTATCTTCCTGGAGCTGGTGTGTGGCATAGGTTCATCTTTATCTTCATGTCCCTATGAATGTATTTTTTCCTGTTCAGGCATGATTTTTTTTTTTTTTTCTATTGCAATCATATGACGCCACTTCCAAAAGTAACTCTGAAATTTTTTTTTTGTTGATAACCGAAGGCTGTGTTAGAAGGAAAATGTGAGGAGATTAAAAAAAAAAAAGATATAAAGAAGTTGGTCATATGATTGTAGAGTCTTGAACCTAAAAGGGAAATACAACACCAAGCAAGCGGTATTTCTCTGCTGCTGCAAGTCTTTTTCAGCAGTGTAATAATTTCATCTGGTTTCAGCCACAGGCTGAAGAAGTGCATGCTCTAGTTACCTCAGAAAGTAATTTCTTCTGGGAACATTTTAGTAAGGACTGCAGTACATTTAACCTGTCTTGCCTTACTTGGACTTTGAACCACTGCATGCTGTGGAGCTGTCAGTGAAAAGCCTGTCCTGAATGGGCAAAAAATTTGCACTCCTCTCTCTCCTGTCTTGTAGAATGGATCTGAAATAAGATGTCTCCAGGTCAACACCTGCAGGTCTCTGAGGAAGGAAATCACCACACTCTGACCACTCCCAAGCAGACTGCTGGGAGGAAGGGGGACAGGAACAGATTCTGATCCTGTTCTGTGAGTTTGGCTTTTTGTTTTCTGGGATTTCTGCCTGAAAACCGAGTCCTGCTCAAATAGCATCTTTGGGGGTTTTCTCCGTTTTTAGTGTGTTTTGTAAAGTGTAACTTTGTTTACTGTGCTTCTGCTTTAGTTTGTGTTTCTTGCTTTTCCAGCCAAACTGAAGAACAAATTCTTTGCCCAGCCCAAGTGCTATCCACAGAATGGAGGAGCAGAAGAGAAATGAAAAGGAGAATTAAAGAGTGAGAAAAAATTTTACTCCTAGAGAAGAGATTTCCGTGGAGAGTCTCATGGTGTGTCTCTATCTTGATGGGTACAGACAGACTGAAGCTCCCTTTCATGAGCAGCCCCAGACTTGAAATGTGTTTTAATTCAGAGAAGGACAGGATCTTGTTTGGGTCTGGGTGACCACTGGGTCATATTAGGCCATAGTTAACCCTGAGCCATCAAACCTGCTGTAAATGCATCTGAAATTTCAATCAAATGAGGAGCCTGAGTTAGGATCTTAGCTGGGAATCGTAACTTTCCTACCTCAGGGATAGGGTCGCAGTTCTATGTGTGCATGAGGGCAAGCTATCCTCTGTGTCTTTTTTTGTCTTCTTGTTGCAGAGTGGGACCATTCACCTGAAATCATGGTGAAATCGCATACATTCCTATCAACTGAGTTTTCCACTAAAATCTGTGGAGACAGACCCTAGGAAAAAGTGAAGCCTGCAAGAAGCAGGCATTTGAAGCTCATTATTTTCCTACACCTTGAGCATCACCTTCACAGAAAAACATATTCCAGGTAAATTTTACCAAACTGGACTCTGGAGTGCTGTCTTTTAGGGCACAGCTCATAAATATTACAGTGGAAATAGGAACTTTGACACTTGACACACAATCTTTTTTTGACATTGCCATGTTTTGGTGGATGTTTGGCCTGTAGGATAGAGCAGAGCCTGTGGTCTTGTTAGAGATTGATTAACAGCCAGATTTAATGCATGACCAGGCTGCCATGTACCATGGCAATCATTCCATGCCTCTGCACTGACTACATGACCCCAGCAATAAAAACACTGCTAAATGCTGAGAGTAGCTAAAATAGAAAGAACACAGAAATGCAAAAGCTGAGAGTGGCACGGGATTTTCCCCACTGTTCTGCTAATGAATCTTCACCAAGCTACTTGCCAGAAGCTTTTGAGCAGGTTTGAAACCTGTTGACTCAGAATCTGAATTGTGGCAAGGTCTAAGGACCATGATGGGGCTGGGAAATCAGAGTGACTATCATCTCCTCAAGTTTTAGGTTGCTTTAATTTTTTTTTTTTTGTTTGTTTCTTTGGAGATGTGACTTTATGCAGTGAAAATAACTTAGTCAGCTACCAGAAGACTGGATTGGAGCAAACCAGGAATATATGAGTGTGTGGAGCAAAGGCTGATGTTTGCCATGGGTCGCACCTTACAAACCCATGGCCAGTGTCATGAAGCCAGGACTCACTCATTATCACGAAGATATCCCGAGTCAGAAAGGATTCACCAGGACTACTGAGTCCAACCACTGGCACAGAACCACCCACAAGGATCCCACCACATGCTTGAGTGTGTTGTACGAATGTTTCTTAAGCTCAGCCAGGCTTGGTGCTGTGACCATTTCCTGGGAACATGTTTGGTATCCAACCATCCTCTTGGGGAAAAACCTTTTTCCAATATCCAACCTAAACCTCCCGTGACACAATTTTGACCATTCCCTCCAGTCCTGTTCCTAGTCAAAGAGAGCGGAGATCAGTGCCTGCCCGTCTGATGTCCTTTGAGAGGAAGTTGCAGACCCCAGTGAGGTTTGAGCTCAGTCTCTTTTTGTCCCAGCTGAACAGGCCAAGTGGCCTCAGCCACTCCTTGTATGCAAAGGAGTATATAAGAGCAAGAAAAAAAAAATCTTAAATAATTTTTCCTGTCCATCCTACATATCCTTTGTGAACAAGCTGAACTGAGTTTCTTGCCCTGGCTTCAGGTCTCTGCTTTCTATTGGGAACCATCAAAATCCTTGTAATTTTCAATGCAGTTCAGATAAAGTGCATGTTGACCCAGGCTCTACTTTGTAATGACACATGTAACTCCTCTGATGATGCAGAAAATGGCCAGGAAACCTTTAATGACTGACAACTTAGTAGTCTGGGCATTCTGCTCTGCTGAGAGATGGTCTCTCCTATGGCATAATTGTGGACATGGGTTCAGCACTGAGTCAGATGGAAGAGATCCAGCAACTGAATCACCAGTGCCAGCATCTGACATCTACCTACCTGCTAAGTTTATCCAGGCTCAGCTTGAGAGGTCTGCTGGACAAAACCCCATCACAGCAAATGTGTTCGAGCACTTCTCAAGCTCTTCCAGGAAAATAACTTTCAAGATTAACATAGTGGAATAATGGCTGAAACCCTCAATATGCTCCAAGAATGGTGGTTTCCTTTTCTGTTCTCATGCACAGCTAAGAATGAAGCTCTTTTGTTTGCTTGTTAAAACCGGATGGACTATTATATTCTTCTCTGGAGACACTTTTACTTTGGGTTACAGATTGTGGAGAGATAGTGCACTACAGACCAACTGTGAAAACTTATTTTCCTTATCCCACAGCAATAAATGCATTCCATAAATCGCAATTAAAGATGCAATTTGGGAGTCTAGCTAAATGAGTGGCAGCCCTCCAAACATGTTTGCTTTAAGAAAGGGCAGGAGTGTTCTTTACTTTGGCAGTGCTTGTATGCCTCCTTGTGCCAAGCAGGGCCCACTGAAGCTGGAGTGGTGTTGCCTTCAACAAAGCTGTAATGTCTTAGCATAGCAAACTGTCTTATATTTTCTGAGAGCTCTTCTCATTATCCATTGAATCAGGCTTGAGAGACAGGGCTAGTGTTAGCTACCAGCAGCTAACACAAACCTAAATTGTGTTTGTACTGAGTGCAAAATCAAAATTGAAATTGTGCTGATAACTTGCAATATGCAGCTTATCTTTGCAGCGTTCATAGTTGAATTAGTTTAAGAAATAAGGGGAATTCTGCTTTTCCACATTTCAAAACTAATATGGGGAAGGGAGTCTAAGGACTCCTCATTTAACATTGTCTGATGCAGCTCATGTTGTCTTGATTATGTGACAGCAAAAACCCCACATGACTTCCCAAGTCCTTATTAAATTTGCAGTGTCTCAGTCCTGTAACTTTCCTTGTCCAGCAAAATAACCAAAACAAAACCAAACCAATAAGCATTTTCCAAACTTCAGTGACAAGGTTTCTGGGTTTGCTGAGTCTGAAATGACAGTTCTGTCCTGCAATCCTAGGCATTCATTTCAATAAATGCCATCAGATATGCACCAAAATGTCAGAAGTTTATTCAGAAATGACAGACACGTTGTATTAGAATATGTAGATATTATGCAGATTTTTCATGTTTTTAATGGTGATACCAGGAAATGTTTCCATTTCAGAGTTCAGATGGAAAAAATTGGATAAAAATGTAGAGGAAATCTCATAAAAAATTCTGCTTCCACATTAAAAGCTGCATCTATTTTCCCAGCTAAGCTATTTCTGAAGGATACAAGAAGAGACAGGTGATGTAAGGAATGGGGAGCTTGTTTTAGAAAGTGATATCTACTAATGCATACGTATGTTTGTGTTATTAATGCTGAAAAGAACTTTTACCCTTGAGAGAGTAAATTCATTTGTAAAAAATGAAGAGAGTCAAGCAGATCCATGTTTCCAAGCCAGATCACTTTTTTCAATTAAAAAAATATTATAATTAACATTTTTATGGAATGTAAAGCTATGTACTTCCAGTTTTCCCTCATTTTGCCAAACTGAAGTCCGCCTTGTTGCTGTTCCCAGTGTGAAACAGGGCAGGGATTTTCTGGTTACACACAGGCTCAATCCATCCAGGATCTACAACCAATCTCTTTCCTCTACCAGAATGCTTTCTCAGGTAATACAATTTTTTTTCTTGGAACTGTTTTGACTGGTGCTCAACTAGGCAGAAATATCATCTTGGATTTGAAAATTACCTCACCTGCCCAAGCTCATAATCGTGTGTATGTCCTGTGTCAGTTCTGTAACTAAGCTGGCTCCAGGGGGGTGTGGGCTGTGCTGCTGTGGTGCGGCTGTGTGTGCTCGCTGCAGGTGAGGACCTGATTCCTTCCAACAGCTGCTGCCATTATGTACTCAAATAACACCACAGCCTTTACATTGCTTTGTTTGCACATTTTTTGCTATTTAAGTATAAAAATCCCTCGCCCAGCTGTGTTTGTCTTTATTTTCTTTTTTTTTTTCCGCTTTTTTTCATGTTTCCTTTCCTTTGGTTTTCGCTACCTCTTCCTTTTTTCTTTTCCCAATGCATGTATCCTTCTGTTTCAATGTCTATATGGAGAAATTATGCTTTCTGTTGTAATTTTCTTTCCCTCTTCTTTTGTCTACTGTTGTATTTTGTGATCTTTCCTTCTTTCCTTCCCTTTTTCTGCTCACTGCCCTGTGAACTTCCCCAGGCCTATCAACACCACTGATGTAAAAAGGATTCTCCATGGGAAAAAAAAAAACCCAAACCATAAAGAACCTGATGAGAAAAAAGGGATCTTGATGAATGTAACTGGCTGTCCAATATTTAACTCATTATCTACCCGCCAGGTGAATTTACTGTAAAAAGTACTTCCCACCTACTGGATTCTCCTCCTCCTGGCAGGGGGATGCTCACTGCTGCTTGGCTTGTAATATGGGTGTACAGTATTTGATTAATGGGGGAAAGAAGGCTAAAGAGTGCATGAGGGATGCCACGAACAGGTACACGGGGACAGTCCAAGTTTGCTTTAGTTTGGTATGGGTTTTTATCTTGTGTGTGTTCAGAGCCAGAATCATTGCCTCAGGCTGGGTGAAGCCAGCTTGGGGAGAATATCCAGCTTGGGATGAGACTGTAGTTCATGTACCTACTTTCACTGATTGTACCTGAATGGAAGCCTTTTCCAAGTAAAAAACTGTTTACAGGCCCTGAGCTGCTTGCAAAACTTGGCAGCTGGGCTGGGGGAAGGTAAGAGGACAAAGCAGTTGCTTTTGATGATTTTTCTTTCAGTGCTTCTCTAGTGGGTAAATTTTGGCAAAATGTCTCCTTCTTGGTCCACCAGTCACAGTTCCCAGTGGAGGTATGGAAGTGGGCAGTGTCTTTTTGGGCTATGTCATGCCATTGTTTTCCATAGCAGAGGATTCATGGAATAGCATTGAGCATTCAGAGGAGAACAAACTGTTCTTTTGCAGAAAGCCTAAATGCGGGATAGGAATGCCTACTGAACCACAGAATCATAGAAGGGTTTGATTTGGAAGGGATTTCAAAGATCGTCTGGTTCCACACCCCTGCCATGGACAGGGACACCTTCCACTATCCCAGGTTGCTCCAAGCACCATCCAACCTGGCCTTGGACACTTCCAGGGATGGGGCAGCCACAGCTTCTCTGGGTAGCCTGTGTGAGGGCCTCATCAACCTCAACCAAGAATTTCATCCTAAAATCTCATCCTACTCTGACATCTGTCAGTGTGAAGCCATTGCCCCAGTACAAAATATACAGGAAATGTGCTTTCTGTTTCTGCTTTCAGGAACCTGAATAGACTGAAAGTCTAATGAAGGTTGTATTTTAAGACCCATAGATTTTTGTATGTGCATTTTGGTTACCTTTACTAAGTCACATGTATTTTCCACAGACTGGGAAACATCAACTACAGGCAGAAGGCCTTTCTGAAGGATGAGCAAAATTCAAAGTAGCAAAATGGATGCTTCCTCAAACTCAAAGGTTTTGTGTAGAACATGTCATGATTAAAAAATTAACAGGGAACCCTCACAGGTTTGAAAGGTGTGTCTGCCCTATTGTAAAGCAGGATGGTACCCTGTGTGAGACTAATGGGATTGAGGCTGGAAACAGTGCTACCAGAGCAGTCGGGTTGGATCCACACAGATCAGCCCTCTAGGCATTCACCCAGTATTTTGGGCAAAGGCTGAGCTCACTGTCTGCTGTGCTACTGCTGCTCGAGCGAGGCGGTTTGAAGGAGAGGGTGCATTACCTGAGCTGCAGTTACAGCTCATTTGCTCCGTGGTCATGGCCAGAGTCACCTGGGTTGTTCAGGGCTGCCCCTTCTGTGATGTGCTGGCTACGGCAGTGTGTTGCAGTCCTAAACTCACTGGGGTGCTCCAGCTTTGGGCATCATCAAAACAGCACACCACCAGGTCAGAACCGACATGTTCCATGTTCCAAACATTCCACTTGCCCAATGTCAAGTCCCTCTACTGAGTAGGATTTATTAAGGACAAAATTCCAACACAGGAAAATATTTTAGGAGAGAAGTGGGCCATATACAGTGTAGAAAGAGGAAAGAAAGAGTCTTAGAGCACATTGAAAAATTACCTACCTCAAAAGGTGAAACCTATTTTAAGGTACCCTAATATTTCCAAAATTTCATTATAAGAAAATTGAAGCAGAGTACAGTTGGCATGAAAGAAACAAGGTTGATGCTATTTTAGAGCATGACTTTGTGCATGCAATAGCCTCCAGCATGACACAAAGGGCACAAAAATGGAAAAATAAAATAAATACTAGATGAGAAATTTATGACTCAGATGATTAATGAGGGGTGACAAAAGCATCTTTCTTTTCAAAGATGTATTAAGACAGCAACCAAATGCTATTGTTGGAGATAACTGGGACAGTGGGTAGAGCTGGGAGATAACTTTCTCCACTGTGCTGTGCCTCCTGAGTAGCTGAGCAGAGATTTTCAATAGATAGAGCTGTCACTCTGACATCTCCCCTAGACAGTAAATAACCTGCAAAACCATAGCCCTGGTTATAGGAGCCAGATGCCAGAGTCACTGGGTGAAGTGCGTGGTCTGCACTGTTAAGTAGGTCAGATTATTGGTCTCCTCTGACATTGAAAATCATAAATGATAGCCAGACATGAACACTCCCCATGTAAACCACCATCCAGAACTATGGGAATTGTAGGATCATAGAATCACAGAATGATTTGGGTTGGAATGGACATTCAAGATCATCCATTTCAAACCCTGTCTCATAAGTAGGGACGCCTTCCACTATCCCAGGTTGCTCCAAGCCTTTTCCAACCTGGCCTTGAACACTTCCAGGGATGGGGCAATCACGGGGATGGGCCTCAGCACCCTCACAGCCGGGAACTCCTAATATCTAATATAAAACTACACTCCCTCACCTTAATGCCACTCTCCTTTGACTCATTACTCCATGCCCTTGTGCAAAGTCCTTCTCCAGCTCTCCTGGAGCCCCTTTAGGCACTGGAAGGAGCTCTAAGGTCTCTTGAGATCCTTCTCTTTTCCAGGAGAACATCCCCAGCTCTCCAATCTTGGCTACAGGGTAGATGAGATCTAGCCCTTGCAGCATCAAAGACAAAGACAGTTATGAGCCAAAATAGACCTGGAAGGCTGTATAGGAACTCAAACTGTCTCCTTTCAAAATGTTTTGCACAAAGATTTAGCATGCAACCTGCCCAGGGGCTGGAGTTCACAGCCCAGGAGCTCCTGCCGCTGTCTCAGTGCAGATGTAGCTCCTCCCGTCACAGAGCAGAGGGTCTAGAGCCTGGGAAAAGGAGAAGTGCTCCAAGTAGGATTTTTAAGGGCCTAAATCCAGAACTGTGATGCTGATTCAGCTGTTATGCTTCAAGGGCACCTCAGGTTTTTATGGTTAATTCTTCCAGATGCCTGAAGTTTTTTCTCACTCCCAATAAATTTCCAGAAATCAACAATGACTTTGGTTTTTCTCCCCTGAGAGGCAAGAGCCAATGAGTTTCCTCAAATTACCTCCAAGGCTGTTTCTTTTTGACTTTTGCCATTTTTTACCATGCCAGAAAGGAGACCTTTCATTCAAACAACAGAACTCATGCACAAAGGGTATAACCATACCCACCCTTTTCCCTCCACGAGGGTGTCAAATCCCTGTTTCTGGCATCTCAGGAAACTGCTGTAACCACTAGTCTGTAAAGTGGTGTAGGAAAGAATTCAAGATTCATGGTCAGACTAAGTGAGGTTTGTACAATACACTTCCAGCAGTGTAAGGGAGGAGCTGGATCTGCTATCAAGGGTAGAAGACATTGGAATTTTAAAAGAAAACCGCTAAAAATGACCAAGAAGAAGTGGAAGATTTAGGTAGATATTGTGTTACTGTTCATACAAACAGTTTAGTCAATGTTGGAAAGCAACAGGTTAGTGTTGGATCCCATCTCTATTCAAATCACAGTGAGTGGTATTTTGTCTTCTAAAAGAGATTTTAGTTTTTAAAACCATAGAAAACCACAACCCCGCCCCCTCCCAATCGAAGACCCCATTTAAAGTAAGCATAAGTCTGTGACTGTAAGCTGATATCTAGCTTTTTTGCTCTAAATATAGTATTTCTTTTCCTGTTGAAGTCAAAAGATGGCTTTTTTGTTCAACTAAGCATTTATATGTACACTAAACTAAATCAGAATATCAGCATGAGCATCTCTCAAAATTCTTTTTTTAATGAGTGGCTGCTGTTTTCCTAAATCTTTCCTCAGCCCTGACTAGATCCCAGAAACTCCCCCAGAAGCCAATGAGAATTTTTTTTTAATATTCACAGGTCTTGAATCAAATGTCTCAGGGAAAAAAAAAAGAAAAAAAAAGGGAGGAATATTTGGATGAACTGAAATATTTAAAAAGAGTTTTTTCTTCTGGATTTGTGTTCTGCTTTTCTTTGACCCCTTTGGAATGACCTTAGATTTCTCTGACCTCTTTCTCTCCTCCCAGGTGCTGCCAAGGGGATGAATCTCTGAGTGCATCCCCAATTCCTATCCTTGTGGGCACTCTAATCCTTCCCCCGAGTCTCAATTAGCAAGAAGCAGCACTTGTGGCTCCTAGAATTTGTATGTTGATCAGTGACCAGTAATTTCATGGAGAAAGGCCAGGTTGTTGTTAAAACTGAGCAGATAAGCTTCTGATTTTCATGAAAAAATCTGGAATTTAATATCTTTGAGGGCTCTGCCCTTTTGTTGAAGTTGATCTGTGGGTTTACAGGTTATTGAAAAAGAATGTCAGGTACCTAGACAAGCACAAAGTACAATCACACAAGTCCTGTTTCCTTGGTTAACACCACCACAAATAACTTTTGAAAAAGCAAATTCAATGTACCTGGATTAATTTTATCTCTAGCAGTGATTTAGAAGCAATATACAGAATAACATGCAGGGAGAATTTTGTGTTGGTGATACACATCTAGAAACTTTTCCAGCATTACTAACTTCTAAACTTCTGATTTTGATAGCATCCTCCTCCACACAGCAGCAAATTCAAGTCAGCTAAAGAGATAAGCAGCTTATCTATTTTAAAGTTCTTTTTCTTTCCTCTTTCTTTCAGGTACTTCATCAGTTCAAAAGCTCAAGGCAAAAGGACATTCCTGGGAGAGATTCACTAAATGAGAGGACAAAAGGGCAAAATGCAAACACAGCTGATCCTCAGTGAATTGAAGCTTCCTCCAAAGGCTGTCACAAATAGGTACATACACATCTAGCTTTGCTTCTTGGGATTCTTCTTCCTTATGCACCATATACTAATTATCTCACTAGTCTGCCTGCAACATTTGATTTGGCATTTTTCCTGCTCCCTGCTTGTAAATTTACATCAGAGAAGAGATAGAGTGAAATTATTAATTAAAATGTATCCACAGGTGTGTTTCCAAAGGAAGGGAGCAGGACTAGTGTATTGAAACAGATCCTGCTTTCAGATTTCCTTTTAACACATTTCCATTTAGTTCTGAACCTCACTAATTTGCATAGGCAAGAGGATAAAAGCAGCAACAAACATCTCAGCTGAATTTTCCCCCACTGACAGAATTACATATCTGCTGTTCCTTTCTCTGTGTGTTTCTCTGAGGAAACAGACAGCATGGTGTTCGCTCACCACTCTTGGTTCTTTATAGTGGCATCCCAAAAAGAGGATTCCCCAATGAACTGAGACACAGTGGGTGAAGCTTCTTTGAGAAAAACTGTCTAGTGCTGAGCTGTTCTAGAAAAAGAGGGACTCAATCAGCAGTAGAGGAATGAGATAAATTAGTGGTGAACACAATGGACTTGGGTTAAAGTGGACTCTACAATCTAAGAGTCCTTTTCTTTAATGACACAGCCTCAAGGACTCTGTGATTCTGTGAATTGTGGCATTACACTATTTGATGTCTGGGCCAATTTTTGTGTGATGGAGCGTCCCCCACCATGACTCCTGCATGCTGGAGCAATGAGGAGAAGCCAAGAAGAGATATCAACAATGTCACCAACAGCTGAGGGGAAATAAAGGAGTTATCACAGAATACCTCGAGTTGGAAGGGATGCACAAGGATCATCCAGTCCAGTTTCTGGCCCTGCACAGACATCCCAACAATCCCAATCTGTGCCTGAGAGTGTTGTCCAAATGTTCCCAGAGCTCTGGCAGCCTCGGGGCTGTGCCCAGTCCCTGAGGAGCCTGGACAGGGCCCAGCATCCTCCGGGTGAGGAACATTTTCCTGATATCCAACCTAAAGGATTTCTCCCTTGATTTTTATGTCGGTGCCTGTCTTATCCTGCATCTGAAGTAAATTAGTTGTTCAATAAATGAGAGACACCCTACAGCAGCAAGATGGAGGTAGAAAGTGGATGTGAACAAAGGAGGATGCATGAGAAGATTGGCCCAAAGCTGATGTGCTGCTTGTGAAAAAGGTGCAAATTTTTTTCACACTGAGTTAGGAGGCACTTTTTCACCAGGCAGTGACAACGCACAGGACAACACCTAAATGCAGTAAATATAGCAACAGGGGTGGGTGGCTGTTAGGTGATCACTGCTGTTCAGGTGTTGAAGTATGAGCTCACCAGTCTGCCTAAAATGCCCTGCTTTTAAAAGCTCAGTGACTGGATGTGCATAGTAGAAAAACAAATTTTTTTTGTCTGTCAATATTTTTTTTAGTTTGGTCCTTAGCCCAATGTATATACAATCATTCAGTGCTCCATTAGATACTTTCTCCAGTTTTATATTTGGAAGGTTATTTTTTACTTTCTGACCAAAAGTTTTTGGGGTTTTTTTATCTGCCACTTAATTGCTACTTATGACTATCCCAAAATATTTCGTAAAAAATATTCCTTTTAAAAGAAACAAATTCACTGTAGTGCATCCCCCACAAAAAGAATCAAGTAATTGAAAAGAAAAACATGCCTTTTAGAAACTGAAACTGTTAATTGCAACTGGAAATTTTCTCTTTCTTTCCTTTCTTTC
>VZDJ01000079.1:2784863-2799596 GCA_008694505.1 Cyanoderma ruficeps | reverse complement strand
AAAAAAAAAAAAAAAAAAAATCCAGCTCCTACGGCTATTAGTCTGCAGAACCAAGATGCATCTATCTATATTTATAGGTCTGTAACATTTATATGTTCTAACTTCTCTATGAACACTGTAAATACTGTTCTTCAGAGCTTTTGGTGTTAGAACTCATGGCTCTTTCTTATATGCATATTCCCCCTTCAATAGAATGTTATTGCAGGCCTACACCAGTGTGCAAAATCAGTCTGAGTCAAATGGTAATTCAGCATGCATCCTAGTTTGCTTTCTATTAGGAACATAAAAAAAGTATAATTTTAAATAAAGGAGAAATCTCAGAAAAGCACCAGACAAAGGCAGAAGAATAAAATCCCAAGAATGAGACATCTTTCAGGCTCAAATGGACAAGGAGAAGATGGAGAGGTACTTTGACTACTGGGGAAATATTTGTGTGGTGAGAAGAACCCATTTAGAAGAGAGTTCTTTCATCAGACACAGAAGGACCAGTGTGATTTAGAGTGAGGAAGATTACAAGCCAGAACTAACTGCTAGGGAAAGCAGCATGGTCTCTATTTCGCCCTTCCTTTAAATCAAGGCTGAATCTCTTTCTCTGGAAGAGAATTTTCACAGGACATCAATTACTGGAGTCAATCTCAGGAACAGTTGAGTGAAACTTAATAACCTGTGACATAGATGTTCTAAGCAAGATGATCCTTTGGCCCTAAAGTCCCCACATCTTAGGGATGAGGAAGAGCAGAGCTCTACATAGCAATGGGAACAGAACCAGAGGGTGAATACAGGAGGGGCAGAGCAATGATGTCTGAGCAGTCAGGATGAGCAGTACCTTATAATTCACTTTTTACACCTAGATGTCAGCTGGATGTTAACTGGTTGTTTCAGGACTACGAGGGTGGCATAAAGCCTTTGTACACAGAGTGGGTACACATAAGCATCACTGCTTTACAAGGCTCCTTTGATGATCTCTCTTTTTCGTACCTGTAGCTCTGGAATGTGCTCTGTCCAAAGAGAAATTACATTAAGCAAGGACAAGATTCTGTGCAGCTAAACTGGGATTCCCTTTCAGCTCAGCTGGTATCTTGCTGTGTTTTTGCCAGTCAGGAAATGGCATTTCAGGAGTGAAAGCTATTTTACCAAGCCTTCTCTCAGCTCATGGTTTACTGCAAATATGGATGGTTTGCGACATGGATGTTCTATTGCTGAATTTTCTGCTAGGCTGTTACTCAATTTCAGCCTGCTCATTTATTTATTTATTTACCTACTTACTTATTTTAAGCATAGCTAACAAGTTTTGCAAGAATTATGTGTCATAGGGAGGTGTCTTAGCTAATTCGAAGAAGCAAATTGAGAGAGCAGGAAACCTCAGGATGTGAATTAAATTTTATAAGAGAGACACAAAGTGCAGTATGTTCTCATTATGGTGGAGGACTGTACTGAGACAAAGAACTGCTGCACCAGGGAATCATCAAGTCCCACTCAATCCCTAGCAAAAAATCTTATTTGTTCCAAAGCAGGGAAATCCTTCCTTGTCTGCAGCTGACTGGGAGTATCACATATCCCTGAAATGAATGGCACAATCACTAAACACAAGATGCTTCCCTTACACTTCAAAATATACCCAGAAGGCTTTTCTGATCCCGGATCTTCTGCTGAAAACTAAAGTTTGTGATGCAACCTATTAAAATTGTCAGCAATCAGGAGAGGGATATCCCCTGCCAGCCTATTAGATAAATTTTTAGAAAAAGCATACCATTCTTTGACCTGAATATTGATGAATCTTATTTTTGCTGAATTAATTTCCTATCTGAAAGTGAGTGCTTCATTATTGCTCATGCCTATTTCTCATTGGAATAACTTTCCTATCTCCTTACATATGAGGGGGTTAATGTTTAAATGAATTCTGGATGTCCTGCAAAGTAAAGTCATATCTGAAATGCTAAATTATCTTTGTCACTTGGAACCTCTCTGAGCTTCATAATTAAAAAGGGAGGAAAAGAAAACAGAAGAGAAGAGGCTAGAGAAATCCCAGTCTCCAGGGTTTTTAAAATTCTTTTTTGCAAAGGACCAAGTATTCCTGCACTAGAGGAATTTTTCGGTAAAAGAAAACACTGTTGATATTTTTTTGAGGATATTTGACATTTTTGCATGTGAGAGGAAGGTCAAACACTGTGCAGGCAACATTCCTTCTCCACCCATCACTCCAGACACTAATCTCCCAGACACATCTCTGCTTCTGAGAACTGACTCCTTAGAGCTCAAACCTGGAAAAAAAACCCTGTTTTGGCTTGAAGGCTCCAGCTCTTCCTGGATGTGGAGCTTTGTGTAACCCAAACCTTACATCCCTGTAGTATGAGTTCCCTGTCAGCACTTTGTCACATGCTAAAAGTGCTGAGAATGATAGCACCACCTCCCAGAACATGTCATATTGTCTCTCTTGACCCACACTGCATGTTCCCTGCTCGCACAAGTGAGCATTTGCCCTGGTTTGCCAAAGCAGGAGCAGAAGCCTCCAGTATTGTCCTCCTGACATTGACCAGTGCTAGATAACTACGAGATGGTTAAAAAAAAATCTTTACCAACCTTGGAGGCACTGATGTGGTACAGTACCAGCTGACACCAGCTGTTGATTACTTAAACCTTGCAATTTTTATTTTCCTTAATGCACATCAGCTGCAGAGCTCACTGTCACATAACATTTACAACTGTCTAACCTCTGCATTCTCCTTCAAATCAGGAATTTGTCTCAATAACAATCTATGATTTGGTGAATGAATTATATCACACATTAGGATATTTGTGTTGATCCTTTAAAATGCAGTCACAGGAACCCTTGGAAGGCTACATAATGTGTAGATGAGCAAATTCACTTAGAAGTATCATTCTTGTATACACATTTGTGAGAGGTCTTTTATTTACTCAGCTAAATCAGGAAAAATAATCGTACATTGTAATTTTTTTATCTTTAGAAGCTGTATAATATATACCAAATCAAACATCTATCTTATTCATCTTTAATAGCATTCTTTTTGCCATATAACTGAACAGCAGCTGCTTTGTCGAGTGACCAAGAAATTAGACTTCGGCAAAACAGGGGTTTTCATCAGCATATGACCTTAAGATAACATTTACATTTCAGGAGATGCTGTTCCAGTCAGAACAGAACTGCAGGGCAAATTCACATCTCTGAATACTCATGGAGGCATCTGACAGAAAAGCTAATAAACACGCGAGATTAATACAGTTTTATTTTCCATAAATCTGGGACATGTTCTGCAATGTCAAATGGGTTCTTGTGCCTTTAAACGAATAAATAAACCCAAGCTTACTCTGAAGCTCAGAAGTGAGGTGGAATTCATTTAGCTCATTACCATTTAAATGATAGATGGACAGGGTAAACTCTTTTCTTTTGAGGCAGGGGTTGGACAATGAGGAGAGGAAAGAAGCGATATTACATAAATTTGGGTTCCTAGGCTTAGATAATTGGATTCAGATGTTTCCAAGGAAATTGTTTGCTCCAAAAAGACTCTTTGGTTACTTACAGGTATAGCAATCATATTTGAAATGTTTTTACTCACAGGCAGGCTCCTATATCTTCAGTCACATAGGATTTACTGGAGGGTTTATCCTTGGGTTGCTCTGTTGAGCGCAGAAAATGCAGGTGGGTGTTTTCTGAGATTCAGGCTGCCAAGACATACAGAGGAAAAAGCAACATGTTTAGAGGAAAAATATTTTGCTTTTGCCATTCTGGCTATAATTTATTTCCAGCCTTTGCTGGAAAGGTCATTATTTGCCTCTCCTAACTTGAAGAGAAATTTGAAGGGGAGAGAGGGAACAGGTAGGTTTTTGTTTGCTCATTTGTTCTGTGAGGAAAAGAGGTACCTGGGTAGCTGAGAATAAGAAGGTAAGATCTTCATGCTTAGTTTAGGATGAGTAAGAAAGAAACATTTCCGTATTCTGTAAATTAACTCAGTCCTCAGTCAGCCAAGTTCCATTGAAAAGAAGGAATAAAATGGTAACACATTTGTTTTTGTCTTATTTAAAAGAGATCTAAAGGGACCCCAAAACAGATGAGACAATAGGAGATTTCATGTGTGACGCTTATACTGCAAGATCACAGGTTACTTGCTTTTGTTTTCTGGTTTTCCTGTAACCTTGAAGCTTGATGTAAACTCTCCAAAAGTTTTCAGAGCACCCACAGATCTCTTCTCACAGTTCCCAGGAAGCTAACAGCTCCAGTCAGAGTTATGGATAAGTGTGTTTTGTACAGAGCGGTGACAATGTTCTGATGCTGGCATCAGACTCCTGTGGTGACATGAGAAGAAGGATGGAGCCAGGAATTTTGTGGGAATCCAGAAAATCTTACCACTCTTCATAATATTGCTTCTTCCTAACAAGGGAGCTTTTTAATAGATAGTCCCAAGTGTAGCTTTTCTCAACCTAGTTGGTGTTAGTGACCTCCTGAGTGGTGAGAAACCTTTCATCATCCATGTCTCTTCCAATTTTTCACATCTGAAACCTGATTTCTGCCTCAACCTGTGGGGGTTTTTTGTGCTTACCTCCTTCTTTCTGGCTGTTCACATCCCTTCTGCATTTCAGACCTCACCCAGGATGAAAATGAATGTGGCCTGGGCTACTCAGGGAGAGCACATCCTCTCCTATTTCCTAGATTTCCCTTCATCTGGGAAAAATGCAAATAAGAAGTTGTGGGGTTTTTTGATTTTTTTTTCGCCTGGTACAGGAGCAACCCTTACACCATCATAACTTATAAAAAGAAAATACAATAGATACAACCTGCCACACCATCCCATTATCCTGGACATCCATTGACCTCTGCCTCAGAATATACAGATATACAGAATCCAACCCCCTGAGTGATGCTCTGCTCACTCATACACATATTTTGAGCCGAAAACTGGGACAACCATTTCCACAAACTGAGCCAGTTTGGAAAGAGGAGTTATTTCTACTTGTGTAGTTCTTGCAATGTAACTGATGACACTGGAAGCCCCAGCTATGGGACTGCAAATGTGGTTTCATTCTTATATTCACTGTTTATGAGGAATCCAAAGCTTTCTCATTTTTGACTTAAGAAGGGCAGAAAGGTGGAAGGGGCAAGTAGGATGGTAAAAACAATAGGATGATCCTTAATTGCCTTATTTCGTTGAGACAGATAGTGACAGAATGAGCAATAAGGAGGAATTTGGGTGAAAAAAAGGTTGAATGACACGACTAGTTATCCTGAATACCACAGGCTGCTAAGTGAGCAGATTGATAGTACTGGTGGATTTTCAACAGTGATTATGGGAAATTAGATGCAAAAAAGGAACTGAAGCAGAAACTCTGGGTCTTCCCAAGCACTATTTCAGGTAGATTGGGTGTGTCAGCAGAAACCGTCTTGGGAGAGTGTTGTATTTGAGACCCAGCCCAGGAGGAGGACCAGAGCAGGAAGGGCTGCAGGAGTGGTTGGTGGTGCTTTGACTTGATGGTTGTGCAGAGAGAAACATAACAGAGAGTTGTAGGGGTCGTGGAGATGGGTGTATTTTTCTCATGAATAATTAAAAAAAAAAAAATCCTGTGTGACTTTTCATTGTTTCAGAGGTGGACTGTCTGACAGAGTCACCTGCTGCAGAATAGTGTGTCCCAAGTGTCTCTAAACTGAGTCCCTGTTTCTTGAGTCACTCTTTACAACATTAAGGGAGTTCCAACAGGGTCATTTTCTCCAAAGAGCTCTGAGGACTTTTTTTCCCTTTTTCTTGGCCTGGAGTAGCCTAAATTTGTTAACACAAACAGAATACAGTGCCAACTGCATTGCTTTTGGAAGGGCTTTAGTGGGTGAGGTTGGGATTTCCACTGACAAATGAAGTTTTCTGAGACTAGTTATTTGATGGGCAAGTTTGCAAGTGGCTTGGCTTTTTGTTGTTCTGATCAGCTGGCATTTTCTCTCTTATTTCTCCCCACAATTTAGGAGTCTACAGCAGGAATTCTTTATGACACACAAATAAAATGAGATGAAAAAAAGTGTTAATAACACATCCAAGGATTGGAGGAGACAGACAGAAGACAAACAGAAGGGACTTTTGCTTCTACAGCACCACAGAATGAAAACATCTGTTTCCAGTTGACTCACATTCCTAAAGATCCACTAGTCCTTGATCAAACGCATCCAGTAGATCTTGCCTGAGCTGTGGGGTTTATATCAGCATTATGCATCTGGCTCATGGGCAGCCTTCCTGGTCAGGTAGCTAACAGAGCTGAGGTATTTGCTTTTCTTTATTTTATTTTAAGGAGCTAGGCTGCATTTGCAAACAACGAATTACATTTCTCCACTGTTGACAATTGCAACAGTTCTTGTGGATGCCTCATTGCTCTGGGCTTGGACCTCAGCCATGGTGCTATTGCTTCTGTGCCCACCTTTCAATTGCTGTTTGTCAGCCATCTATCCATCCCTCTGATTCCCTGGCAGAGCAGCCTGGAATTAGGCAGGCATGCTGCACTTCGCCGTGCTGCAAGCGTCTTTATTTTTGTTGGCTGGGGAAAAGCTGCTGGTCTCAGTTTCTTTTAAAATATTTTGTGCTAAAGAGAGGAAAGGAAGCTGAGCTGCAGAGCCTGGGGGCTCCATTCACTGCAAAGCTTAACTTTTTCAGGTCAGCTGCCAACAGCTACCAACACTGTGTCTTCCAGCATCTGGTGTTGGAGGGTGATTTGGTAAAGCCCTCTGTCACGTGCCTCCCTCTAAGCCCATGAGTCGTCTTCCTGATTTCAGTGAGACTATTCAATTCACTCATGAGCCTCAGCTGTAAATGGAGGTGGCAAATGGAAACAAAATGAAATATAGAGGTCTTTTCCTTTTTATATGTTGCCCACAGGAGGAATGACTCCGTTGATGATGACAGGTCCTGCAGCCACAGTATAATTCCTTAAAAATTTATATCATTAAAAACCCTCTTGTTTAGTTTCTGAGGAATGAACAAATGGGTTTTCAGGCACAAGTTTAAAATTTGCTCCCTCGTATTTGGCATGGACCACACTCAGACTAGGATTACTCTAAGCAGCATGTGGAAGGTGTAATTGAATAGCATATTACAAGCTAAGGTCTGGCAATGTTTTTCAATTTAACTGGGGCAAAAAGCACTGTTTTTTCAGGCCAGCAGAGCAGTATCTCATCACCTTTTCTTGCAACTAGCACATATCCACAGGTGGATCAAATGGAGCCTACTTCCAGGAAAGAATTCAAACTTTCATCCTGGGCAGGAGCTGAAATGCTGCCACTGCTTTTCTGCCTTGATAGCATATTCTCTTTGTAAATCCATACTTACACTCTGAGCATGATGTTGGACTGATAATAGTTGGAAAGAGCTTCATACAAAAGTGCTGTTTTAAGGTCAGTCATCAAATCCCAAACATTGCAGATGGTGTGCTGGTAGCTGGATGTCATTTGGACAGATCCAAATTCCCCGTTGGCCCTTAGAAACATCCTTGTTCCCTGGCACGGCAAACTGCTTCTACAGCTTAGGGTGCTTAGGAGAGAAAATGTGGCAGGGCAAGGGCAAACAGAGAAGCCACTCCAGGGTAGTCCAGTTATCCTGAAGAGAGCCCTGCACAGGTGTGCTTTCTCTTGCCAGTCCAGGAGAGGTTCTCTCACATTCTCCTCAGGACTGGACCCGTGTATGCAGTGTTGGCACAGAGGGGGTGACATGCCAGAAATGCACAGTGTTGCTTAGTTCATGATGGTGTGTTCATCTGCTCTTCACCACTGTAACCCTGGGGCTGTGAAAAGTAGAGACTGCCGCAGTGCTGATGTTACAGGGTTTGCCTTCTTTTCTGTAAAAAAATCAGCCTGTAATGTATGGATCTGGAGCCTCCTCTGACATGCAGATCTCCCTTCCTAGGGAGGATGTGGGTTCTGTATCCCAGACCCCTTGGCGTTCTCATTCTAATGAGAGTTTGTGAGAAGGGAAAAAAGAGGGAAAAGGTCTTATGAAAGAATCAAATCTGATCTGGAAGTGACTGAGACCTGTTAAGCACAGATCCATTTTTAGACCTCTGCACTATAAATACACTTCTTGCCACCAACACCTGCTCTACCAATAAAGTATCATCTGTGAGATGTCACTCACTGGCATTCAGTGTCACACAGAAAAACAGGCCCAGCATTTGCTGAGCTGACTGTGTTCTCTGCAGGGAGGAATATAGCTACAGATCATATGATCTGGATAATATTTGACAGGATTATGCCTCCATACATGTTTGCTCAGCACCTTACACACCGAAGTTCCCCCAGTTTGGAGCCACAGGACATTACTGTAACCTGAGTATTATTTATGTTGGCAACTAAGAGATAGATCATGGGTGAGGAAAGAGAAAAAGAAGCAATGCTAGTGAATGGATTTGGGTGTTATGTCTTTAGCATCAAACTTCTTAATATTAATACGAGACTGCACTGACCTAAACACACTGGAGAGATTCTGTCTCGGGCGTTTTATTTTTCATAAAAATCTTGATTTTCAGAGGTCACACATATTTCCGTATGTTTTATAGCTCAGAATCACTCTTTACTGCATGACAGAGGCAGTTCCATGAGTGATGGAAGAATTTTCCTCCAGGAGAGGAGAGAGGGAGCAGAATTGCGGTGCCCATATCCAGAAGGTCACACAACTGCATGGAGGGGACAAATGTTTACCCCTGTAACCCACTCACCTCTTTCCATTCCCGAGTGGAAAGAGAACTTGTCTTACATCTTACAGTTTGGGATTGCCTGGGGCAGGTTTGGTATTTCAATGAGACTTTGACCATTCCCTCTCCCACCTCAACTGCAATATGCCAGGGGGAGGCAGCTCTGGCTCAGGGTGGGGATCCCACCATCTGCCTGGAAATTCCCATACAAAGATTTTGGGCTCCTGTTCTGTGGTCACTACAGGTGTTTAACAGCAGCACTGAATCTGAACCCTGCAGGAAACTGAGGGGCACAAGCACATGGAGAAGGTGGTGTATCTGAAAACACGGTTGCTGAAATCATCTCCTGGCCATGTCACCACCATTTACCCCACTCAGCCACTTGCTGGACGTGGGGGTATTAAGGGTATTGCTTTCCACTCCCAGCTCTCATAAAGTGCAGTTGTGGTTCATGTTGTTTTCTGAAACATCTCAGCTTAGCTACTGAGCTGTGGGCACACAGCCTCTTTTCTCCTTCCTTTTGCTGTCCTCCATCCCCTTACTAGGCACCTGCAGTGGCTTTCAGCATGCATTCATTGTCTGCCTTTTGATTGCTGCATAAATGTTCAAATTGTTATTTCCCAGCAGATGTATCACATGAAGGTACTGAATTCCCACTCTTCCCTTCCCTCCTCTCTCCCAGAGCTCTGACTCTGGTCTCACAAAAGCACCAGTTTTATTGTAACAGAGCTCAGCATTTAAGCCTCATTCTCAGATTTGTCTGTCTTAAAAGAGAAGATATTATAAATATTGGCGATGGCAACGCAGCGAGTGTAACCTCCAAATCTCTCTTGTTCAGATCAGATGTAGCCTTCCTGCTGTAATCAGTCCTCTCTCCCCCTCCTTCCCCTCCCTTCTCTCTCTTTTTGGATATGTGTTTGTCTCTGACTGTGATTCCGCAGTGGCAGAAAGGGGTCAATCTATCTGTAAAAGATGGACTCAGCCAAGCTTTTCTAGCTCTTTCCTGCTGATGGCAATTATCCGGAGGTTGGCAGTGGTCCCAGAAACCTGCAGTTCCTGCAGTCCTGCTGCTGTGAGCCTGCTCCACAAAGCCAGCATCCTAAGAGGATCACTTGGTGTGATGCCCAGGAAATGACAAACAGAAAAGGTCACANCAGAAAAGGTCACACGTACTCCAAAAAGATATACTGCTCGGCAAATTTAATTGACATTGTGCAGCTTTTAAAAACGTCCCTGCAGACATTGCAGCATTTAACAGATGCAAGCAAAGAACAGGAAAATAACAGGGCTTTAGAGAAAGGGCAGAAAAAATACATTCTGGTCCTCCAAAAGAATTTTTTTCATACCGCAGTAATATCCTTTCACACAGTCTATTGGATCAGGATAATTTTTTGTTACCCCTGACCTGAGAAGTGAAATCTGCCATCCCATCCCCCCAGCCTCCCTTTCTTCCTTCACACACACACTGCTGCTTTTTAAATCATTGAGCTTTCATTTCACAGTGTAACTATCCTTTTTTTTTTTTTTNNNTTTTTTTTTTTTTTTCCCCTTGCATGTTAGTCTTTTAACATATTTTACAAGAAACCAGCGCTCCCTGTCAAGGTTAGGGCTGTGCTGTGTGGAGGGTCACCATTCTGTCCTGTGTTATCTAGCCAGAGAAGAAAAATATTGTCTGCATCAATAGGCTTTTTCTTTAACAAAAAGTAACAGGAGATCTGTGGAAATTTAAGAAGGTGTCTGATATCTAATTTGCAAAAAGTGGTAGGAAAGCAGGAGTGGCCAGAGTGAATTTAGGATGAAGGCAGATGGTCCTGGTTAAGACTCAGCTCTTCTTTTATTTCATTATTTCTTTAACCCTATTTTTGCTAAGAACAAATCTAAAACCAATTTGATTTTGTGGTTTTGCTTTCAATGCTCCCCAATTAGATGGAAAAGAGTGGGTAAAAAAAAGAAGTAATATGACTAGTGACAATGAAGCAGATGTGACACAGCAGCAGATCTGCATGATGGTTCAATTTACACCCATGCAATTTGGGATGAAAGGCACCACCTTTCCTACATAGTAATCACCATGATTCAGAGGTCCAGGATAGCAAAGAAGCAAGGTTTGAGTCCATGGCGAGCTTTGTATCCTCACATATGAGTCCAGCAATCATGTCAGCTGAACTGCTGTGGAGAGGAGTGGTTGATGCTTCCAGAACTTTCATGAGCTGCTATCCATATAAATGCCCCAAACTGCCCACTTTCAGAGGTGTTGTAAAGCACGTGGTGCATCAGTCTAAACACTTCAGGACTGTATAAAGCAAACAGAAATATCTCTGTGGGTTTTTCTCTGGTTACTACATTTAAAAAGAAGTAACTACTCTAAACTGTGGGTGTGTACGTAGAGAACATCTGTGGAAGCCTGACGCTTATTTGCCTGGATATGGCCAGACTTGAGCATACTTAAAATTTCAACATAGAATCACTGGAATGAATATTTTCTGCAGAGCAGTAGAAGCAGAGATTATACAGAGCATAACCACAGTACAGCAGCAGCCTGTAGAAAACAGGGAAGGACAACGCAAATAAATTTCGCTTTGAAATGTTGCTTTTGAATAATTAAGCATACAGCTTGAAGTTACAAAATGGCCCCTGAACAGCACCTTGCCCTACCAGGTGTAGAAGGTGGGGAAATATGGTTTCACTTTCTTTGCACCAGACAAAATAATCCCATCATTGTGATGACTGTTGGGACCAGAGCCCAAGATTTCCAGTCCACCCCTGTGCTAAAGAACAGGTCACACTAAAATAGAAGGGACTAGATAGCGACAGATCCATTTCAAGGCAACTTTCAGTGTATGTGCACTTCAAAAGAAGATTCCATTGGGAAGAAAACATGACATTTGACTTAGCATGGAGGTGGCAAATCCACATTCTGAAGTAAAGCTGAATCTTATAGTTTGAGGAAAGGCTAAAACACAGGTGTGGGGCAATTTTTTGGGGCTTTATTCTCTCTAATCCTGTCCATCCTTCATCTACCTGAATGCCAGGGCAAGTAGTCAAAACTCGGAGTTATAAACTTCATGTCAGTTCTTACCCCAATCCACACAGAGTGGGAGAAACATTAGCCCTTCCATTGAAACATCCTTTGGTACTAGTGCAACCCCAGGACAGTGTTCAGCTCTGACAAAATCTCTTTTGGTTCAATTCTTCTGACTGGCAAGAAGTGTGAACTAGTGAAGTTTCAGTTTACATAGCATTATAGCAGGATTTTGGCTTCCTCATGGATAAGGCAACTCCACTCTGAGAACCAGCTATCAGAAATAGTTAAATTTCCAGCAGGCATTGTTTCCGATAAAGGGTTTTTGCTCTTGACAAAACCAGCGTATATTAAGTGACTCATAGCCGTGTAATATTATTGCCTGGTTTCATAACACGCTCTCCTGTTACACTGGACTTCACAGAAGCAGCACAATAAAATTCAGAAGTTGATCTCCTCTGTACTGCAGACTTCTGTTGACACAATTATATTGGTCAGGAGAGGCAAGAGGCAAGAATCAAGAAAAGCCTGACTGTAAAAAAATGTCACAGAAACCAAAACTGAGCTTTTACCATATCACTGTTTTTGCTTCAGGATGTGGGGCAGAAGATGAAAGATATACTTTCCCTCTCCAAATTACTTAAACCTTCTAGTTCTGTCCTTTCAGGGGACAAAAATCTGTAAGTCATCTTGAGATTTGAAACACAGAATGTTTTATGAGTTAAAGTCTGATTTAGGTTTTCTCTCTCAAAACCCCCAAAGCTCCAGTCATTTAAACCACAGGAAACTTGCCAGCTGTGGAAATATTAAGGATTTTACTGCATGCAAGTGAGCTGTTTCGACTCCATCTGCTAAAATGGTAAATTTTTGCATAGGCTTGTTTTGACTGACACCCAATTCTGAGTACTTTGTGAGGCAGTTACACATGCAAGCTTGGTGAAAACTATTCAGCTCTTGCCACCTCTGTAAGGTGACCAGTTCATTAGAGGAAGGTGACTGGGTGGGTCTTCATGACTTATATGCAGAGAGAAGAATTTGTAAACTTTTGCCTTGTTTTGTCAACAAAAAGGTTATTAAAACCAAGAAGATGCTTGAGCTTTTCTGGTCATCTACGGAAAATAGGTGAAATGGCCAAAGGGAGGGCATATACATTCCAATGAAACTATTTTAATTTATGGACTACTAATATTCTGCAATTCAATGTTGGATTGATTTTACAAATCTTGTCATTAGACTTTCCTGTTTTCTTGTAGCTACTCAGTGTTTGAAAATCTTAGTAGACTAAAACTTCAAGAAACAGAAAATTTCTCTTTGAAGACACTTTCTTCTCATGAAACATTTAGAACTAGAATAACAGAAAAAATTCTAGGAAAAAACCCCTGTTGTTTGTCAGTGTGAAATATCATCAGTGGGAACTCAAAGATTGTGTAGTCTCAGGAGAAACAAGAGAACACGATTTAATTAAAGTTTCTTATTTTAATTGCAAAATTATACCATTTTGTAGCTCAATCTTTGGTAGGAAAAAACCCCATGAACTGGATTATGGCCAGGTATGATGAATATTTCTTGCTATTACACAACAGTTTAGGAGGAAATCGTGGAATCTTGCAATAATTTCATGGAAGGGACCTCTGGAGGTCACCTAACCCATCCCTGCACTCAGAACAGGACGTACTGTGCTTTTCTATTCCCAGCCAAAACCGTGGAGAAACCAGGCCAGGAAGGAGGTCCTGATCAGTCAGGGGAGCAGCTCTGGTGCCCACCCAATTGTCAGTGCCATGCACCCAGTACCATGCACAGAAATGTTTCACAAACTGGGAGAACCTCAGTGGAGCAGGGGGAGTTGCCAGGAGCCTGCAGCTCATGAGACATGAGCAGTAAAGACCAAGCTTCTGTCCCCTATAAAAGAAGCCTTCAGGGAACACTGGGGACCAGGAGCACTGTCAGCTGTGCAGGACAAACAAGACACAGTGTGGCAGCCAGGAAAAGCCTACACAAAATTCTTAAGACACAGCGACAGGCTGTCCCCACATGCCAAAAGATGATCCTGAAGGGAAAAAATTGTCCTTGCTGAACAGAGAGCTTTGACTGGAAATTGTTGAAAAAAATAGAGAGTTAATGACCATAGGAAGAAGGGGAAAACAATTCAGGAGAACTACAAAAATGTTGTGAGGTTGTACAGGAAGAAAACTAAAATGACCAAAGCCCAATTAGAATTTAATCTGGCCAGCCATAAAGGACAACAAATATTGTTTTTGCAAACACATCAGCAACAGAAGGAGGGTAAAGAAGAATCTCCATCCTTTATTGGATGGCTTGGATTGGTCAAGAGCATCCTGGCTTGTATCAGCAGGGCCTGTCCCCTGGGCTGGCACTGCTGAGGCACCTCCAGTCCTGGGGACACCTCTGGGCCCCTCAGGACAAGAGAGACACTGAGGGGCTGGAGCATGTCCAGGGAAGGGAACGGAGCTGGGGAAGAGGCTGGAGCCCCAGGAGTGGCTGAGGGAGCTGGGAAAGGGGCTCAGCCTGGAGAAAAGGAGGCTCAGGGGGGACCTTGTGTCTCTGCACAACTCCCTGACAGGAGGGGAGAGCTGGGGGGGCCGGGCTCTGCTCCCAGGGAACAAGGGATAGGATAAAGCTTCAAGTTGCCCCAGGCAAAGTTTGGATTGGATGTTAGGGAAAAATTCTTCATCCAAAAGGTTGTCCAGCCCTGGCACAGCAGCCCAGGGCAGTGATGGAGTCCCCATCCCTTGAGAGATTTGAAAACCATGTGGATGTGGCACCTGGCAACAGGAGGTCAGTGGCGGCCTTGACAGTGCTGGGGGAATGGTTGGGCTCAATGTTTTTAGTGAGTTTTTCTGACATAAATGATTCTGTGATTCTATGATATGACTTCAAGGCAGCCTTCCTGTCTATGACTTCTATTCTCCCAGTGTTCTATACAGAATCTGAACACTTTCTATTGAGAACCAGCAACGTAATTTTCATCTTTCTGAGATGAAAGTTTTTTTTCCTCTTTTTATATATATATATATATA
>VZDJ01000079.1:2764870-2784771 GCA_008694505.1 Cyanoderma ruficeps | reverse complement strand
ATCTGATCATCATCATCTTCTCTCATTGCTATCAGCACAGACCCAAGTCCAGGTGCCAGCATTATACTGCTAGTGATCACAGCCCCACATTGCAGCCTTAAGAGAGAAAAATCCCTTAATCTACCCATTCTTTTTAACGTCTATGATCTTGCTGCCCTTGATCTGGAAATGCTTTGCCCTCAGCCCTCACAGCTCAATTATTTAAAATATGGTCATAAGCTCATTAAAGACAAGAAAGGACAGGACTTTGGTTTTACGTTTTGCCTCAAAGATTTGGACATTCCAGTCTGCACAGAGCTTTGTAAAATAATTCTGGGACTTCTGTCAGGTTTGATTTATGACAACATGTGTCAGATGTAATTGCACCATCACTCTATCCATTCATTACCATATTTCTCTCTGCGATGCTCTGCACCAGATCTCCAACAGAGATCAACAAAGTGACCTAAGCTTGTTTTTCCAGTGAAAAATCCAACAGGATCTTCTAATCCAACAGGATTAGAGGTCCCCATTCCATCATGTTTTGCAGACTAGTGACCTCCCTAAAACTAAGGGGTATGGTCAGAGAGTAGAAAGCTGCATGAAAAGATGCGGGAATACCCTTGCCCAAGTCTGCCCCAATAAATTAAATCAAAGTGCCTGCTGAGAGGCCTTGAAGCAGCCCTGTCCTGTGGATACGTTCTTTGTATGTAAATCTAACATACCCACAGCAATTCTGGGTTGCATTTTATGGTGCACCAATTTCACTGAGTACTGGATCTAAGATCTTTGAAGCATGCTATATTATGCAGTAATAGGCAACTCACAGGACTCCCAAATTGATTTTATGCAAAAATCTGTGTTCACCACCTTTTGTCTCCCATACTTATCAGGAAGAAGTTTTTGATCAGTGCCAACACTCTCTTTTCTGATGAAAAGTAAAGAAGATATAATCGTGGAACTACTTTACTGCTTCAGATCAGCATTGTTGTAATAACCAAACTCACAAAAACTAAAGTCTTACTGTAGTGGTTTAAATTTATAATCAAAACACAATGTTGGTGGGTTTGTTTTCTTTTTATTTTCTTTCTACGACTTATCTTTGAGATTTGATCTCTCCTCAGCTTTAGATTTTTTTACAGTCATAAATCGAAATAACTGTCAGGGTATCATGGCAGCCGGTTCATCACTGAGCAGTGAATGAAGCTCAAACACAGAATTTAATTGTGGGATTTTTTTTTTTAATCTAAAAATAATGGGTTTTTTTCCTCTGAAACATTTCATTCTCCTGAGAAATTTGTTTTTTGAAGCAAAAGGCCTGAATTGGAGCTCTAAATAGCTGAGTCCTAAATTGCATTTTGTACCTTGGATTAATTTCATGTAGTTTAATCCCAGGTAAGCATCACAAATGTCACAAATTTATACAGTAGTTCTGGTTAGAATGGAACCTCTGAAGGTCAGCTGTCCAATCTCTTGATCAGAGCTTCAAAGTAAGATCTATCACATCAGGGTCTGGTTCAGCCAAATCCTGAAAATCTCTGAGGAAGAGCTGCCCAACTGCTTCTGTGTACGACCATGCTCAGAGTGAAAAAGTTTTTCTCATATCCAGTGGATATTTCCTTTACTGCATCTGGTTCGCTCTGAGAAGAGCCCGGATCTCTCATACCAAAAATCTTCTTTAGTAGTCAAAGACTGTAACTAGATCCCACTTTAGTCTTTGGACTGGCTTCACATTTCTGTTTGCTTGCAAACTAAAAAGTCTCCAGGAACGGGGGAGAAAGTTGGGTTCCTGAGGTGTGCCACTTAATTTTGGTTTTGGGTTTGGTTTTGTGTCATTCCATCCACCTCCAGTTTTAAAATGCCTTTGGGCATTATGTTAAAATACCCAACCTTAGTTTCCTCTTTTGAACCATCTGAATTCTTTCTTATTTCATGCAAAGTGAAACAAGAAAGTCTGGGGTCACTGTACAAGCACACTCTGTGAACATTTAGAGATATGACCCAGTCTGGATGAATGACATAGGAATTGGGTGTCAATGGTCCTTGAGGGTCCCCTCCAACTCAGGCTATTCTATGAAAAGCAAAATTTTGTTTCTTGCAAAAAATATTCCCCTGAACCCATACCTTCTCACATCCTACTTGTCAGATGGGTAGAGACATCACAGGTAGTCCATCCTGTGAAATCTTTTGATATTAAAGAGGTTCAGCATCTAGTTCTAGGACACACATGAAGATGAAAAACCAAGAATAAACCATGAACTATGTACATTTATGCAAGAAAACCCCAACAACCCTAGAAACATAAAGCCTTGGATAAACTGAAAAGGAAAAATTCAAAACTGAGGAAAGGCTGAAATTCTGCCATCAGATTGTGCAATTCCTCACCACAAGATGTCATTGGGACCAAGAAATTAGAGAGGTCTGCTCAAGCAACAGGATATCCAGAATGATCAAGGGATACAAGACTTCATGTTTCAGGGTTAAGACCAATCTGTAACTGTTATGATTTAGGATGAAATTCTCACTGAGAACAAATTACCCAACATCTGCCTTCTACAGACTTAGTTCACATTCCTTAGAGGCATCCGACACAGGTTGTTGCTGGAGACTGGATGCTCACTAGCTAATCCATGTTTCTGATCCAGTCTGGCACTTCTTACTTTGCTATGGCTCTTGGGTGTTTTTTTTGTTTTTGTTTTTGTTTTTTTTTTCTCTTTTCCCTCTTACCAGTGCTAAAACATAACTAGAGAGAAACAATTAGCTGTTCCCCTTGCCCCAGAGCACCTGATTTTATGCACAGAATGGTGGAGGTGAACAGAAGGCAGAACCACTCTGCACCCTGATGTTTCTGGAGCTAGAATTTTTCAGGACCAGTGGCCATTGCCATTTTTCTCCTCTGTTTCAGTCATTCTGGTAGCTGTGCAGCCATACATTCCAAAATAATGTGTTTACCACCATCCTCTGTGCACACCCACGCAGTCTATCCCCACTCTCTTGCCCAATTTCTTTGATTTCCCTAAAGGAAAGGAAGCTCAACTCACAAGTTTCAAACCTCATGGAATTCTGCTGTCTTGGAGAGAATGACAAGCATCCATAGCATCATTACTCTTCCTACTGCATCACACACCACTCCCTCATTTCATCTTTGTTTCTGGTAGGCTGCACAAAGCTCTGGGATAGACCACAGCTCCATTGTGCATGCAGATTATTTTCACCTAACCTCCAGCACTGTGTTAATTTTTGTGCTCCCTGCTGTGGATTTAAACCAGTGAGACAATTTAGCTTGCCATGTAACCCGAATCAAGTCTGTGAGAGTGCAGAATAGATTGAGTATACTATTTTTATATCTTAAAGATCACCATTCTTTTAAATTCAACTGCAGATGATTGATATGTCTGTTTTCCATGAAGTATAACACAACTTAATGGAGTCATAAGATTTCTGCCAACACATTACAGGATTTGGAATCTATGTAACTTTTAGATTACTGGCATCCATGTCTTCCACCACAAGTGATCAAATATCATGGTGGCAGCTATGATATAAATCACAGGAGTATCTCTCTCTATCTGTCATTGCTATAACTAGGTTCCAGGAAAAGGAAAACACTATCTACAAGCAGGTGAAATCCTCAGTATTTATACTTGGAAGTTTCAGGCCTCAAAGTTTAATAAATGGCAATATTACACCACACAATTATTTGTTCAGAACCAAACTAAACTACTTGTATTTTGGTTTTGAAGACACTCTTCAACGTCCACATATCTCTCTCTGGCTGACTGAGGCTGACGTTATGCTAGAAATACTCAACTGTGTTGAATCTTCCCCACCAGCTCTAGTAGACAGTGGTTATACTGAAGAGGGTGATGCATCTAAAGATTGAGTATTTCAGGTAACCTGAGCTTTTAGACAGCCATATTATTTCAGATATTTTTGGTGCTACATTAGGATGGGCTTTTCATCACAGGAAGGTGTTCAAGTCAGAGGATTTCCCCAGTGAGAGAGGTAGACCAGGTGACTCTGCTCATGCAGACCAGTTTTTTACATTTCATTAGCAAAATTACAGGTTGCTGCTGCTCATAGCTATTCCTGGACATCTCTTTTCTTGAACTGATAAGTATTCACCTAAAATGGTTGATGGGACTTGTCTTATGTGGAAAAAATACACAGTGGAAAGCTACGAGAAATCCCTTAAAGAGCAAGTTTATCTTCTCTTACTTCTACCACTCTACAAACACTGACACATAATCAAAAGCTGAACATTGACAAATTTCAATCCAAGTTAAGGTCTCAAAAGCAGCAGTGCTGGTGAAATGGCTCTACTCTTGACACCCTTCAAGGTTGACAGCATGCAGCTCTCTCTTACATGAAGAACTAGAGATCAAATCTCCAAGGAAGAGCTACCACTACTGCCTTGTTCTACTTCCACCACCTTTATGGGTCTCCTGTTAACCCCTCTTCTCTCTGAAAAGTGCTCCTGAGGACAGACTGCATCCCTACCCAATACCTGTGAGCAACAGCTCTGCGGGGGGGGGCTTACTCAAAGCGCATCAAACTCTGACCCAGTTGCCCACAAACCCTGTGGGAGGGGAGGAGTCACTCCAAGTAACATAAGGTCTATTTGAAAAGAATTCAGACATTGATTTTGACAGGAGGAGAAGAGCCTGTCTCTGACTCATCTTAAATTACAGAGAATAATGTCAAGAATGTTTTAGCCACACTGTGCACTGTATTCTGCTGGGACAGAACCACTCTGCTCATTGTAAGTTTGACACCATCTGAGTCATTAGAAATGGTTTTCATGGACGGACCCATTTCAAGCCTCAAAATACAAAAGTTCTTTGTGTGAAGTATCTGTGAGAATTCCTCCAGTAATTTCACATTTGGATTCAATAGCTGAAATGAATTATGAAATTCTCTACACTGTCACATATTAAGAAGGAACTGTGAAATGCTGATAAGATGTCGAAATGAAGGCAAGGGAATTAAAAGGTCATTCTGCTGCACTTTTTCATCTGGTGAGGATTTCAGACTGAGCTAATTACCATAGTACCTGAACACTTAATAGACTGTGCCAAATTTGTTAGTGATCTCAGTAATAAGCTGAGTACACAAACGTCTATATAAGGTCTCAAAACATCTCCAAAACGCAGGTGAAAACAGGGCTAATGGGTCCAGTCCACACTGGGCTGGAAGATTCATGTTTAATTTCTTAAATAAATGACCTGTTGAGAATTTTCTCCCTCCCCTCATTATCTTCTCAGCGTGGCTCAGGAGGGAAAGCACAAGTTCAAGTGTGCACTGAGTACAGTCAGTACAGCTGGGTCTCTGGGAGCTACTGCAGTACAAGGAACAATTTATTCCATGATTCCTAAGCTGGAGAAGTTGGGGATGACTAATGAAAACATATCAGCAGGGTTTGGGCTTGATGAAGAAGTTCTAAATTCTCTTAGTTTTTTTGGTGTCACTATTCACCTGCTTTCATTCTATAAAGAAGACATGAGTCCTTAGGAAATAAATAAAATTTGATTAAAAACAACAACAACAACAACATNAACAACATCAACACCCAAACAAAAAACAACCAAACCTCCCAAAAACTACTGATAGAGAAAAGCTGATTTTTTTAATCTTGAGTTTTGACTTCTAGTACAGTATTAACATAATATTCAGCAGCAAACAATCTAATTTATAGAAATAAAGGCTCAGAAGCTTTGAAATGTGTTATTTTGATACCTTGCTTCACCAAAAAGGATTATAGATTAAAGAATTTAGAAGCTGGCTACGCACCTACAGCATTTATTTTATTCTAAGCTATAGGGTCAGCCATTTGTGAAAGAAGGAACAACCATTTTGTGTATTTACATGAAGCCCTGTACAGATACTTGTGTTTGAGTTATATCCTCACTGTGGTGCCCTGGGTATTCACCGTGGTCAGATGAGAAAATATTTGTCTTGTTTTTCGTGTTTTGATGTGAGTTACCATCCTCACTTGAGGCCTGTTTATGGGTTTATATTTTACTTAGGGGAAGTTTCTCAAGAAAAAATATTATGGAGGAGCTGTCTACAGACCTGCAGATCCAAAAGTCACTCCTGATGGCACCTGTTTGTTTATTTATTCAAGTGATGGGGTGTGTAATTATAAGACTGTATGGATTGCACTGTAGGGGACAAAAAGAAGCAATTTCAAATCAACAAATTCTCCCTTCAGTTTGTGCCATGGCACACACTTATTCTTTCTGTAATTTTTGCTACATTTGTCCCTTTGTTAATCTTCATTACATTTCATATTGTAGCATCTCCAATATTCTCTGAGCGGCCCATACTGATTTATAAGTTCCTCAGAGTTTGATCCAAGTAGTAGGTTTTTGTTATATTTTGGGAGATGTATATTGACACAGATGCAAAATTTATAGTAAATTAATCCTCTTTGTTGCAATTACAAATCTCAGCATAAAGCTTTGGACAAGAATATTTGAAAGTGAAAAGAAAAACATAAAACCCAGCCCAGGACCTCTTTCACAAAGTTGCTGAGCCATATTGTTGTTGAATTCAGTCGTATATGATCAAGGCCAGAGTGTATGTAGTGCATACAGACAGGGCTCATGATTTTAGACCCATGTTTTTGTAAGAGAACCGGTCAAACATTTCTTTATGAAAGAGCAGACTCATGATTTTAGCTGTTTGCTTTCCTGTGAGTGCATGACCTGTAACCTGGGCTGTTGGATAGATTATTTCAAATGAAATAGAGGCTCCATTATACTTAATTTTCAATGACCATAGCCAGTGGCTGAGGATCTTGATTATTTTTGCACTGACTCTACTTATTTATGAACTGAAATTTTGTTTTTTGACAAGAATTAATTTTCCTGATTATACATAATGATATTCATAGTGGGTTTTTTTCTGATTTTATAACCAGTACCTGCTGCTGCCACGATGATTTTCACAGGGAGAAGAAAGAAACCTGAGACTTTATGTATTCAACACATTGTGTTGAACTATTTCAGAGCTTTGGGTCACGAATGGCTTCTTTCCATTAAAAGTAATGGTATTATTCCTGGTGATGTGAACTTGTTCCATTTTGCTCACAAGTAGAATCTGCCTGTACAGATGAATCAGTCCCTGCAGTTTCAGGAGAAGAGAGGAAGAGGAGGCACAGCTCATCTCAAACTCCAAGCTATACTGGCAATTTACTTTAGCCCTCTACACCACTGAGATTTCCACAGCTGTTTTAGTTCTGTTGAATTCAGGCTTAGATTGAATGATGCAGTTTTGAGATCCGGCTTGAGGGCCTCAGAGGATAGGTTGTGGGGAGAGCAGCTCATGAAAAGGTGTCAGGCTGGGGTCTGCTGGGAAATGCACACTTACCCCAGAAATTCACAGTTAGCACTGGCTCGACCAGCCCCATTCACATCGTGTCTGGAAGCCCCTTCTTGCCCTCCTCTAATCAGGGCTTGGCATGTGGAGAGGTGAAAGTGGCCTCCACTCAGTGCCTTCATTCCCCAGTGCTTTTACTTTCAATTTTAATTTTAGGAAAAACCAAACACAAACTCTACCCCGTGCCAAAGCTGTTGGTGTCTGCCATGGCACAAAGGATGGATCTCATCTGGAGTCTTCACCCAGGCTTGAAACACCCCATGGCTGGGAAGGATGTGTGTAATGTGGCTTTTTGGCCAGAAAATCAGACCCTACAAAATGAAGGTCACANCACACACACACACATATTTACAGAGGTGTCTCATGTCAAAATGAGATGAGAAAATACCCACCTCTTTTCTGCAAGGTTAATTGACTTTAGGGCGAACTTCGTCTGAGGACAGCCCCTTGTGCTGATTGCCTCTGTTCATGATTTGGTTGGAGGGGAATGGATTTTGCACTCAAGTAATCAGGCATCAAGGAGGAGTGCAACACATGGGAGAGCTGATTTATGTCACCTGGCCATAAAAAATGGCAGGCAGGGCTCAGAACATCTTGCAGTGTGCTCTGGACACATCACACCCCCTGCTGATATCAGTAAAGAATATTAAGTACTGGGCAGCTTTGAAAATTAGAATCCCCTGTAGGTTGTGAAATTTGGACTTGGTGGCTCTAATTCAAGACGCTCTGTCAAGATTATTAAAAATATATAGAAACCAAATTATTACAGATTTTCAGTGAAACATTGGTACCCTTGAGGATCCCAGTCCTGAAATTTACCAGGGAAAATTATGGAGGTGGGAGTTGATTATTAATGTATTAAATCAGATTAAGCAGATTTCAGGAGAGGTGGTCCACATGTACGTATTAGTTTCTACAGACACAGAGAAACTCTGAAAGCTTATCTTTCCATACTGCCTTTTTGATGGAACTTAGTATCCCCCTTTTTTTGATACCTTTTTCATTTGAAATGGGACACATCAGGGCACTGATTTAATATAACAGTCATTTGGTTTCCCTGAGTTCCCTACTTTTCCTGACAAAGCAACAGAGAATGGTGAGAAGAGGGGTGGGTTGTTGTGTGCAGGAGGTGAAGCCCTTCAGGAGGCAAGACCTCAGGAGGCTCTTGCAGATCCTGACCTTGGCCCAGTGCTGCACTGACCCAGCTCTGGCATTTCCAGACCAGAGCAGGGCCTCACTGGCACGGCCTGGGAAAAGCAAGCCTGGGTAATATCCATACAGATGTGTTTGTCAGTGCTGTTGACAAGGAGTCTACACTTGACTATTTAAGTCTTTTGACCGTAGGGAAAATTAACATCACAAAGATGGACTGTTGCAAAAATCCAGGCTTCTTAGAGGAAGCACTAAAAATTCACATGCAGCTTTAAGGAACAATGATTAGTTGTTATTTATATTATAGAAGTACCTGGAGATCTCAGTTGGACTCGGGGTCTTGTTTTGCTGGCTGGTGTCCACTTCCTCTCTTGTGTTTCTCACAAAACACACCTTTCACTGTTACCAAAGCACTACTGAGATTACATTCTATTATGGCCAAAACCTATTCCTCCAGAAAGCCAACACTGGCCACCATCTTATCAGCCACATATAATTTGTTTAGTTTTAAGGTTTCATCCTATCTGCAGATGGATTAACAAATTACAAGGTCCAGTAATTATAACCCAGAATATTTCCAAGCCTCCTTTCTTCTAAAGGGTGGTAGAAAAAGAAAAGAAACGGAAAAAGCATCAGCTTGAAATTTGTCCTCCAAGAACCATATCTAAATTTATAGATTAAAAAAAATTGTATCATGTACCATAATGAAGCCAAATCAGCAGTTTTGGCCTTGCTCTTCTAAGCAGAAAAGCTTTGCTGTCTGACTTCTCCTTGGCTGCCTTTCTACGCCTGAAATTCACAGCTGTATTGAAGCGGAGCAAGTCCAGTAATGCCATTTGTTTTTCACTTAGAAAAAAAAAGAAAAAAGGAAAAAGAGAAAGAGAGACATATAAATGGATCATAGAAGAAGGGGGCCATTAGCAGACATTTAGTCTGACCACGGCTAGAAGTGCAGATGGTTCAGAGGAACACAGCCAACTTGGCGTTTATATAAGCTATCTTGTAGCTCCCTCTTTTTTCCCTGCATTGGCACTCAGATTGATTAAGAGGTCAAATAAAGGCTGTTTCAGTGTAAGAGTGTTCATGATGTATGACAAAAAAATCCTGTCTCACAGTTCAGGCTTTCTAAACAACATAAAAGACAAATCAATGTATAAACTAATTCTCAGCCTGTTTAAGTCTTTTCTTCCCGAAAGCCGTATGGGCCTATCTCTCTCTCTCTCTTGTTATTTCTTTTTTTTTTTTTTCTTTTTATCTTTTCAAATGTCCCAGTGACAAAGCGGTAAATGAAGACAAGTGGTGGAATGTGAACATAAGGAGGTAGAATAGGAAAAGTCTCTTTAATAAAGCAGTTGAAAATTACTCCATCCTCAATAGACAAGACATATTCTCCAACAAATGTCTCTTCAGAATTATAGGCAAGGAAAAAAAAAGAAAATAAAATAAAAAAAAGAAAAAGAGTGTAAAGGTCTTTTTAACTGACAGCTCCCCTTATAGCAGTCGGCATCCTGCACTGCCTAGCCTTTTTGTACAGGGGTTCTGCTTTGCAAAGAGTTGAATCTGTGAGAGAGAATGGGAATTTGGAGATGCCGTCTGCAATAATAAACGTAATTATCTTCATATGAATTTAGACACATGGGGATTTGATGGTGTTTAGATATCTGTCTTTCAATTTCTTTTAGGGTACAGAATGTCTGGACACCTAACTGGTACCTAAACCACAGATTCCTAACAAAGAGACCCTCTCCAGGCACAGCCGGTGACCTGCCCGACTCCTTGGAACCGCCTGGATGTAGATTATCTCCCCTGAACTTCAGAACCTTCAAGTGCTTCAGCGTCTGAAAACTGGGCTAAGCCAGGAGCTTTATTAAAGGCAGGAGCCCACCCCTAAGCAGATCTAAAGCCTTGGGTCTGAAGTGAGGCTCAGGTTGCAAAAGCTCAAGGGGGCTAACTGAAGTCCTGCCTGCGCTTTAATGCTTAATTACCCCAGGTGCCACAGGGATGGATACATTGAAAACAGATGGAGAGGTATTCCTGAGCATTTGAAGATAAGCAGATCAGTTAGGCCAGGTTCTGTGGATCTTATTTGAATAGTTAATCACAGGAACACAGAGATGAAGAGAACCACATAGGTCACTGAGCTCAGGTCTGTGAAATTTTCTCATTATAATTTACAACCTGGAGAGTATCAAGAGCGTGCCAGGTGCTTCATATAGTCAAACAGTCTGACAAGCTGGTATTTATTTTGGAGCCAAAGGAGGTCTGTTTGTTTTATGAATAAAGGTTGTTGTTATTTTTTATTTTGAGAGTGGGAGGTTGCTAATCATTTTATTTACACTGTACTTTATGAGGGGATATTTTTGCTCACCTCTGTTACTCTTGACTCTGCATCATGGCCTAGCATTTTAATTTAAGAACTGTGACTTTTAAAGCCTTCTTCATAACTACTGAGTAGACTTTGAATGTATTTTTACTTTGGGCTATTTAGACACAGCTACACACACATACGTGTAGATACTGGAAATTGATAATAAGTACACATATGAGTCATATATCCTTAGGACCACACTATGGTCCCAAAATTTGTATATGGTTTAAATACCTGCATGCATATAGCATAAAAACTACTTCAAAATCCACCTGAAAGAGAAAATTATTTTATTAACCAAAGCAACTGATCATTATTTTTCCAGACACAAAACCAGAAGACAACTGAAACACCTTTTTTCAGTTGGGATTATTGATGTAGTTTAATCACTTTGAGTTTGCACTAAAGAATTAACGGCAGCCTGATGTTAAAATTGATAACCAAAATTCTTATTTGCTGAGTATGAGTTTAAATGACAAAACCACATTGTTATGTCTGCTTTAAGGAAAAGTCTGTCAGGGAGTTTGACATATTGATACAAGTTTCCCTATAAATATCCCAGAGAAAGCAAGTGTAGATGATTTTAGAAGCATTTATTGGACTATAAAAAGTGAAGATTATGAATAGGTCAATATTTTTTGAAAGGTGGTAATATAAAACAGTGCTAAAAGATTCAGAAATGATCAGTAGATATTTTAAGCTTGCTGCTGACAGAAAGTGACATCTGATAAAGATGGAGATAAAAATATCAATAAAAGATGTTACCTACACTATACCATCCATTTATTTGTTTGAGTTGGTAACAATTAGATTATTGACTATAAATAATTTTGTATCCCTTGGTAAATTATTTATGGGCGTGCCTTTAAAAAATGCTTTTGTTCATATGATTTTCCTTCTGATACATAAAGTGCCCAACATGTTCACTGAGCAATTTTTGTCTCCTAATGAAAAGTCTCTGAAATCTGGCCAAGAATAACAAATTTAAATCAGTGAAAATAACTTTGTCGCCACCAATATGATCAGATGAGCTAAATGTCTGAAAATAGGGACAGAATGGTAAAAATCAGGCTTAGCATGATGTTTCTCACAGCATGAATGTTTTCAGGAGTACTTACAGATAGCCAGTGCAAGACAGGAAGGATTTAAAGGTAATTTGGTTCAGGTACTAAACTTTTCCACAACTCAGCATCACTGAAAAAGTCTGATATACCACTCAAAACTATCTGAGGAAACCCGCAGAAATAATCCTTGGACATACAGCTGAAAACACAAGTCCTCATGTGTAAGCAGAGATGAATTTTCCAGGCAATAAATTACAACAGTGGGCCAGAGGATGACAATAGATAGGCAGGCATCTGCCACACATAAGTACAAAAGTGAGCTGGACCTGAGCTGCTGTACCAAGACTTCCAGCATGTGAAGAGACTTTATTACAAGAAACAGAACCAGAAGACATCCTGAAAATTCAGAGATTCCTGTTAGCCCTCCCTCCAGGAGAAGTACAGATCTGTTATGGTGGGACAGGCTGCCTAATGGATTGTTTCTTAGCTTTTTTAGCAATGCAGATATATCCAGCACATTAAGCGATGTACTACAGGCTTGTAAATGACAGATTGTTCATTACAGGACTTCAGAGAAGTTAATAATCATGGTAATGGACCACAAGTCACAAGTGTCTCTTGTATACCACTTTTTCACTTTTACAGACATGTATAAACTTAACACATCAAACTCTTGTACTACACAGTCAAGTGAGAGCATCAATTAAGCCGGTTGAGAGGCTTTGCAGTGAAAACTGAAGGAAAAATTTACCCAGCACACTCCCCTGCCTTTGTCAGACTTCCAGAGGGGCTGGGGAAGGAAGAGCAACTTCTACACACAGAATATCTTACAAGATTTTTAAGCTAAAGTTACTTAACTCTGAAGCAGCTATTTAACCCTTTTGTTATAAAATGGCTCAATCTAGTACACTAAGGCCATAACAAAAAACAAAACAAAAACAAAAACAAAACCAAAAAAAGGGAAAAAATCCAGCGGAAAAAAAGCTGGTTTTTTTTTAAATAGAACTGACCATAGGGATTACTTACAGGGGTAACAAAAGACCTGTTTTCTAAGGACAATCAGAAAGGTTGCTATCCATGGCCACATCTTCATTTTCCTTTTCTCCCACCACAGTGGAGTGAAAATCAGTCCCCATTTCTAATTATTCACAATTACTCTAATTATTCCTTGAGAATCATCAGAGGAAATAAAAAGGAACATCATAGGCTTCAACACCAAGACCAGTTACTAAGACTTTTCACAGGTTTCCATACAGATGCCACAAATTTTTCTTGGATGCAACAATACAGACACCATGAAAGTCCTTCAGGGATGCAAATATTGAGATGACAGATAGGAAAATGTCCAGTCTTACCACAGAACCACCAAAGGTCTGTGAGAGCACCAAGTCCAGCTCTGCCACTTTCCCTAGTAATCACTTGCAAGCATCGAATATTAACTTCTAGGCACTAGGTCTTGGCATGTTCACAAACTGGATGGCTTCTCACATAGATTTTCTGCATGTCTTTTCCTATAAAAATATGAAAAAAGTTTTCAATTGTTAGGAGGAGAGGACTGAATTCCTAAATCTCTGCAGTGGAATGGATTTTAGGGAGAACTTCCTCGCTGAAAGAGTGGTCAAGCAGTGGAATAGGGAAGTGATAGAATCCCCACCACTGGAAGTGTCCAAAGAAGTATGTGGGTGTGACACCTGGGAACATGGTTTAGCCGTGAATATGCTGGGTTAACAGTTGAACTCCATTATCTTAGGGGTCTTTTCCAAACTTAGCAATTCTGTCACTCTGTGATGTATAATTTGAGATTTGTAGGTTATAGTTATCTGGGACAGCTTCTGGATCCCTTGTGGGTCCCTTCCAGATAAGGTCATTCTATAATTTTTACTTAAAATAAAGGTGGGTAGGATATGACAGGGAAGTTTTATGTGGCTTTCACTTAATCTAAGACAATTTGATCTAGGAGTGATTCAAGGTATTGCTAAAATTCTGTTTTGATAATGTATTATACCAGCCTATTTTTTACTTCATATTTGTTAAAGGAAAAATATGTTAAAATATGAGTAAGTGTGCTTACTCCCTTAAAGTAATATATTTTTATATATGACTTTATAAGTATAAGAAAACGGTCTTGCTGTTCTGTAATTTTTTGACGTGCGAAAACCTCCAATACTTCATATATTTGGAAAATCCTTCTTCCTAGTAAACCTTAGAGTTTCTTGACAGAATTCTTGGATCCAAATTGACCCCACCAGTTTTTAAGTATTTATGTGATCTTCCTAGTTCAGCTATGTCAGGTCACGGTTTTGTTCCTAGACTGGAGAGAGCAGGATGAGTGCACCTAGAGACTGCATTTCAGCTGAGATCTCATTTTCATCTGTTTCTGCATCTGGAAATATGTTTTGGGACAAAACAGGTGGAATACATGCAGAGCAAACCACACACACAGCGGTCTTTTGTATGGCAAACATTTACCCTTTACAGCTGTATTACAGAGTCAAGGTTTTTCCACCAACACTAGAATGGAAATTTGGTCTTTTATTACAAGTGAAAAACAGCAGCATTTTTTTAAAACAAAAAACCCAGCTGAGAAAGTAAAAAATATGTTTCCACATTAAACTTAAATTTCTTGGGTGGATGAAAAGAAAGTAAAAACCAGATTTTTTTTCCCCCAAAGAGTACCTCCTAAAATAATTTCTATTTAAACAATTCTTCTGCAAATTGATTGTAGGTTGCTGGATGAGATGGAAAAGAAACTGTCTTTTTAATGCATCTATTTAATAACAATTAATACTAAAATTGCCAGCTTAACCTTCTAGACTAAATGGCTTAGAGTAAATTGCCAACACAGAGATTTCCTTGACTTGCTAAGCCCCATGATGCTTCTTAGAAAGTTATAAACCAACTTCATCCTTGCTGTTCTTGAGCAGTTTATCCAGTGGTAATGTTTTAGGCTCTTCCAGAAACCTAAAAGGACAGCTGATACTGCTAATCTCCTTGTTTATCCTCCTGCCATTAAATTCATTATATTCTAATGAATTCATCTTAAACTGAAACTGTTCAGGAGCTCTGCAGTTGTCGCTGTCAGTGTAAGTCAATGCTGCTCTCATCTGAAGACTCTGATGTGTAAATTACTTGCTACCAGTGCTCTGACTTTATGTGTAGGCTGAGACTGTCAAATGCTGGACAGACACACTAGCAACCTAAATTTTACTGAGTCCGGAGCTAGAAAAAAGATCATGCATAAGTAGACTGTCAGTGTAATGTAGTCTAGGGTAACAAAATTCTGACTCCCCTCTTACATCCAAGGAGAACTAAATAGCAAGGAAAATCCAGTAAGTAATGCAAGCAATTATATCTGTTTCCCTGTAGATAATTTATGTGTTATAACAATACAGGAAGGCTACTATCCCTGCTTGTAATCACAGGCTGAGGCTATTTTATAAATAGTGAAACCACCCATTGCTGTTGTCCATCATTTATTACTTGCCTAATAAATACTTCAATTACATTTAATAAATAATGTATTCAGGCTCAGTGAAGTGATAATTCTTTAAATTAATTATTAAATTCATGCAAAAAGGTTTTATTGAAAGCACTACTAAAGGAAATTTCTGTCTTCAATCTAAAGTGATTATTCATTATGTGCAGTAAAAGGCTTCATTTGCATATTATTAGAGAGGTAACCTTTAGCCTTCCTGGCAACAATAAAGATGCATCTCGATGTTGCTGTGCATTAATGTTCTGGGTTAGCCTTCCAAAACTAAAGTGATGATAAACAATATGTAATAAACTCTTTGTTTATGGCCTTCTACCAGCTGTTTTCTGATATCTCAAATATACTACAATGACAAAATGTCCAGTAAATGTATTACAGCAAGTTGTTAAAAGGTGTTGCCTGCAGATGGTTAGTTGATGGAAAACAGTAAAAGTGGGACCAATTAATGCCCTGGAGATCTGAGTAGTAAATTCATCTCAAACAGACTTTTTAAAAGCCCTCTCTTTGATGGTCTCCCATGTGCTGTGCTACCCTGTGCTTGCTGCTGTCCTTGCCTGCTACACAGCAGAGAGTCTGGGAGTTAGCCATGCTCTTTGGTAGGGCTCAATTCCCCACGCAGTAGATTTTTTCCTGTCTTAAGCAACTCTCAGTACTTCCATAAGGAGTTTCTAACACTATCATGTACCTGCCCTAATTTAGATGCCACAACAAGGAAGAACTTGCTGTGGAAGTAAGTCCCAGTAATTTTCATTGAGAGAAACAAGAGTGGCTTCTCTTTCCACTCTCTTAATCTTTCATTTCCTCTTAAATCCCTAAAACAAAAATTCACAGGAATCCTTAAGGGAAAAATGACCCAGATTAGTGAGTCCATAGGGCCTGGTTCAGAGCTGTGAAGTTTAGCAGCTCATGAGTGGGAAGACCCATCCTGTGGATACAGTGGTGTGCTGGAGCTGAGCTGACAATCTGGTGCAGGCTGAGCGCTCAGTGCCATTGATTCCCTGAAATCAATCCTGAAAGTCAGCTTGAGTGGCGTCACTGAGCACATCTGGCCAGGAGATGACTGTGCTGGCTGGATTCTCCAGGTCTTCTTCTGTCAGCCATGAATCCTTGAATCCTTCTAAGACCTGACTGCTGGGATCTCGGGTATGTGTATAGCTTAGGATTCTGTTCTGCAGGGAAACTCTGACCTGTTCTCCCCTCCGACATGTTTTTCTTTCAGGGATGCTATTTCACACTGTAGTGTCCTGATCAAAGCTTAAATTTCATCTGGGCACATAATCAGTGTAGGTAACACCCCCCCAACTATGTTGTGATCAATAAGGACCACAGACAGGAGTAGAACACAATCCATCCCTGGGATAAACACACAGAAATTGACCATCCCTTTTACTGTCTAGAGCTAGAGTTTTCATTAAGCTGTCTGCCCCTCTGGATGATGGAAATCTAGGCAGCATATAGGTCCTCAAAGAGCTTTTATTTGTGTCCTGAGAGCTATTGATTAAAAAAAAAAAAAGAGGGAATAATTATAACTATTAAATTATGACCATGTTACTTCCCCTACAAGTCTATAGTCTCAACCGCAGTGAAATTTTTAATGCATGTTCTCCACATCCTGCTTTATTTAACACTTTTATTTTTAGATGTTAAAAAAAAGTCTCCAGAAAGAGAAAAGACAAAAATGGAAGCCAAAAATTGACCACAGGCTTCTTTTAACTATATGCCAGGTGAAAAGCCTTTTTTTTTCAGAGTGTCTACCCTGTATTTTATTTTTCTATCCCCCACTACAAGCCAAATACAGGTCCTCTTTCACCTTACAGGTGTTTGGAAGTAAGAATGATCTTTAAAGTTTGTCCCAAAACATAGGATTCTATGATTTCTGAAAAATTAATTCACATAATGCATACCATCTGGGAGCTCTTTATTTTAAAGATGATACGTATCTAGTAAATCTAGATGAGGAAAGCATATACTCTTTCCCATAGGTTAATCAAGAGGTCAGATGGGATTTTTTTCCCACCAAATGCCGAGAGATAAAATTTTGTTGTCTATTTTTTTGTGGTCATTAAAGAAAAGCAGCTTCAAGAGGCAGTGCAGTGTGTCCTGATGTGTTTACCTGAGACAAGCAGGATAGTTCCCATTGCAGTGGCCAAGCTCTATAGTGGAACCCCAGTAAAACAGAGTGGAGAGTCTGAAACTACTGCATTTAACCAGGATGAGTCCTGCCCATTGTAAAATCCAAGAGAAAAACCTTAAAATTTATAACTTATTGTGCTTCAGCAGATCAGGAGGAATCACGGGAAAGCATCAGGGTGGTTATTAACCTGTTGGTGCCCAGGACAGGAAAACAGCTGTCGTACATCAGCATTTGACCCTGTGTTAGCTGCCCTGAGTTAGCTTTGTTGAAGCTGAGTTAGTTAGTTGACTTTCCTGCTCTAGGAAGCAAGACCCATTTTGCTCTTTAGCCAGATATTTTTCTCAGACAAAGATGTTGCCTGAAGAAGCTGCAGGACTCTTTTATCTCCCTTTCCAGATCTGATTCCAAATTAAAAGCATTTTCATTTACAAGTTACTCATTAATTCATATAAAAATAAAATGTATATCAAATCACCATGACCCTTTCTTATCTTAGAGATAAGAAAGAATTCAGCATTTTATGGATCCAGGCTCCCTTCCCCCCATCCTGCTCATATTCACATCTCTAACAGAGAGACCTCTGGTTCACCTTTGAATCACTTATGTTCTCTTCACCATAGCAATCAGCTCAGTCCTACATAAAGTGTAAAGTGCTGACATTTTCAAGCAGCCTAATGTTTCTTGCAGTCATCTAGCAGCCTTTCAAATGTAGAATCCTAGATGCCCTTGCTTTCCTTAATCAGCTAGCAGTGAAAAAGAAAAATGGAATAAAAGGACCTCATATATCCTCTTTTCCCTCCCTCCTGCAATTTGCTGTCTGTCCAAACTAATCCCCCCACATCCCTCCCATTATACAGATGCAGTGAGATCTCTGAGCACAAATGTTGTAAACCTCAACATAACTTCACCAATTCACACTAAGGGAAATAAATTTAATTCACTCAGCTTCTCATCATCTTACGGCCCCTTTAGGGCTAATCATCTGTATTAACTTTCTCTGGAGCCTTTCTAATGTCTAAGTGCTGCTGACTACTTTGTAGCTGAAATGCCTGTGATGAGAACAAATTGCCCAACAGTGGATTTCTTTTCTACAACAGTGGTTTTAGTATTTAAAATGAAAGAATCAGGTTTGGAGTGGTGTTGGGTTAAGATTTGGATGGCAAGTTATGTGGCTGAATATAACATTTTTGTGCTGGAATTTGGAGTCAATATTTCTTTCCTGAATAAAATTATTTGGCATTTACACAGCCAGGTAAATCTTTATTTCTATTCAAGAGCCACAAATTATTTTATGATTTATGATTTTGAGAAGGTTGATTTTAAGAAAATTGATTTTAAGAAGAAGGATTCTTTTCTCAGCAAACGAGTTTCTTGAGTTGCCAAATTTTAATAGCTAACTGGATTTTTTTTTTCTTTTTTCTTTTTCTTCTTTTTATTGCAGATCTGCAATATGTACAATTTTTAGTAGCTGGTCTTGAAACTGGTAAAACTTGCTGGTAAAAGCTCATGCTTGAATTCAAGCCTGACTAAAATGTGCCTTTTTGAGGTGCTACATGTTGATACAGTTTTGTTCAAGGCTGTGGATTCAAATTCTTGTTATTCCACAGATTTAGTGTGTTTTCTTCTGAGTAAGGACTTTGAAGTACTGCTGACCATACATTTTTTTCTTTACAGTCTGCTTAACATTCTCCAAGGGGCAGGGGGTTGTTAGCATGTATTTATATCAGGATGTGAATTGCATACTACAGAAATCAGCAGAATTTATTTTCCTGCTTGTTGACTCTTCATACCTACCTTGCCTTTCTTTCCCTTGACCTGTCATATTAACCCTTTTTGATCTAAGGGCCTCAATCACCATGGAGAGTTGAACTCCCAGGATTAATCCTCATCCTCTGGTCTTTTCAATTCTGTTCATTCCTTGGTAAAAAAGTGCTGTTTAGACATGTTTCTCTGTGATATGTCATCACCAGTGTTGAATCTGCATGGCACAACCAGAACTTGACACCTACCCACTTCTTTCCTCCTCTTTTCCTTATGGTTTCTGGCCCTGAAGAGAATGCATTTCTAATGGACATTTATCTCTTCTAATTATAGACTTTTTTACCCTGTCTGATTATCAGCTTCTGATTCGAATTCTTTTCTGAGGCAGCCTCTGGCTTTTCCCTCTGAATTTATGTAGCATCTGGGGATATGAAACTTCTACTCTAGGTTAAATTCAGATGTGCTGAGTAACACCCTATGGGGTATCACAAGTTTTCAAACAGACCAAGCTGAAAAAACCCTCTGCTTCACTAGAAATCTGATAATTTTTTTTTTGTTTTTTGTTTTTTG